>VIBL01000163.1:0-600000 GCA_008271625.1 Lutraria rhynchaena
TTGAGTCATATAAAATTCATAGAGACGACTACGTGGTCGAGGTTATGGCCTCTGACTTGTGATTACTAGCCCATCACCGTTGTGAGTTCGAATCCCAACCGGGACCAAATTTCACATGTGACGAAACTGTCCAGTTAGCCTAGAATCTTCCTCTGCTGTTTAAGCTGGACAGTCTCCAAATGACCCTGGCTGTTTGTGCATCATTAAACACCAGTGAAAAAAATCACGGACAGCACTCATTTCAGAAGCAGGGATCGAACAAGTAATACTTAAAACAATCAAAAGTGTTTCCGTAAAATTAATATTGTAAACATTTCAAAAAGCAAAAGGAACATACATTCAAACCTGTGAACAAAGGCCACCCTATGGAAAGACAAAATGTGGCCTTTATTGACAGATGACCTTTATTCGGAGGTTTGTTTGTTCTAAATAATCAGTGACAGATTTTCAAACAATGACCTTTATTCACAGGGTGGTATTTTTTCTGGTGTGGCGCAAACACAGGTTTGGCTGTATTTACCAAAACATAAAATATATGAGTTCGCACAATGGTCTTAATTACTGCAAATTCTAATCAAGGAATCTAACTGAATCGTACAATCCAATGTCGAAAAAATATGTTGAAATTTGTGTCTTTCTTCAACCGCTATATTTACAATTTTGGATTTAATCTAAAAAATAATAATTATTGCAAATTATTGCATCCACGCCCTTTTTCAAACCTGGACACTGTTCCAAGTAACATTGAAATATTGAAGCTGAAGTTTTCATTTTATTTTCGTTTTCAGGAAATTGATATTTTGATAATTTGTCCGTATATGTTTTAAGTTGGGGAAATCATGTACATTATATGATAAGGATTGACAGTGTCATGTAAAATGTCATAATAATTCACATACTAGCTGAGACATCAAAGTCACCAGGTCAGAACAAATATAAGTTAAGTTAAAACATACACACATAATTTATCACGCACTATCTATAATGAAAATATTTATTATTTATATGTTTTGATATATTAGTTTGTATATAATTTGTCTTAATTTACTCACAGAGATATGGGCACGTGCTACAAAATAATTAATGTGATACTCCATTATTGAATTTAACCATTTGATATTTATTCTAGTTGATTAAAATCAACCACACTTTTTGAATTGAATACACGTTTCTAACTTTATATGGCAATAATTACTTTACATATAAATAATTCGTTTGCATACTAAATTTAACAATTAAAATTCAATTCCCGGCCTTATTTTAACTTTTTGACGATACATTGAAACTTCTTTCAAATAATACACACCTTTATTGCTTCAAAATGAACACACCGTAGTTACATGAATTGATAACATGAACATTTTGACTTCACTCGTACATTAATTGCATCTGTTAGAGTGTTCCCTGAGGCCTCAAATATGGCTGTATTGAGTGGTGTTTTATTAATTCATTAAAATCATTACATTGCATCACTGACGCGATCCCGTGACAAGTACGAATGCATATTATACTGGCCGTCATAAGAAAGTAACCAGTAAGTGATGTTGGTATAAAATAGACAAACTGCTAGTGATCGAGATTAATTTAATTCAGGAAATAGCTGAAACATTTCATGATATGGTTTATTGTTATCCATTATTGACCATAAAATTGCTGTATACCATTAAAATTTCAAGGTCAGTATACTAGACCAAAATAGAAGAATATTTATGATGGTTACTTTCTTATGACGGCCAATATAAGTTCTTGATTTCATGAACAAAGCTTGTGGTGTGGATCTAGTAGTTTATTAGCATTTAGTGTTTAAATATGTATCATTCCATCTTTTCAAGAATGTATATAACATTTTCCATTTTCACGTTGTATAAATTAAATACTTCATTGAAATGTGAAATCATAAATTGGCTGTTCCATCAAACGTCTTAATGAATATTTGATAAATACAAAACAACTCGAATTTTTTACTTCTCCTGAAGCATTCATTACATCATTTTCAACGAATTCAATTATATAAATCTATCGTTTGACGCCAATAAGTCTACGAAATTGTAATTGGCTATATATTGTTTTTGCGAAGGTTTTTTATCTCAATGATTCATAATGAGACTTCCGTGTCTTACAACTTCCATCCACTTACCGTCCACTCCCATGACATCGAGACCTCTTACTTGAAAAGGTGTAAGAAGTGTCGTGAAGTCAGAATCTGTATTTTCGGAGTGGTAAAAGCTATTTATTTTTTCAATATAGGAATATAAGCATTCGTAGTGGGCTTCCCTTAAAGTTTTTTATGTCACATTCTAAACCAGTATCTGTTTGATATCCATTACTGCACAGTTCTGACAATTTCTAACTATGTATTTATAAATCATTTTGTTTAAAGTATGATAATATTAATTGTCATTCAGAATGTACATTTTTCAATCTGAAAACCTTGAACTGCATGAAAGTCTCTTACGACCATAACTTTAATCGTGAAAATCGTAGGATTACGACAATAAAAAATAGTTACCATTATAATTGCACATTGAAAGCGAGTATAGTTAAAAACTTCAATTAAGTAATAGATTCAAGCCGAAAAGTGTATATGTATATCAGTGGATTGCATGAGGGAATTCAATATTTACATGTTTGGACAGTTGGAAGCTTATGTCTCAAGATTACTGTTTTGATAATAGATTTTAATACTTCAATGATTCAAGTGTTTGAAAAATTATAAATTGGTAAAAGAAAAGGTTAACTTGAAACTTCATATCGAAATATCTTTCGTTCGTGCACGGACCGCAAGGGTAGCCTCTCGAACGAAACAATATCCATGGCTTGAGTTTGTTGTGCTGTTTTGAAAAATGAGTATAGTGACGCCCTTGACCGGGAAAAATGGTAAGATAAACCGGTCGCCTTATAACTGAAAAATTGTTGAAAAGTGGCGTTAAGCCCCAGTGACAATAAGCCACATGAAAATATACAAACGAACGAACGAACGAAAGTAACGCCATTATAAAATACACACGCCTAGTATTGGACACAAGCATTAATATTAGGCGGCTATCTGGTACAATCTGTACCGAATTACAAATACAAAAATGGCAGAACAAATGAATCACATCATAGTTGTAATATAAATGTATATTATGACATGATCGCACACTCGATGTGACAATGCCCTTAGAATTAATGGGTTATGCATGTTTCAAAATGCGTCGAATTATGTGTGCCTTAAATAAAAAAAGCAACATAGAGCGCGCCAAAGGTACGAGAAATAAAAAAATCTGGAAGAAATACGTGTTCAGAAATTCAAGATAATTAGCTCTTCCTGGTACATATATTTTGGTGTAATAGACCAATATACACTGTCAAGACGGTCGCTTTAATATCCTGATGTGGAAGACAGTGTATCATAGATTATTAACTTGTCCTGTTATCTTCGTCATATTTAATTGATACAGCCTACGTATTATATTTACGATAAAAATGGTCGACAACATTTGAATAAATTAATGAATATACTTAGTTAGGCCATCTTTAAAAATGTTTGCTTGCGGTTACGTGACCCGAACTTACAACAGTAGGTAGGTAGGTAGGTGGGCTTTTTTCTTGCCATTATATGCTTGTACTGAAAACTAAAAGCTGGAAGAAAACCATGAAAAATATTTGTCTAAATCGCGGAAAATGTTTTGGGTCGGGAACGTGTCGGTCGCGTAACAGCAAACCCACATTATTTAAGAACGGCCTTAAGTTTATAATTTATCCTACAACACGAGCCCTCAAACAATCCTAACTAGAAAACCCATGTATAAACATCCAAGTTTATGTTGTATTGTCCTTTATATAAATCTTATATATGCATAATCAGCCACTAAAATCAGCCTTCTTCTTTTTATTGACACTTAATGATTATTCATATTCTTATTATTATTCTGATATATATTTTCGTACAATAACTGTGCTTATTTCAAACCGAGAAACTGAACAAATATCTGCTGTTATATTTTATATATTATCTGTACCACAGTATTCAAGATATTGCGATTTATTGTCACATGTTATTACTTTGTATACTGTTCGGCCATTTGTTCAACAAATATAACTCTGTTTATTAAAGTATCATTGTAAATTAATGAGTTTTTTCTTGTGTGATTAAAACTACCACTGATATTTTCTACATCATCCTACATTGCATGTGAGGTTGATCTAACTAATAACCTAACTCTGTTTGAAAGAAAAACTTTGAATTTTATTTCATTTTCTGGGTGTGATGTATAATTCTACCAACAACACACGGAAGATTTCTGTTATGCTATGTCATGACAATGTAATTTTATTCCGATTTATTAAGCAAACTAATAATCACAGTGTTCCAAAAGTAATCAACAGAATCATGAAGAACTCATTTATAAGAAAGTCTCATTTGAAAACAAATATTTTGTGCAGCAATCAATGCAAAAAAACTTGGTTATCTCTATACAAGCACCGTAGGTTTATAAAACATCAGTTACGTTATTACACAGCTAGAACAATTTTCTTTTTTCGTAACGTAGATGCTAATTTCTCAACCACGGAAACTGTACAAAATCTTCCATGATTATGCATATAAATATCACCTGTTGCAGTTTATTTAAGATGTTCTTTATCCATCACATTCGTACTGTTAAATGAACAATAATCAGTTAGTTTGTATAGCTGATCAACTGTAATTTATTTATTCATCAATTTCTGGCAACACTTTATACTCGAAGTACTTTTTCTCATGTTTCATTGTCCGCAGAACCCAAGGTCCATACTTCTCTGGCATATGCGCTGGTCCCTCCCCAGTGTGTTTAAACAGGAAATTGATACCAATATCCGCGTCAAACTTTGGACTTAGAAAAAAAGGCACAGAGTATCTGTCGACGCCAATATCAATCACTCTATGTCGCGTTGCTTTAAACTTCCCTCCGATCATACGCGAGAATGTATCTCCAATATTCATAATGAGACTTCCGGGTCTAACAGCAACTTCCATCCACTTACCGTCCACTCCCATGACTTCGAGACCTCTAAACTGGAACGGTGTAAGAAGTGTCATAAAGTCGGAATCCGTATGTTGCGGAGTAGTAAGAACTTTGCCATCCTCAATGTAGGCGTTTGTTGGTGGTGCTGATTCCCACGGCGGATAATGTTGCAGACGAAATGTCGAACATGGCTTGTCATCGAAAAGGTTCATGAATGCGTTTTCTGGAATTCCCAAACCAATGGCACACAGTTTTAGCAGTTCCATACATGTATTGTGCATAACTTCGTATTGTCCTTTTAAGAATTCTTTAAAGGGAAATGTTCCGTCTTCCTCTGGCCATGTAGACTTTTCGTAAAACCAGTTTTTCTCGCTTACAGAATGGTCGTCAGGTTGCAAATCTCGCGCGAACTCAAAAGCTTCTTTCCGGCTCGGTTCTCCTTTCACCACAGGAAAATAACCACGATAAAGATTGTTGTTCTCTGGATTCCATTGTTTACGCATTATTTTCTTCTTAAAGTCCATTGGCTTGTTGAAGAACCATTGGCAACAGTCCCATAATCCCTTATAATCAATACCTTCTACATTATCTATGTAGGCAAAACCAACACTCTCGAGTACTTCTACAATTTTCTCAGCAGATTCAGTCCTTTTGGTTTTAGCATCGTTTAAATCTATCACCGGAAGTGCGAATGTATTCATGACAGACGCCATGTTGTTCCGGGTCTGAAAACAAATACAATATTTTGTATTTAGGAAAGACTATAATATTTTCATTACACACTAAGTTTTTTTAACTTAAAAAACACATGTGCCTCGCGTTTGTGTCTCAGTCTACAATTATATCGGAACAATATCCGTTGCTGGGTAATTCGGACAACTTTGAAGTATAAATATTCATCATTTAGATATATCCAGTTTGTTAAATAAATGATCAAATCGTAGAGCATAATACCGTTTGAAAGTGTGCTATTAACTTAAATCCTGTAACGTGAGTGATTTTGACGACAAAATAAACACTACGTGCTGTTGAATACACAATTAAAAACCCGATTAATTCTAACCTTTAGTTAAATGCAGATAATGAATTAATCACGCCATGTAGAGGTGAAAATGTTATTATGTGTTGATAAAGTTCATAAATCATTGATGTCATTCTAAGTTGTAAAATCAGCCAATCATGCGTTTGTTAATCACCACCAAAAATATATAATGCATCAAAGCTGCATCAGTCATTAATAATCTTGTAAAATACACACCCTAGGAATGAACGTGTATTTAGATATTTAAAATAGTCGCTTATTAAACACGTTCTGTAATATATGTACTGGGCTCTGGTGTAACAGATCCATACTCTATAAGACGATAGGAACTTCAGTACAGTACAGTAAAACCTCAATAATGAGACAACCTTCGGTACCCGAAAAATTGGCCGTAATAATGAGATGGTGAGAGGTGTCATTATCAAGTTGAATTATCGGGCAGTTATTGAAAGCCTTTCCGAAGATAAGTGGTCGTCATAATAATGAGGTCGTAATATTGAGGTGGTCGCTATGCGACGTTTTACTTTTTTTTCATTTTTGTTTGGCTAACCAAGAACAAATAGTTCTCCTTTGTTTGTTATGACATAAGACAGACTTCATTCAAGAAGGGCAGTTCCCTCCATAGATGCATGTATGTGTATTTAATGTGTGTGATTATTTTAGTAAAATAGTCATTCCTTGATAGACTATTGTACAGTTTCATTCATAATGAAAGGAAAGTAAATTCTGTGCACTTAATTGATTTTCTTGATTATTAAAGATACTTTGTTTGACCTACAACTAACTTAAAGGCCCATTCTCACATTCACGGTTTTTCACCCCGGTTTACATCGGTTTAGTGATCCGTGACAAACCGGGATAAACCTTGTTAACACCCTGACGATACCTTGAAGGTCCAGTGTGGTCCGTGATGAACCTTGGTGAAACAGGAGATGGCCCTGGTTGTTTTAAAATGTTTAAATGAAACCGGGGTTAACCGGGAACGATTACACCGTGTAACCTTGTAACACCTGTTCAATACCGGATATCTCCGGGGCACCACCTGTCTTCTACCGAGATAAACAGTATTACATTTTAATCAATCAGCTATACCCTCTTCCTGTTCTTCGGTGAAGCGAAGCGGAGCTGACCTTTGTTTGTTTTGTTTTGGACCCCGGGGTGGTTATGTTGGTGAGTGGACCTTGGAGAATGAGTACTATCTACTGACAGTAGTACTGTTGTTGGGAGGCGCATTCAGATTAGATGACTGATTATCCACAGACTCATTGTCCGTTGGATCTTGAACATTTAGCGTCTCCGTTGGAGAAGTTTGTCTTATTCCTTGAAGAAGTTTTTTATTAATCTTCTTAAACTCCTGAGGACTTCAAGCAACTGATGCCGATTGAACTTCTTCCTGCTTTTTATACTCCCGATAGTCACTAGGCAAACGCGTATCAGGACCGGGACTATACCGGCGAACACTGTGGATATCCGTTGCGAAACCGGGATCTAACCGAGCCTCACCGTGAAGAACCGGCTTTGTTTTTTCGGGGCTTTACCAGGACATCATCGAGAATATGAGAACCAACCAATTTTCTTTTCAAAAATAGCACGGGTTACCGCGGTATACCGGTTATTTGAACATGGACGTCACCGGGAACAACACCGGCTATTTGAGAACTGGGCTTACTATTCAAGCGAGTTAGAATTTACTCATGAATTAATTGATATTCCAACCGTTTACACCAGTAAA
This sequence comes from Lutraria rhynchaena, assembly GCA_008271625.1. Classification (NCBI taxonomy): domain Eukaryota; kingdom Metazoa; phylum Mollusca; class Bivalvia; order Venerida; family Mactridae; genus Lutraria; species Lutraria rhynchaena. The sequence continues at coordinate 7,763 of VIBL01000163.1, forward strand.
GCTACACTATTACACATATACTTGTACGTAACAGTCTCATTTTAATATTCATACGTAATTGTACAGTAAGGATGTTATTTCATAGTGTTTTGGCCTGTGTAAACTTTACTCTCTGTCGGAGTGATCGTAGATAAATATGATTAAATTTCATGATATCTTTAGTTAGCAAACAAATCAATCCTAACAAACTGATAAAACTGTGTGACAACAATACTGTAGCTATCATTAAGCAGATATGACATTGAACCCCTCGCTTAAGGAAATAAAACGATGAATTTAGTGTCAGTCAGCCAATAACGTATACTTTAACGTAATATATTTGCTAGTCGTCGATTTACGCATTGCAATTAATCAGTGTCTTTTTACTGGGGCACCAACAACTCTACAGCCAGGGTCATTTGGCGATTTTCCGGCTTCAACAGTGGAAGAAGAGCCCACGCAAGGATAGAAACACCGACCTCCCGTAAGCTAGCTGGACAGCTTTCTCACATGGGAAATACGTCCGGTCCTGATTAGGATTCGAACTCAAAAGACCATAACCACTCGACCATGGAGGTCCCCGATCAAGGAGATAATTGTGTACGGTTCCCATGTAAAGCGTTCTCAACAAAAAGGTCAGACTTTCATCACCGTAAAATGATGATTAGGTCGGAGGTTATTGAACTTGATACCGGTCTCAAATTTCACTTTATTTATCAACTTATTTCGGAAAAATGATAGTGTTTGGCGCGTAAGTAAAGAGTTTTAATACCGAATTTGTACACAGAATATAATGATAAAATTATTCTGTTACAACAACTATATAATAGTGTAATAATAATTGTATCGTAATAATTCATAGAATGGTGAAAAAGTTAGGTTCGAGTAGTTCCGTTTTCTTACACGGTCCTTTATATGCATATATATTAATACGTTATACTATAACATATACGTAGTTTAAACTAAGTTGAATATATTAGTATGCATTTTAAACATTTCAATTTTTGATTTTAACGCAATATAAAGATATCTTAATGATACTTATACACACTGCAAATTAAACTGTTTCAACGGAATATTGAATTCATCCTTTCACAAGCAATGTGAACTTTTCAATAATAACCCTACGGTATATTTCTTTAATAAAAGTGTATAAAGTTAAGTTTAAAAGTAAGTTTGTGTAAAGGTCGTTAGTTAAACATTTGCCGTATTCATTCCGAAATAACTTCCTGCTTTATGCTTTACGTGGAAAACTGTCATTTATCTATTCCAATGATTTATTGATTTTACGGTTTTAACATGGACGAATATTTGTGAAAGATTAAACTTTGAAGGTATTCTATTGACTGACTATTTAATCATTATTTTGTTTTATTAATTGTTTTGAATATTTTCATACTGTTTGTGTTCATTCAAACAATAACTGATTTCGATAATGGGAAAGACAACATTGAAAACTTAATATCAAAGTATATTTTTAAAGAATAGAAAACGAAAGTACAATTATAGCATATCTATTGTTTGAATGTGAATATATTAAGTTTGCTGAACAGTTTTATAATTGAGATATTTTCCTTTGATACAGTGGATTATCTATAAATGGTTTGTCGATCTATTTTAGACCACGCTATATCGTTATGTTAGTTTATACACTGTAACCATAGAAACAACCAGGATGTATAAAATACAAGATCATGACTTAATCATTTTAGCTATATATGACATTAAAGATTCCAATTATGTGTATCTTTATTCAAAGAGAAAATATCACAATTACGCCTATTTAAACTCAATAACTGTCGGCAACGTCATGGAATTAGATCCAAGTGTGTGATAAAATCATTGAAAAAGTACTATGAAATATTTGTCTTACTTTGTTTAATGGTGTTTGCTGGCGCATCGACGACTAGTAGAAGGCCGCGGCCGTGGTCCAGTGGTTAGTGCACTGGATTTGTAATCTGGAGATCCGAGCTTGAATCCCGATCACGGCAGGTCATACCTCTCCTATGAAAATGTGACAAAAATGTCGATTTTTCTCCATATGTGGAGAAGTTGCCGGCTCGTTGTGGAAGGGTAAGTTAGTACTGGTCAGTATACAGTCCAGGAAAACTGGTTGGGTGATCGGGTCGCCGTAAATAACTGAAAAATGTTGAAGAACGGCGTTAAATCTCAGTGACAATAAGTCACATAAAACAAACAAACGAACGAACGAACGAACGAACGAACGAACGAACGAACGAACGAACGAACGAACGAACGAACGAACGAACAAACAAACAAACAAACAAACAAACAAACAAACAAACAAACAAACAGATGACTAGTGGCCATGTAGCGCGCTTACTCGTTCCTACGAAGGGCATGTCATACAACCGTGAGAACATAACTAAATTTAGTTTAGATTTCTGCACATTGAAACACGCGAGTCATATCTCGTCGCTGATTGAAAATATGATATAACCCAGGGAGTTTTTTGCGTTATTGTAAATTCTATACTGACTGGGTACGATACCCACGTACATCAAATAACATTAGCGTCTTACGGATATGCTATCTGTGAAAAATCAATGATTGAATAGATATTCTTTTGTCATATTTGAGTTCTTAATGTTGTATATTATTGTCATTCACACAATTTGCTATTCTTGTAAAAATCAAAATTTCGAGTTGAAGTTGTAGGCTATAGTTTTAATATTGCTGTAAAAGTGATATAACATCATGTTTTTACATGACATTATTCCATCTCCGATTTATTACAGACGTGTGTTAATTTATGGCAAACAGAATAAACTTTACATGTTTATCTTTGTAATTTTATAACATTAGAGCACACGCATTTATTGACAGTAATCCAAAACATAAAATTTTGTTTCCATTTTATAGATGAGTATGAAAAATCGGGCCGGGAGTCAAGGTGCTAGGTCCAGTAGTATAACGGTAAGTATCATTTGATTTGGATCAACTTAATATTGAGATTAAACAAGTGTGAGTTTTTCTACATGTATATAATAATACTCAAGTAATCTACATACATGAATTTGGGACGTAAGCACGAAATAAAACGAAATCGCGACGAATTATAGAGTGTGGTACCACAATAACAGAAAATTTCCGGTTTATTATTTTAAGTTCTTTATAAGCTGACATTCACATTAACGAATGTATATGAATATCCAGGGTGCCATATATGTAACATTTTTACCACTTACTAGAACACATTTCGTTTTAGAGTACGACAAGTGGCTCACTTAGAACTACAGACACGGGTCTGTTCAATTTAAAAGATTTTATTAGTGGTGCGAAAGATATGAAAATCAGAAGGCACTTTACAGGCCAACAAAGAAACGACTACGATAAAGCAGTTAATGAGCTAGACGAAGTCATTAGAAAGGTTAAGTATAATTATCACTGACATAAATTGTCAAGACATTTCCATACAAATGTCGCATGCAAAAAAGAAACACTCACAAACTTTGCACTACATATAAAAATAGCCAGTATTACGACACTACGGCCATCACCAACATGTACTCAACATATTGCACGATACATAACACACAACAATACACATGATACATAACACTGTACACTATACATAAAATATACACTATACATAACACTACACCTATGATACATAACACCATACCCATTATACATAACACTATACCCATTATACATAACCTTATACACATTATACATAACACAGTATTCACTATACATAACACTATACACATGATACATAACACTATATATATTATACACTACAATATACACATTTATACATAACTCTATACACATTATACATAACACCGTACATATGATTCATAACACTATACACATTATACATAACGCTGTATACACTATACATAACACTATATACATGATACATAACACAATACACATCATACATAATACTATGCACATTATACATATCACTATACACATTATACATGGCACAATACACATTATACATAGCACAATACACAATATTCATAACACTATGCATATTACACAAAACAGCATACACAATATATAATAATTAACATTTTAAATGACACTATACACAATGCATAACACTGTACACATGATATATAACAGCATATGCTATAGGTAACACTATACACTTTATATATCAATATACACTATACATAGCAATATACATTAAACATAATAATATACACTATATACAACATAATATATAACAATATGCACCATATATAGCATTATGCATAACAATATTCACTATATATAACAGTATATATAACAATATACACTATATATAACAGTATATACAACAATATACACCATATACAACATTATACATAACAATGTACATTATATAACATTATACATGACAATATACACTATATATGACATCATATACATAACATTATATATAACATCATACACTGTATACCACAGTATATATAACAATATAAAGTGTATATAACAACATACACTATAAATAACACTATGAATAACAATTAACAGTATATATAACAATGTACTTTATATATAATAATATACACTGTGCATAACAATATACACTATACATTACACTATACATAACAATATACACTAAATATAACATTATACACTGTGCATAACAATATACACTATATATACATAACAATATACACTGTACATTTCACTATGCACTAAATATAACAATATACACTGTACATAACAATATACACTATATATAACGATATACATACACTATATATAACAATATACACTACGTATAGCAACTCACATGATTCATAACTACATACATTATGCCAAACAATATGCATAATATATCTTAACGCCTGTTGCAGAACAATGTCAAACAAAAAGAACATAGTTTATCAACACGATTAAACATATTTGACGGCATTTTGTCAGATTTCCAGCACGTTTCTGCACGAAGTTTAGTTTTAATTTGAATGTATACATTTATAATAGGATCAAATGATATTCGTCCTTTTCAGAAAAATAAAAAATTGTATGACAGTTCAGAAACAGCACTGGGGAAATTGATCAGACCGAAAGTCAGTAATCCGCACATTAATAAATTGGATGCGACGTTTAAGGAATTGAAATCACACGTTGTAAGTATAGCTTATAAACAATAGAGTGGTATATACCTCCATTCATACAAATATTAAATACATTACTCACACGTTCATAGAACATCAACATCGATTTTATGTTTTCATAAGAATATAAAGTATTTTGATTGTTACGCATCTGAAATGCATTTACCAATAATGAATATAGTTCACTTGTAAACTTGGACATTTAGGAATAAAAACTCGCAGTAGAAATGAGGTAAAGAAACACATCATTAGTAGTTAATACTAACGTATAAATCCGGTTGTAGATGAATATAATTTATGAAATATCATTTAATCTTTTTTTCTTTATATTCAAGAAAAAAGGAAAGGATAGAGGTGACTGGTTTCAATTCATTAAATTGTAAGTTTCTTTTTCAGTCAGTTCATACATTTAAAACTCCCACGAAAGTTACATCAATCTTCTATATGCTTGAGTATTTCATCAATGTTCGATATTAATTTGATGTCAATTGATTATTTTCAAATTTTGTTTGTGTTTGTGTATAAGCGGGTGAGTGTTCAAAAACCTAAGAATAATAAAGTATTAACATGTCTGGTGAGAACTAGAATATGTGGATGTTGAATTTCACAAAATGTTGATTACTGGGGAGTTGATATTTCTGACTTATAATGCTAAGGTGCAAGCATTGTATGTAAACAACAAATATACTTTCAGACAAGACGACACGCCTAGAAGGCCCACCCCTGCCGCTTCTTCCGCGTAAGTACTCATGTCTGTCATTTTCATAAATAATCGAAGTTATAACATCATGCTTTTTTATTGCAAACTTTATGGCATTTCTGGTAGGAACATTTCTTTATGTTGAAATTCGTTGTAAGTGGAGTATGTAAATTATAAATTGTATGAATTACTACTTAATTTCAAAAATATGTTTTTCTTATGGCGCAGTGTATTCTAGAACGCGATTCGCGATAAAGACTTTAGAACCTTGGGCCAGATGTTATGTTAGTGTGTATTTTTATGCTGAAATTCGTTCTTAAAAGTATGCAACCTATTATTTATGTAATTTTCAACCAGACGTTCGAAAAGCTAGTTTTCGTTCTTAAAAATACATCGAATTGTAGATTGTAAAGTAAGAGGGCCTGAAACCTGAAACGGAATTAGGAAATCATTTTTATGTTGATATTTTTTTTATTTGAAGATCCATTGAATTTCGAATTCGAAATTCCCTGTAGAAATATGCGACATATATATATATACATGTACATATATCGTGAGATTTTGATAATTCGAAAATTGAAAAAAGTACATTATTAAGTTTTAGACCCGCCTACTGGGGCAGAGTATTTTAGTTTGAAGTAAACTGTAAGTAGTGTGCAAATTATTAGTCGTATCTACATTTTTCAACTTGGGTTTAATAATATATTTCGACAAGCGAACTGCATTCGGGTCCTAATTGCTTTGCGAAATTCATATTTGCTGAATGATTTGAATTTTGAATTCGCTAAAAGTATATAAAACACTCAAAACGTGCGATTTCTTACCAGAAATTAAAAAAAAATATGTATTTTCCAAATATTTGAATCGCAGAATTTCTAATTAGATCGCAATTCTGCAGTTTTACTTGTCATTTTGGCGGCAGCTTGAATGGCACATCTACATCTACAAGTAAGTTTGAAAGTTGTTGAAGTATACAAAACATTTAACGACACATCTACAATGATCTTTGAATTGCAATCAGCATTTTGGAACGTTGTTCGATAAGTTATTGCGATCTGCGAAACGCAAAATGCGTTCCAACTTTATGCAATCCAACAAATGCACGTTCAGAAAAGACAATACTTCCAGTACGTCTGCCACCTGCCCATGTGCATTTTCTCATATGTTCTCGCATGTTTTGGTTTTCATATATAATCATATAGAGAAATAACGCCGAGACACATTGTCTCATTAATGTATGCCACTAGTTCATTGGTACTAAGTGAGGTTCGTGTGCTACTTTGACAAATATTTCATCTGCTCCCGATCAATTGAAAAAAAATATTATTGTCATCATTCAAAAATATATTTATTCACTTTTGTAATTTGAGATATTTATTGAATTTAAATGAATTATACTACTAAGGTTAGGGTTTTAAAATATACATTACGTTTTGATAATGTTTGAAGTGATGATAAAACTAAACGTACAAAGGAACAAACAGACGTCATAGAGAAACTACTTGAAATAGAGAAAATATTTGAAGATGACCAAATGCAAGAAAGTGGAACAAAGGTTAAGAAAACAAGCGATAGATCAATGGACGATGTTCTCACAGCAATCAAAGCGTAAGTAATTACATTCTTACCACGGATTCAAGAATGCTGGAACGCGAATGTCAATGGCATTTAAGAGACGGATATAGAATATATTTAACCGTGTTTTCATATTACAAAGTGACTTCTAGAGTTGTTTAAACAATGCACAATTCTATATCTATATATGCCATAACTTTATATGTCTCTACATTGACCCATTCAATGAATTTTAGATAATTACCATACAACAAAGTTATGATCAAATGTATTTTTTATCTTATATAAAGATGGTGCACTGGTGCAGCTGAAGAAAGGTACGTTTTTATCTGCTCTTACAATTAAAAATAAAAGCAAAATATCATGGTTTATAAATTTGTTTTCATACGACTGAAACTAGAATTAAACATTGTAATAATCAAATACATGTAATTTTTTTATGTAAAACTTTTGTTTCTATCGAATTTTAATACTCCAAGGATAATATTTGTGATCAATCTGTAAAATAAGGGTGCCTGCAATGTTTGGTTTTTAGATTAGACCTGAATTACCGTATCAGTAGCATCAGTAGAACGTTCTCATTAATTTATAATTACACACAATATTTGTTTGCTTTTATACAATAAAAGGAAAAAGACCGCTGTGTCTTCAATAAACAAGGTAGCGAGCACAAAAAAGTAAGTATGAAACATTTCTACCATGTAACCCTTTCTTCTATCGGCGGTAATACGGCGCGGTAATACGGCGCGGTGATACGACATGGTGTATAAGATGTAACCAGTATCTTTAATTGCGATCTTCATAAGTTGAAAATGAAAAAAACAATGTTGTTCATGTTTCATTGTGACTCGGTTATGATTTAATCAGTGGAGCTGAAAGAAACGCATCATGTCCGTTGTTACTCTTTTCCTTCTATGTTCTGTAATTGCAAGACATTGCCTAAAAACAGGATAAAAATTGATAATTAAATCGCTGTGCTCTAGAAACAAATAAAAGAATATACGTTAAAAGGTCAAGGGTTTATGCGTTGATGCAGCAAGAGCTAACAAGACACCCGCCATATATTTCACATACGTACGCCATACATAACAAGCAGATACAACAAGAATAAAGTTTCTTAAGACTCGTACATGTTCATTTTAAACGGATAGAATGAACCCAGGTCATTAGCTGCATACAGAAAACGGTGTATAGCAATCATCTTGATTATTAATTTAGATTTTTTTCCTATATCAGAAATGAGGAACGTCACACTAAACAAGCAAATCAGTTACTGTCCACTATTATGAGCGCAAAAGAAATCGACAAAATTATAAAACAGAGTGACAAAAATGATCTAGAATCACTGCTGGATATTTGCATATCAGAACTGAAGACACAGTAAGTTAGTTGTCCTTTCAATGATGAATTGTATCCTCCTTTTTATGTTCTTTTTGTACATGAATATCATACTGATTGATAAGAATGTTTGAGTCTTCTGAAATAGGTTTTACATGATCTGTATTGAAGTATTTAATTCTTCTTTAATTGCTCAATACTACCGATAATAGTCTGACAATCTATCGATCAATCATTAGCATGTGAAATAGGACCAATAAATAACGTTTCTTGTTCTCTAGAAACGGATTGGATTAGAATCTTAGTGTTGGTCTCATTTTATGAAAAATATATACCGTAAACAACTTCATTTTTATTGAATGTAGTGCTCATTCACCGGAACGAAGAGTTATCCTTTCTGTAGTTTATGATATCAAAAGAACGGGGTCGTATCCTGTGATATTCTCTTTTCATTAAAGGCAATTAACCCTTTGCCTCATAATATATTTTGGACTATTCCAAATTCAAAACTTATGTATAAAACAATTTATTTAAGAAAATTTGGTTATCTATTGTTAAAAAGAAGAAACTATTTATTTAAGAAAATTGGGTTATTTCTCTCTGACAGAGTGGATAAAATTGTGGCAAAAGAAGTCATTACCGATTAAAAGCAATGGCTTCTTTTGCCACGATGTTTTCAAAAGTCGTCTGCTTTAGATGCGTGGAAATGCGGTATTATGAGGTAAAGGGTTAAGTGTATGTGTGTTAGGTAGAACTCATTACAATTTTACCATCATAGGACCGTTAATGTTTCTTGTGTTAAGAAGCGAGTATTTTTACAGTTGATATTATAAATATTATTATTATTATTAATACACAACAATTAGGATAGAATTACTGTCGTTCAAATTCAGTTAATCAGTTAGATTCCTTTAGACTGTCACTGTAAATGTAATGCATTGACACTTCTCTCGGAGTAAGTTTCGATTAAGAGAAGACACCATGATCTATATGATTATGCACGTGCACACGCAAACAAGAAGTAAACTACTCGCTTAGTTTTTGGTGATCAGGTCAATGATACTTGAATTTAAAATGAACACAACTGATTTAAAAGGCTGATATGGTTTGGTCTCGAAATGTGATTATACAATACAAACCTGATAATGAGACCACCATCGGGACAAAATCGGTCCTAATAATGAGGTGGTCTCATTATCATGTTGAATTATTGGGTATTTATGGGAGGCCGGTCCGAAAATAAGTGGTCGTTATATCAAGGTGGTCGTAATATTAAGATGGTAGCTATTTGAGGTTATACTTTACATAATATAAGAATACATAAACTACTTTATTATTATTTGTTTGACTATGTTTCACACTTGTGCTGTATTGAAGAGCTTGATGAGCAAAAGTTGGAACCATGATATCAGTTCATAGAAATAATTCAGTCATAGTTAATTCAGGAAAACTGTTGCTGCATTGTACGGTGTACATTTTGTTTCAAGGTAGATACGATGTTTTTACTTAAATCAACATTTTTAGTGAATAACAACACTGGTACTGAATATTGAACACTTTTAAACACAACAATTTTCTAAGCAAGTTGTTTTTATTTGTAGAGTGGATGCATTTTACAACCAGATAAAAAGATTGGACGATATTTCAACAAAATTGGAGTCTGCAAATGATTCATTATGTATTGATAAAAAGAAATCACAGGATAAAAAGAAGAAAGACAAAGAAAATACAACATCCCACGATTTTCTAGATCTACAAATCAAATCACAGATTGCTCTGTTCCAATCTAAGTTATCGAGGCTCGAGAAAGAAGTACATAGGTACCAAATTTTAGTTGTAATATAACACAAATTGTATTTTCAGTACTAGTTTATGTGAGTAGTTTGTAAATAACTGTAACCGTGAAACCACGTGACAGATATTTATTACAACATTAATGTTTTGCCTGAGGCTTGCTTATCCGAGATGAACGCCATTCGAAACTACACAAACACTGCACAAAAAACTGATTAGTTAACTCCCTTTTATTGATGAAGCAACTTAGCTCGAACTCATTACAATGAATCATTATTGTACGTTGTATATAAACCGTATTGCTGCGTTTGATTCTTGTCATAAGGCGGATAAGCATGGAAATAATTAATCGAGTATAAATTACATGTATACGTTGTAATACACGCATGATATTTCATTGTAAGCGATTTTGAAAACGTAAACGTATAATTCGTGTTTTTTTTGTATATACGAGTAGTTGTTTACCTTGTTATCTAAAATCACGTGGTCTTTAGTTAAAATATTACAGCCGAAATTATCACCACTGATTGCTACTTATAACTTTATTTAAAAAAGTTTGAGAAAAATCGCCTAAGGAATATACATGTCTTACCACGCAGATAATTCCATACGTATTCAGATATTGTTACATATTAGGTATCTGAATCATTCACTTTGATAGCAAAACTGTTCCCAAGACTGCTCAATTTGCAATTGATTTTGCTTCTCAAACGAATAATTATATAGAAGTGCACAATCATCAATTTATAAAACAACATACATTTAAAAATAATCTAATTCATCTTACTAGTACCGAAGAAAATGTACAAAAAGTAGACGAGGAAGTAGAAGAGTTAGAAAAGGATCTGGAAGATTGGAATAAGACAGAGACTATTAATGAGCTTAAAAATGTTGACAAATGCTCACTCGGAGCCCTTCGATCAGCCCGCTTAGCTCTTTACAAACACAAGAAGGCCCAAAAGGAGAAAGGGTAATTTTCATTTTAATCTATTTCGAATTGTTACCATTGTCGTCAATCATTTAATTTTCATTTCGATGATTCCTACGCATTTCTGTTGATTTACCATTGTGTAGTAATTAGATATGACACTCATTAAAAAGTAAAAAAAATAGCAACATAACATTATTCTTATTATTCCAAATGGCCTGAATTTCCATAATGGTAATATATAACAGTAAATAAATAATTTGTATCAATTGTATCATCATTTCAACTTTGGTTTGGTCTGCAAATGATTAACAACAATTTACCTTACCGTATGATTTCTTGTTAATTTATCGTTGAAGCAATGCTGGTGACACGAAGAAGCTAAATGAAGCGATTAAAAAGTTATGCACTGATAATGGTATAAGTGAAAGCAAAACAAAAGAAGACAAATCTTCTGCAATGCTCAAAGAACTTGATGAACATCTGAAGAACGAAAAAAAGTAAGTTTCATTATGTATAATTGACAAAATCTTTTTTCGTAGGGGTAAATTCAAAAAGCACATCAGTTGTATTGTGATGACCATAAATTATAAGTTCTATTTTTATACACGTTACATTATCACAACATTCATATGTCACTGCCATTAATGCTTGATGTAATAATTTATGACTCGCTCATGTTTAGGTGATTTTATTCACGATTGCTCTAAGAAGTGTAATAACAACCGTGTTCGGTCAGTTCTGTACTGAGTGGTTCGATTTAAAGCTCGGAGCATTTCATTGAAAAGTTAATTTGTGATTTCTAGCGTAACTGAGTCAGATTTATCTAACTTCATTTTAACACTGACGCTGATGTGTACTGTAAATAGTGTTTGCTTCTGTGGAGCGCTGTTATAGAAATTTGAATGATTACCGTATGTATACGTTTCAAATAGAATGCTAAAAGCTCTCCAAGATACATTACAAAAATTACATGATGAAAATGACTCGAAAGGAAAACGTAGCACTACACCAAAAGCTAACATCGACATCAACGCTCTAATAAAGCTGGCACAAGACGCTCATGAAGAACAAAAAAAGCTCAGAAAAGAACGTAGAGATGTAGAAGAAAGGTACGTCAAACTATAATAAAATATGGGTTAACTTAATAAATATGTTTATTCTTTTATTTATAGAATATATACTCCTCTATCAGTAATTAGTGACAGTATACAAATGATTTTTGAACATTCACATTTAGTGTATTTAATTCAATGCACAACGCTAAATTAAACTTTTGTACAATAGCAACATAAACTCTGAACGCAGTGTAGGCCGAGTCTCAAGAGGCATAAAGATATCTTACAACAATGCCCTACATGAAGTAGCTTATAATGTGTAAAGATTATAGATGACATTAACACAGCATATAACATTCTTCGGCAGGAAAATAAAGTTTCAAAAGAACATGAAGAAACTAAGATCACAAGACACCAGCTAAGTTTAGGGAAACTAACCAACCACTCCCGTTTGAATGTCTTGAGATGTCATTTTTTAAGCTAGCTGAAGATATTCATTCGTGTATATATTAACTGATATAAGTTGGGCTAGGTTAAACCTTTGGTGTAAGGTGATGTAGAATGACATGCGCACATTAAGTTTAAAGGATAGTCAGGATGCTGATGGAGGCCAAAGATTCAGCTTTAAATCTTAAGTTCATCTGCACCCAGATTTATAACCTTTGATTAAATGTGCGGTTACATTTACAATTGACCAGAAACAAGATGGCTGCCAAGTTGTAGCAAACGCTTAACAACTTTGAATATTAAGAAAAGTCATGTTCTGTGCATGTTTTAAAGTAGTACATTTGTTGTTCTGTGGATTTGTAATTATAAAGAAAAAATAGCGCTATATTAAATAACTAAAATATAATTTAGGTCAAATGAAGAAGGTAAAAATATTCGTGCAGCGCTACAGGCACTAGAAAAAGAGGTTTGGGAGATGGATGATGAAAACTCTGATCCGCCGAATCATTCTACAAGGGATACACTATCAGTGTTAGATACGATACCACGTATACATGACAAGTTTAAACAAGTGAAACATGTCCATTGGGAACAATCAAAGAGGTATATTGTATGTAAACTGTTGCTTTGCATGGTAGATTTTCAATTTATATCAGCATTTACTTTGTTATCATTATAAATTTCTGATGTAATACGTCAGACAACGTCATATGGATGGTTAATATAAAGATCAAATGTATTATTTATGAATGAAAGCACACTCAAGTTCACACACTGTCAGATAACTATAGACGTAGTGAACACCTCATCCGTTGTTTAACTAATATAATTCTAGATCAACACAATATTAAAATTACTTCTGCTCGAAAAATTTAATTCAATCCCGTTATATGCAAAAATGACTAGGAAGAATTATTGCAAATCAATCAAACTTTTATTTTCTTCGTAGTTTAACTAAAGATCCATCGTATGTTTTAGTTTAAAGGAGAAAAACGATGCTGTGCTACAGTTTTCTAAAACAACTGGACAAGAACTGGACATCGTTAGCAATACGCTCACAAGTGATCAGAAAATAGATGAACAGAGTCCTCAAACCGTACAAAAACTTCCCGAAGAATTAAAACAATGTTTAGTGAAAGTCCTAAGAATCAAACGGTAATTTGCATTGTTGGGTTTGGCCATCGGAACGAACGTAAAACAGTGTTAAGATCACAGTACTTCATGTTTTCAAAGAGTCAAATATTTTATACAGTCTTATTGTAATTAATTTGAAACTAATTAATATGTATTATTCCCATTCAAGTATTTCAGAACAATCCTTGAACCAAGTTAAAAAATGTTTCGAAATCATCATGGGAAAGGAATATCAGTTCCCAGTACAACACAGCAATAAACAAGATAGCGATGAGAAAAACAAACAAAGGGACTGCATTGACGGGCGTATGCAAATTTTGATCAAAGAGGTCAATGCGAAATCTATTACTAGGTAAAATATACTTGTTGTCATAAGAATTTGAGGGGTCTCTATTAATTACTTCTCCCATACTGCTGTGAGCGTGAATTCAAACTTGGACCAAAGTTCATTCGTAAGGAAGCTGTCAAGCTGGCAAACGCAAGGTCGATGTTTCTATCCAAGTGAACGTATGTGGTTAACGATCGTTAAAACTCGGACAGTTGCCAAAAGACCCTGGCTGTTGGTGCGACGTTAAACCTCTGAGATAAAAGACGTATGCGTTTGAAGTAAACAATTATACAGGATAAATGAGTTACATATCGCTACATTTTAATATAATAACCAATGTTTTATAAATTACGTAACAAATGAAAATTATTTATCAACAATAATTTCCATAACACTTGACAAAGTGGCCACATAAGTTTTAACACACGACTAGGTTTTGTTCATTTAAAAATACTATTCAACGTTAATTATAACTAAAATATCTATTATAGACATATAAACAAAACTTATAATTGCTTCTTGAAAATTTGTAGGGATTATGTATCAAAATTAGAAAAGGAAGACGCCAAGAAAATGGGCGAAATAGATGATATCAAGCTTGAGTAAGAGAATTTAATACTTTTTTAACTTTTTAATCTGTTCACAATTCTGTTTGACTCGTAGACAATTATAATTATTTGTTAATCGATGATTTGGTTACCACTAATTCAGAATGAAATACAGATTCCAATGATGATGACGAAATATTAATCATATAATTACACTTATTCTACTTAGGGTAAAAAAACTGAAGCGTGATGTTTCTTATTGGACAAAAAAAGCTGAAAGGGAAGAGAAGGAGAAAGCTGAATACATGAACAGGTGATAAAACTTGACATGCTGATTCGTATGTTTACATGTTGTATTTTTTCTTAAATAAGATAATCTGATCTAGAATCACCGTGTAAAATCACATATCCAGATTATGTCGTCTCTAGGATACAGTATAACAATGTTGGTAATGATTTTTCATGTGAGCATTTGTAAGCATTTGAGCGTTTCAGCAAAAAATATGCATAGCTGCTCAAGAAGTCAATGCTTAAGATTATGTCAAATGTACTTAAAATATATATGTTGATATAAATATCAGATGGTTTCCAATGTAATCTAGATATACCCGTTCGCACATTGTGTATTTTCCAACAGGACAGTTTTCTTCTTTACTTCTAAATTATTTTAAGGACATTATTTTAATGGTATATTCTTAGGACTTAGTTGCGTTCTGCTTTATAAAATTGACCACCACACTTGGAATTCGCACAATTGCACCAAACAGACCGCACAAATATAAATTTACAACCAATGGCAAAAATTGCACAGAAACTTACAGATTCCTCTACAAACAATTTTTCCACGTTTGTATACTTGGTAAATTCCATCGGTTACTATCAAGTTAATATTGATTCGTTCTACTTTAATCATCATATACACATGTTTACAGATTGTCAAAAGTAGCTTCAGCAAAACTGATGGAAAATAATCCAAATATTGCCGACCTTAGTGACTCAAATCGACAGACAAAACTTGCTGAGAAATACTCGGAGCTTTACGACAACGAATGGACAAATGCCTTCGAAGAGTGCGAACGACGCAAACAATTTGATACTGAAGAAGAGATAATAAAATATATACTTAAAATACTAATGGTAATGGGCAAATCTGTATTTTGAGTATGTCATTTTAGAAAGACATGTAGTCTTAACTTTAACGTTTCTTCATAATAAGCCTGTTTGTTTGGCTCTGTAGGGAAAGCATTAAATCTATGTATTTGAGGTTTGGGTTTATATTTTCTGTAACAATTTGGTTGAAAACGATGTGTCTAAGATCATTCGTCTCCAATCGCTGATCTAAACGGTTCATGTAGAGACTTTTGACGCAACTTGCAGAGAAGGAGGTTAGTATTTGTACAGAATCAGATGACACTAGTTAGTTAACTGCTCGCCGAACTAATATAGCGTTGAAGCCAGGCGTTTAACACTAAAGATAAATGTATTTACCCAATACTTAAAAAAAACGATATGAGGATTGTGTTCTATCCAGTTAGAATTTTTGTTCAAACTAAATACTGATCAAAAGGCCATTATATAGAAAATTATATGTATAGTTAATAGTTATTCTTGTATATTAACAACGCATAAAGATGCAACAAATATTGATATAATTTATGTAAATTTATGTCTTTAAAACGTGTTAACCGTTAATTTGCCATCTACTGAAGTGCAATATATAGTACTTTTTACCCTTTTTATGGCGATATACAACTCATATAAGATTGTTTAAAAGTTTATTGAATATGTTATCAAACATATTCTATAACGGTTTAACATAGAATTTGTGTCATAAACCTTAATGTGTATTTTACGAATAAAATTGTTGAATTTTAGGATGTTTACAAAACTTGCAGTCATGTAAGAACAGAACAAATTACTGGAATGAAGAGAGCAATTTTACAACCCGCGCAATTTTTCTGTTTGGCACATGTAAGTAACTTAATTTCCAATTTAAAATTGCAATATCAGCATAAAATAGTGTCTGGTATGATAGTACAATGATTAATACATTGTACATTGTATGTATTAAACCATTATTTCATTTGAATTTCACCCCGTTTAATTAAATAACTGATTATTTATACAGGAATCAGATTATAAAGCAACAGCCCACTATTCATATTTTTACATAACATATTTAAGTATTATTGCTGAATAAATAGAAATATTTTGTACCGTTTGATGACACTAAATGATAATAAGAAAATAAATACAGGAATCACGACATGCAAAAGAAGGTGAGCATGAAGATGAAAATAAGGACAATGAAAAGGAAACACGCGAACAAAAGAAGAAAGCATCCACAAAGCCGACAAAGTCAAAGAGCTCAGCGGGTGGCGAATCAGATACAGGTGGTGAGCTGGATGTACTCCAAATACAAGCCATTTCTGACCTGAGAAAACAAACAACCACCCAAGCAATATCAGATTTGACCAAGGTTTGTATGTTATTTATTCACATACTGTTTATGGGATCATCCTCATCCACCTTCTTATATCAGGTTCATTTAGCATGATACGATCTTAGCAAAATGTTATAGGCCCTAGTTGATTATTGGACTGGAAACATATGAAAGCATTACCTTTTAATCATATATGGATGTAGTTTAGCTTATAAATAGCTAATGAAACTCACTTTGGGTACATAACATAATATTTATATATTCAGTACAAAGTTGCGGCTATTATATACAACGGTGATACACTACAACGTGGAATTAAAACAGTTTGGTAGTTGTTGGAAAATCAGTACTAAAATAATTTTCCACTGGATTGTTTCAGATTCTTATTTCGTCGCTATGAAAAGTTTTCTATTGGGCACTGATTCAGAAAGCGTTTCTTTTTCCTTTTTTAGAACTTACAAGTTAATTTCTGTACTATTATCGGCACGAACTCATCAGTTACTACATTGTCTCTGGATATATTGCTGTGTATTTTTATTAATTACTTTAAGGATTTTGTAAACCTTGCAATGTACATTTTATAGATACTCCTAACATCAGAGAACACGTTTGTTTCTACTTTCAGTACTATAAAAGCAAAAACCTGGAATGGTTTAATGGAAAGAATCTCGCAGAGTTTACAACTAAATGCATTGAACTGTGTTGGTACATGAACATTCATTCACCG
Source organism: Lutraria rhynchaena (assembly GCA_008271625.1). Lineage (NCBI taxonomy): Eukaryota > Metazoa > Mollusca > Bivalvia > Venerida > Mactridae > Lutraria > Lutraria rhynchaena. The sequence goes on from VIBL01000163.1 coordinate 25,843, forward strand.
CCTGTATATTTAGATAATAGTGTCAAACCTGACGCTAAGTTTGATAAGTACATGTATAAACATTATACGAGAAGCGGGAAGAAAGTGAAATTTGTTGTCTGGCCAGCTATCTTTCTGCATGAAAATGGGTCGACTTTGGGTAAAGGAGTTGCACAGGGAACAGATTGATATCTTGAACAATAAAACATCTCATATCCGTTGTAGTACTTTACAAAACAACGCATATTATGTGATTCTCTTCAACCGTCTATGTATTGAGATGCATGCGATCACGAAGTTTAATATAATTTCATCGTGTAGACTATTATTTGAATGTTTCGAACTCTTATTCTTTAAGAGAATATTTTGTTTTACGGGCGCAAAGATCAATTATCGTGGCTATGCTGATAGGTTAGAATTGTCTTTGTGTCTTTTAGAGAATTCAGTGCTTGTTTATATTATTGAATGTTTGGATCTCACAAGTTTTTTTAAGAAATAACTTCCCCAGGGCAAATATTTTCATGACTCCTTACCAAATTTTTGTTTATACTGCCTTGTGGTGACTATTGCCATGTGAATAAAGATGCACCATGGAGGTTTTGTTTTCCATGTGTGCTGTGTTCTGAACAAACTTCTGAATCACTTCTATGCACTTATCTGTACATTATCATGTAGTTTATTATGAAGTGCATAGACTTCATTCTTGTGTATTATGTAACACGTTTGTTTGTAGTTTTGTTTAAAAAAGTGTTACGGAATACATCCTATTTTTAAAGCATTTTTTCCTTGTATGATACGTAAATAATATAGAGTGGTATCGATGATACAAAGTGTGTGAGTATCTTGACAGGTCCGTAACACCAAATCTAGGATCCACCAATATGTACACAACTAACATTGTACAGTACATACGTCAATAACAAAGTGGTAATTTGAAACATCAGTTCTAAGATAATTGAATTGCAGACATATATTGACATAGAATTGTATGAATGGATGATATGATATGGTCGGTCATCAAATGATTTTTAGTACACAGTATTTGTTCTTATTTCAAATACAGTCAAACTTGTGTACAAAGGACACCCTTTGGAAAATTCTAGTGTCCTTTGTAGACAGGTTTCCTTGTGTCTGCAATGTGATGAAATGAAATAGAGTATAAAATACAAATATCTCACTAAAAATGATATTAGTTGACTGCTTCCTGGTGTGCTAATCAATACCTTACAAAATAAGCATACTTGTGTTGACACATTCTTTGTTAATACATTTTATCATTCGATTCACAGAACAAGCCCTTTTTACAAATAATTTCACATATCAGATAGACTAACTACCTGCCGAGTCAGTACAAAAGATTCCATTGTTGAACTTATGTCTATTATCTACCAATCCCTATTGTAAATATAACGTACAAGTAAAACCTCAAATTGCGACCACCTCATTTTTACCATTACCTTGTAATAACGACCTCTTATTTTCGGACTGGCTTCCGATAAAGCCCCAATAATTCAACGTAATCATGAGACCACCTCGTTATTACGACCGATTTTTCGAGTCCCGAAGGTGATCTAATTATCGAGGTTTTACTGCAGTACTAATAACAGTAATTGTATTAAAAACATAGCTTTATCAATGAACATACTGAATTTTAATATTGATCTGAACAGAAAGAATATGCCCTGCAAGAGAAATGCGTATAGTTGCGTCTCAATTAACAACATCTTGTGCTTAAAACGAATAGCCTAGATTATCATTGGTGCGCCAAACATGTAGTTGATAATAAACTTGTTTTAGAATCTATTAAAGCAGGTTTTAACATCAGAAAACATCAGAAGACAGCCAGTCCAAAGTAGTATAACGTTCTGAATATTCGCCATCTTATGTGACTGATGCAACCAGAAATAGATAAATATCAAAATGTAAAAAATGTCAAAGATCTGAATTAGTCGCATGGTGTATAGTTACAAGCATTTATCCATATGAGTTGAAATGAAATAATGGTGCATTGTATTGTACAAACATATGATTGTATAATGGAAATATATACAGGTAATCATAATGATGTAGATGTAAGGAGTGCCACTTAGAGAATGGTGCACATTATATTGTCACTAACAGCAAGCAAACATATCGAACAAACGTCAGCTTTAGTCTTGGAGTGGTGTTACCAACTTTGGTTATATGTCTTATTCAATTCAATTCCGTTCTAGACTAGCGTTTCCTCGACTATTGAGCAGACCTCAATACAAGAAGCCGATCTCAATAAGTGACACTTTAAATACTTTTTTTTATATCTGGTGATCCTAGAAATATTTTGTAGATATCACCGCAATTACGCAAATGTAACATACTACATATTTTTCATTATACTAGCTAACAATTGAAAGGAGTTAACAAATTTAAAAAAAAATGAATCATTTCGCAGGAATTTAGTCATTTAAATGGGCTTACGATATATGATATGATTGTATATGGGCTTAAGATTATATGATATCATATAAAACGTAAACAGGCAAGCAATACACAAATAAAAGTAGGCCGTCTGCACCAACAGTTTGTTTGATATGAATATGAATTGTACAATCCAGTACATTGCATGTGCAGCACACATAATTACATTTATGTCAAGGTTATAATACGTTTAGTCAGTTAAAACTGTACACGTATATGCGTATTCCGCTCTTATTAAAGTCATCATTTCTGTTATGGCAAGATATAAAAAAAATCTGCAAAAGCTTATGCACCTATAATGTCTTTATAATGTGTAACGCATTTCTGCTTTTGAATACGAATGTACGAATTAATGAAAAGCCAGTCGCGACAATATCTTGTCTACGTGTAATAGAACTTCAGATTGTGATAACGATATACGTGTGGAGGTGAGTATCATTACAGCTATAATTATGATGCATTTATTTTCATTTCTATATGTGTGTAATTGTCAAATCAGGCACTGTATAATGATATCTGATGTTTGTCTTTAGTCATGGGCTATTGATGGATAATAAAAGCAGCCATAAACACTTTAATACAAATATAATCTTTGGAGTCGGTGTATGCTGAAAGTGGCCGACATTTGTATCACACACTTTGTGGCAATTTATCTAAAACAGCATGTAAATAATCTTTGATTTAGATTTTTTTTTGATTTTAGACTTTTTTGTTTCAATGCACAGATATTCCTAATAATAATGTGGCTTTGAATTCGTTATGATATTCATAAACGTCTGCTATCGATTTCCTATGTTAAATTGAGCACGTGAGGCGTATAGGATTTACATTTCTATATTTAGACCCAATGTAGTTTTTACATTAGATTCGATGACATCTAGCTTAAAACGCTTTAGAAGTATCTTGGTTAAGCTAATTTGAGTTTGTCATTAATGGTTCTTCTGCTTGATAGGAATTGTTTGATTTAAACCATATAGCGAATAGTCAAGCGTCACAATAAAAACTTTACCATTATGTTGTAAAAATTGCATATTGTTATGATTGTAGGACGACATAGTTTAAGAAATGGAAATTGATAACGACCAGCTGTCCTACGACATTGAAAATTGTGCAAATTTAGCAATAACAGATAAAACTACCGAGATTACTGAGCCTTTGGATCAACAAAAGCATTTTGCTATGGATACAAGCGGTAACAATATGGACAGTATTGTTACTGGCGGTACAATGTGCGTCCAGGAGGATAAAAGAGTTGATTCGGTAATCAAACATAAATGTGAACCTTGTACGTTTGATGATCAGGAGTCAGTCGCAAATGCCTTCTGTGTAATCTGTATTGAATTTTTATGTACAAATTGCGCCCGTGATCACAGACGAAGTAAACTTACAAGGCAACACAAAGTTTTGAATGACAAAAACATGCCGCAAAACCCCGAAGTATTTAAAAGAATGAAAGAGTTGTCATCCTGTCCAGATCATCCCGAGATGAGGGCATCATACAAATGTAATGATCACAATTCATTCATTTGTACAACTTGCGTAGCGGTAAATCACAGAAAATGTGATAACGTATCGGAAGTGTCCAGATGTGTGACTGGCGCCGAAGATATATGTGCTGATAAAACATTGACAGATCGTCTTAGGCTTATTTTGGAAAAAGCATTCGCTATTCGGGCCTCCAAGGAAGAGAATTCGTCTTTGCTATCAAAAGACAAAATCGAAATTGATGCTAAACGGACTTTGTTGAAAGAGAACGTTTCGCTTCATATTGAACATTTGTGTGAGTTGTCCAACAATGAAACAGAAATTTTAGTGACGAAAGAAATGGAAGAAATCCGGAGTGAAGTGAAGGCGATTGAGGCCATAGAGAAAGAAGGAAAAATGTTAGAAGAACTTCTTTTAGCAACACTACAACATGGTAGTCTTATTGAAATGTGTATTGTGACCGAGAAAATGTTGGAGAGTGTATTGCTATTGGAAAAAGAAACAGAGAAACAAAACTTAAAACCTAATAGGCGCCTTGAATTTTCTGAAAACTCACAGTTTCTTACATTGTCTCCAATAGGTTATGTCTCCGCGAAGACAAATGACTTACACGAGAGTATCACACAAGCACAATTCTCTAGCGATTATTTTGAAGAGGAATCCAATAAATGCAATAAAGAAAATGAACCAAGAGATCCTATGAAACGAGAAATTGGACGTCGCCTGACGAAATACGACACGGAGAATGCTACACATAGTTCGCAGTCCACAATAAGTAGCATTTTATTTTTGAAAGACGGTAGAATTGTCATCATGGATAAAACTCGTAATTGTTTGAAAGTACTTAATGCCGACTACTCTGTTAAAAAACTCATTGTTTAGGACATACGCCAATAGACATGTGTGAAGTGTCCGAAAAGATAGTCGTGGTGTTCGAAAGTGTCACACAAGTGAAGAGATATTCCTTAAGGGATGAGAACATATATGAATGCGGAGGATTTCCTACCAAAATGTACGCTCTTAGTATTGCAACGTTCGATTCTGAAGAATTAACTGTTGCAATATTGTTTTCCGACGAACAACTAGACACACCTAAAAATAGTAAAGGCGATACAATTGAGTTGCAGATCCGCAGTTGCATGAATGGCCAAATAATTCACACGTTTTCTGACTTTAAAGCCAAATTATCGAAGGAAATAACAATTACAAACCCGAACCGTATTAACGTAGTGGGTAAAGAAAAGAAACATCTGCTAATGACAGAAAAAGACAAACTTCATTGCTTTGAAATGGAAGGATCAACGCTGAAGGAAGTTTGGTTTTACAAGAGTTACAGAGATGCTCCGGTCAGTAATATAACAGATATTGCTGTGGACATAGATGATAATGTCTACATTGTTTGCTCAGAGTCCCAGAACCTACATCAAATATCAGCGAAAAGTTTCAGAGAACATCGTATTCTGACTTCAAAACTAAACAAACCAATGTCCTTGTGTATCGATAAATCGGGGACACAAATATTGGTAGGTTGTGGGGACGATGATTATCTACATGTTTATCAGTTCATGTAGTTAACGTCGTACTGTAATTGTCATCATTTTATCTGTGGTAAGATAACTGACATCCACAAAGCTGATATTACTGTAATAAGTGCATTGACCTTCGCCGTCATGCTGATGAAAAATATTTGTTTTGTTACTGCAACTAAGCAACAATTAACAGCAAGCATATTTGAAGGCCATTTAGACAAAATGTTATCAGTAACGACTGCGATGATTATTTTAATGATGAATGAGTTGAAAACGTTTAAAGTATGTGTGATTATTACATTTGTCAGGTCTGAACTTTACCTAGTGGGCAGGCATACTTTGTGTCATACTTTCTTCATACATACTTGTATCTTTATTCTTAGACATTTAAAATGATTTTCTTAATGTTTTATTACTTGTGTATTGTCTATTAAATCTTGCTCCAAAACATTACCAAAAATGTTGAATGAATATGAAGTATTTTGTGAAAATTATATAATCATCGAACAAGTGATGCAGACATGTACATTCCTTATCCGTATTTATGATATGTAGACATTCCCCATGTATTGTACCCACTAGTAAACGGATTACAATAAAAATGAATGTCACTAAAATGTGTTCGTATTTTGAAGTTATAAATTGTATAGAAATTTGCTGAGCAAGCAAACGTTTTGCTGCGTTGGTTAACATAATGACAGTTGGAAGATTTAGACTGATCGTCAAATCGGGTTTTTCATTTAGCATATTCAGCAATGACAATGTACGTTATTAGCGTAATAATTAAGAATTAGCATAATGGAAACGTTTGTAACCGACTGTAAAAACTGATGCATCGTCAAAGTGCATATAAATAAAATGTGACCGTAGTTCAAATAAATGCTGTGGGTCATTTTGCTTTATCAAATCTCCAGAGTAGCTCACCAGTGCCATCTTGTTTATATGTCAAATATGTCCTTAATTGTGTAAATTGGCATGAAAAAATAATTACCATGCATATTGTAAATTCTGCGATATAGAAAATTGCGAATGGATGTCTTCATCTGATAAAAATATTTGTTTGGTTTATACAACAGTTAAAAGCAGTTATCAATAACAAGATTTACTTCCCCTTTCCCGCACTATTTATTTCATACATTACAACATTTTCAGCATTGCACACTATCGACCATATCAATGAAATACAAAACGTAGCTTTAATTTAACTTAAGACGTGTCACCAATTAAAAGTAATTTGTAAGGGTATTAGAAGAGTATTATGCAATATACCTCTCCGAGAGAGCTTTTCATGAAGCGTCTTCTTGCGTGTAAGTACCTTTAAATACCTGTTAACTTCCGCGTGCACCTACGTCTGTGAAAGGTGTTAATAGCTGAAGCGTAAGATATAATGTACTGATCGTCGTTTATGTCAGGCGCATTTACTCATTTTTTGTTCAAAGGTGTCAACTTACAGTAAGAAGACGGTTCGTTAGGACAACTAACAATTTTTCCGCGGCTTCGTTTCCCACAAAAGTGGTTGTTTATTCTTGCCAACCGCCTGCGTAGGTCTGTAAAGCGACACTTTTGTATAAAAACTCGTATTGTGTCAATCTTGACTGTTTAAAGAAAATGTACTATGTTTCACTGAGGAACGTATGAATGAGGTATATATTGCATCATTGCGTGTACCATTTATAGTAATATATTTACGCATCAATTGTAAATCTTTTCAAATGATTGTTGATCTTCATGAATATATCACTGTATCGCCCACGTGTATTGATAGAACAGTAGTTTGTAAGATTTCCCCTTATACATATTCTAAACATAATAAACTTATTAGAGTAATTTACGTGGAGAAGTTTGTAGATATTTGTGATGAGCAGGGTTAATACTAGTACGAAATCCACAGGTTATTTTAAGTGTCAGTCAGTATGTTGTGGAAGTGAAGAATTGTGATGATATTCTATTTGTATTGTTTTGCAATTTGTCCGAAAATAGTTTGCTTAGAAGCAATAAGTGTAACTAATTAGATGATTGACAAATATCATAAAAAGGATGTACACCAATGTTTCCTTAACAATACTACTTTTGACACTACAAAATGACCTTTATGATGACACATGTAAAAAGATTACCAGTATAATGTATTCGAGGTGCTGAATAAAGAAATAATTTAAGATAATGCGAATAAGGAACAACAGATCGTAGAAGTCATACTAGACACTATGTTGACACGGGAACAGTCATGTTTTACAAAATTTACTTTGTCGAAGGATTACATTGGGTAGCAATGTATGACGTACAGAATGCAATTAATCGTGGTAAGAAGGAAAAGATAGAAGAAGTCATAAAAATGCCTATCCTTTTAAATTCCATAGAGATGTGAGAGAAATATTTAACGAAGCATTCACATGTTTCATCGCTTGAACAGAACAGCAGCTGTATCAAAGATTTCACCAAGCACCATGACACAAGGATCAAACCGAATTCCTTCATTGTTTATTCGGAAAGAGCAGTTCTTTACTCGTTGGAGAAACCAAAGGAAACATTAAAAACTAGGGTGGATATGATGGTGCAGCTGTAGGACGATACGGTCAAACAAATTAAGGAGTTTGCTCTAGACACCGTGCATATCGAAGTCAAAAGGAATGTTCAGGACGAACTTGATGACGAAGATAATCTATAGTAGTATGCAGCTAGCATTGGGTGTTGCAGCTTTTGTTACATGGATGGAAACTTTGTGCGAACAAATAATATCGGCAATTCTAAGTAATCATGGTCAATATATTGGTTGATGATTTATGCTCTGTCTGCATCTTTGAATTAGATTTATGGACTATTTAATGTCAGATTGTCGATAGTGTTGTCGTGTTAAGGATTTTAACAAACATTAGTATAGTTTCTCTTAAGAGAACGTGCCGAATTGATTCACATTCATACCAGTCTCAATCTTTAACTAGATGCCTATAATCTACGTGACATTTTGTTTCAAATACAGCATTTCATACAAACTCGTTTTCGTTTGTATTGTTGTAAATACCTCCGTTCATTGCTTAAAGAACTGCTAGTTTATTGCGATTATAATAACGTCGTTAATTTTACGACATCGTGCGTTTTACCACAAATCGGCCATAACTTTGCACTGCATACTATGCGTATCGTGTGTACATATTTATTGAAATTCTATACAAAGCCCTGTGTGTTAGATTATATCAGATATTTATTCTATATATTTCAAAGTCTGGTTTACGTGATGGTTTGCATGTCACGGATTTTATTTTTAGTCCTGATACAAACGCGGTCTATATAAGCAATGTTGTACAAAATGACTTTAAATTATTGTGTATCTTAAACACGGTTACAACTTAGTAAATAAAAGCTAATCAATGGCGGAACAGCGTACTTGTGAAGGAGATTTTAGATTCTGTGAAGCATGTTATTTTAGTGATGAGACTAAAGTTCAAGTAAGCGCATTTTGTAAAACTTGTACTGACTTTTTATGCAATGAATGTAGTAATGGCCACCGTCGAAATACGGTAACTCGACATCATGAAATGTTGGTTGGTGAAGATATACCTAAGGATCTGTCTATGGTTAGATTAATGAAGAAATTAACAACTTGTACAGTACATCCAGATGTACCGAAAACAATCAAATGCAATGATCACGGAGAATTGATATGTATGTCTTGTTTAGCATCCACACACCGGAGGTGCGAGGATATAGCTGAAATCTGTAATTTGTCTGCCTCGACGCAAAGTGCAAGAGAGAAACTGTTTGAAGATATTAAATGCCTACTTAAAAGAACATATGCTATGAGAATTTCGAAGCAAAATAATGTAGTACGCATACGTTCAGATCGAAACAGAGTGTTAAATAAACAAAAATGATGATTTGTTGAAGAAGTCAAAAGCTGAAATTGAAGATACTGTAGACATTGAACTTAAGACGTTATATTCAAGCGTAAAGAGATGCGAAAGTTTAGTGGAAGAATTAAAGGAGAAACAAACTTTATTTGACATTGCAAGGCAGTACGGTAACAGCACAGAATACAAAATCGTAATGGATGTTCTGAAGCTCGACATTGAACAACTAAATATTGAGGTTAACAAACAACGCAGTGATAATATCCGCTTGAATTTTGAACATGATGAAAAGGGAGATATAACAACATGTAATTCACTTGGAACTGTTAGAATTGTAACGAATAACGATACGATTGGAATTGTTACGCCCGTTGAAAACTTAACACTAGATGATGCAAAATCAAAAACGGACCGCTGTGAAAACGTTCTCAAACAAACGGGGAACTTTGAACGAAAATATAGCATTCAGCATCGTGATGATGTTAAATCCTGTTCAATTAATCGTATTCTTATTCTGAGCGATGGACGATTGGTTTTAAGTGACGCCAATAACAAAAATATAAAAGTAGTGAATAAAGAGTATGTTGTAATGTATACGTATGATTTAGATGGAATTCCTATTGATATGTGTGAGTCAGCGCCCAACCATCTTGTTGTTGTGTATCATGACCAATCAAAGTTTGCAAGGTTTCTTGTCACGCAGAAGAATATCGTTTCATGTGGTGTTTTTTCTACAAAGAGCCCCCCATTAAGCGTTGCACAATATGAAACCGAAATCACGGCAATAGTGATATTACTCTCTAATAAAATAAATAATTCGGAGAACGTTACTTGTGCGCCTGTTACTGAGGTTGAAGTACGAAATTTCTTCAGTGGTCAAATTGTATACACGATTAGCGACTTTCATACGTTAGAAAGTGAGCAAATTCTTAATCCAAAACGCATTCGTATAGCTTTAGTGAAGCCACATAGGATTATAATTTCTGAAGGTGACACACTGCATTGCTTTGAGGACCAAGAATTGGAATTTAGGCATCGATGGCTTATCAAGAATAGCACAAAAATGCCGTTAAACGGTATTACCGATATCGTCACAGACAGTGCTTGCAATTCGTATATTTGCTGTTCAAATTATCAAAGCATCATACAGGTGCCAGATGCAAACTATTTGGCGCAGAAAGTTATTATTTCTGAGATCGAGCACCCACTCTCATTAGCTATCAATGATCAGTGCGGACAGATATTCGTATGTTGTCAGGATATAAACTATTTACTTGTATACGATTTTAAATAATCATACTTCATATACTTCAGTCGGAAGTGTTATATGAATTTGAGTAATAATAATGACAACATTCGAATACTAGTAGTAGTACATGTACTTTACTACTTAGAATATTAATTAATACAATCGTACATTATACAGTATAGTAGTTCTAGTAATAAATGTATTCTAAACATTGCCTGACAACAAGTATATTTAAGTAGACTTCTCTTAAATAATTTATCCGAAGTCAGATTGTTACCTCTTCAGTGACTGCTAAAGGCATACTGGACTACTGACGCACTTCTTCAGTTGTATTTAGGGGTTTTATGCTACATATAAAGCGGGTTGGGTCAAGGCAACCCTCATTACACATAATCATGATTTTCCAATATTGATTAGTATTGAATTTCTTGAACATGGTTTAGACGGGTTTTATCTTATTGAAACGTTGAATACTGAATAATAATGTATTCATTGTCGATATAATACGTTCAATGAATGAATAAAGGAATTTCAATGCACACTTTAGTTATTATACATGCGAATGTACATCGTATTATCCAGTTCACGTGTTAAATCACGTTCCGTAGTGTACTTCAGCTACGTAAACACTAAAATACGCTTATAAGGACGTTTTCAATAAGTTAGAGTGTCAATTGTTTAACTGATTTATAGATTTGGTAGCTGACTGTAAACGAGGGCATCCTTACAAATCGCGGGTTCCCAGTACGCGACTAGTTAAAAAGTCCCCGGCCCAGTTTTTCCGATATGGAAAAAATGCTTTTTCGGTTCTAGCTTTTCATTTTCATTACCAGCGCATAATGAGTACATGTGTTTTTTCCTAATGATTACATGTATTTTTTCATGATGATTACTTGTGTTTTTTCCTAATGATTACATGTATTTTTTCATAATGATTACATGTGTTTTTTCATAATGATTACATGTGTTTTTTCATATTGATTACATGTGTTTTTTCATAATGATTACATGTGTTTTTTCATAATGAACCTACGTACCTTTCCAATGTTAACTGCAAACCAATACAGTAAAACTTCGTTATCTCGAGGAGTCATCGGACCAGACGAAATGCTCGAGAGAAACCGAGTGCTCGTAATAACGAGGTTTTTGTTTGTTGACTGAAAATATACTGTGCATCATGCGCATAAATAGGCGTGTTTACGATAATAATACGAAATGCTTACGTAGATTGTTCTCTATCATGTCTGAGGTGAATAAACATGATAGTTGATTGCTGAAATATATATTGATCATTTTTTCTAAGTACTTTATCCATGATTTTTTCGTGTTTTCAATTGTACGATGTCATGTCCGAATATCGTGTCACTGACATGCGGTGAAACGTCATAGTGACACATCGTGAAAAATACATATGTTACGTACGTCTGTAGCAAAAAAGAAGAGCAATCAATGACACACACACTTTATTATTTGCATGATAGCATACATGATAACAGCAATCATCGTAAAAATAATTCACCAATACATGTACATTTCATAAGCAGTTTTTACGTCACTATGGTAATGTTATTAATACACTTTCTCACTTTAGTTGTCACTTCTAAAAAGTCCCTCATTGAAGTTTGCTTCAAGTTCCTCGTAATAAAAGATTTGTCTCTGTTTTTATTAGTATCTGCTTCTCAAACTTGTCATTAAGTTCTCATAATTAAGGTCTCATGATTAAATTCTCAATAATTATTAACTTTTATAACATTAGTTTTTGATCTTAAAAATTTACTGCAAACTTACAAAACAAACAAATACATGTACATGTTTCATTGTCATTTTATGTCACACCATGTGAAAAACAAAGTACTCGATTAAGATTTGCTCTTTTGTTGCGTAACTTTAACGATGTGTAGAAAACACGGCGATCGCCGGCGCGCTGGTGCGAACGATATTTTTAAAGATTGTCACAGTGCTTAAATTAACCAAACTTTATATGACTGGGTGTAAATCAATGTAAAGCGTTATGATCAGAGGAGTTGCTCCCCTTGCATGTAAAGTATAAAATATCAAATACATAACACAACTATATAGATCGTCATTGTTGGTAGATTAATTCAGATAGTCAGAACCAAATCCAGGTTACTGAGTAGAAGTCATTGTTTCAGAGCTATGACGTAATAATAGCTTTCGCGACTCGGGATGGCTAAGTACACTATGAAACATTACAATCCTACACATACCGCAACGGGATTTTCTAAATCGTACACCGCCATGTCTCTATAAACAGTATAAACCAATCAGAGATCACGTACTATTTGTAAAAGCAATGGCTAGAAAATGTGTTCAAAACATGAGAACAAACCAGTTCAAGTGAATAAAGGGTGAGAACAAACAAAACATATTTGGACCAACAAGCTGAACAGAGTTGTCTTTTCGTGTTTGTTTCTCATAAGTATATTAACATAATACTGCACAGCGCAATTACATATATCTTCAGAATAAATTCAATACCTGAACAAAAGAAATCGTGACTACGAGACACCAAATTGTGGAAAATAAATATGGGAATTGTGTATATTTACATAACTTTTTCGTCGTAGTATGCATTCGGATAACTATTCTTCCCAACAAAAATAAGTAATAGCGAACAGCAATTTAGATCGTACATGATCACCAAAATTTAACAAGCATTGTAGGAAAATCGTTCATTTTAGTTAACTAGTAACTAAATTATAAAAAAAACTGTGTCCCTCTGTACGTACTAACTTCAAAGAGGGACCTCCTGGTAGAGTGGTTATGATCTGTGACGTGTAATCACCAGTTCCTAACCGTTGTGAGTTCGAATCCCACCTGGGGTTAAATTTCAAATGTGAGGAAGCTGTCCGGCTAGCTAACGGAAGGTCAGTGGCTCTACCTAGGTGTAAGCCTGTGGGCTTCCTCCACTTTTTAAGCTGGAAAGTCGCCAAATGACACTGTCTGTACGACGTTAAACTTCTAGCGACAAGAAAAACTAACGTCAGAGAAAGAATGGTCTAATCACAAACATTTCAAAATAAATGGGATAAGTATGTTCAAGTGATTACGACTAAAACCTGAATCAACCCGGTAACGAGTGCTAAGTCAAATATTGACAGACTGTTCTAAATTAAATACTACTTAATATGCTTCAACATTTCTCACAATTTTGTTAGATGATTTATCAAGAAGGGAGAAATTGCATAAATATATATATATAACAAATCATTGCAATTCTTATTGAACTTTGCAGTAACATAATGGTCTTAATTTATGTTCCTTTACACAATATGATTGATTATTGTACCTATTTACGCGGTCTATATCGTCCAAAACCGACATAACAGAACCTTCCTTAACAACTGTCGCATAAAAGTGACCTCCACCAGGTATGGTTTCGATTGTTATTGTGTATTTATCCCGAGTATCTATTTGCAGCTTTGGACGAATTAGGTGAGGCGATACTTCCTGGAAAGAACCTTCCGAAATTTGTTGCACTGATACAACAGACTTCAATTTAAGTATTGCACACACAGATTTTCCGGAAAGAAGCTGGTTTATCTTAGCAACAACAGCATCCGACATTTTGTCTACCATTCCATTGTTTTTCGTAGACACATGTTGTGCCTTGTAACAGACGCAGAAATGTTCTGGTATTGCGGCCTCTGTAATAATACACAGTAGAAGTTATCTCTGTCCAAGCAAAGAAGAATAATTTATTTTAGATAAATCATAAATTTTGTTACATAAAATTATTACACAAAATAACGATTTACTTATAATTGAACTTTTGGGCCAAATGAAGTTTGCTAAACACATTTTCTGTTTTGCAGTTTAACCCAAAGATTGATAATGTCAAAACTCTAGGGCTTACGAAATACATATATTTATTATGTCATGTTTAAATACATCAGATAACAGAAATCGCATAAACATATATCAAGCATATACTAGTTTCATCTCGAAAATAGTTTTACAAATTTTTAATATTCATTAAATATTATTTGAAAATGCATTTTGTTTCTCCAATGATATCGTCATACAAATAGCGAAATGGTTAACTTAGGATTTAAGGAATTATTTGATGCATTTGATTATGGTCTGAATCTGTAAATCAGTCACGGAAAAAATATGTTCCTGCTCAAAGTAAAAATCGTTAAGGGCTCTCAGTTGACTACATCGAATGAAAATATCCTGTCTATATTAAATGTTCCAAAATAACTGCAATATTACGTTCATACTTCAAAACAAAATGTCCGTACAACTCATCGCAACTTAGAACTTAGCAACTTAGAAAAAGTTATTACCTGCGCATGATCTTTTTGCAGGAATAGCGCCAAACATACTGTATCCTCTGACCATACCATTTATTCTATGCTTGGAAGGCAATGCAAAGTTACCATTAACAATATCTAACAATGTTGTGTATACATCATAATGAGTTGTTAAACGCTTTTCATTATCTTTCAGATTTCGCACAACACCTGGATATCTCTTTTGCAAAGATTTAGGAATCACTATGAACAACATTGGTAAACTTTTTTCAAGTCGCGCTTCAAGGAATCTATCTCCAGTTTTTGGCCCATGGTCGCTAAATGCTATTAGTATGGTATTCGAAAATTCATTAGAATTGTGTAATCCTTCAAAGAACCGTTTGAGATCATTGTCTGACAAATGTAGCAGATTGTTATTGTTATGGGCCAATTCCGTTATAAAAGAAAACATGAATTTTCTTTCGTCGGAATATGTGTCAATAAACTGGTTTAAATATTTCAAGTGAGCAATATAATTCGGCACATCACCGGCACACATGGTGTATTGTTCCATTTTGGATTTCATGAAGTCGTTATTAAGCATATTCAAAAGCAGGCCCGATTTGTACTTTCGCAAATTATAAATATCGTGCCAAGCAAGCCAATACGGGCGCATGTAATGATCAGTTGGTGGATTTTTGAATCCCTTTTTTCCTAAATTAAAAGAATTCATATGCGGCATATCTTCAGCATATAGTGTAACATAATTTTTCGCCGAAAATTTCTTCCAAATAAACGGGAATTCATCAAAAAAGTCTTCATTATAATTGATCGATGGCAGTTCACCAGAAAACGCCTCTCGTCCGGTCATTAATGGCACAATATTTGGGAATGTATTATCGCCAACTTTCATGTAACCATGGAAATCAAAAGCTCTCAATGTCCTTGTCAAAAACTCAACAGTCTTTGGAATCTCCCTGTAGGCGTTTGATCGCGATACTGTATCTAATCCAAACAATAACACATTATAGGTGTCATTTCCAGGACTTTTGAAATGGCGTTGTCGATGTACTTTAGTCAGAAAGTTTGAAAAAATACTATTTCCACCAGTGTGACAATCGACCTTTAAGAAGTCAGATTTGAAATCAAACGGTGGGGTACAGTCCATGGGTTCGGCGATTTGAATGTTGTCGTCAGCATTTGTGCGAACAATTTCCGAACATTCGCAATGTACAGCACTTTGTATTACATTCATTAGTTTCAACGCAGTTTTGTTAAATTGAAGAATGCTCCTAGAATCAATAAAAACAACTGGTGCCGATCCTTTGCAATGTATCGGTTCCAATTTCTTCCGGTCCTTCATCATGACTGGATCGAATGGGTGTAAAACTGGAAGCACACAGGGGTCGTAAAATGTATCACCCGAATATTGTACATGGTTATATCCTTTCCAAAGACTTATACCAGCATAATTGCAAAACGTATACAACAATAATGACAGGATAATTAGGACTGCTTTTGTACCGTGGCTGTGTTTTGTGCCATTGCAATCTGTCAAAGAGGTCTTGGTGCGACATGCGATATTAAACTTTAGATAGCGTCTGAGATCTGCGCATAACCGATTGTACTTCAGTTTCATGTTTGAGGCTATTAGAAAATATCAGCTTGGATTTCCTAACACCTTTCGTACCATGAATCTGGAAGAAATTATAAAGAATGAGTTTACAGTAAATTTAGAAGATCATGAAGATATATAAAAGACACGTTTCTCATGTATTTATGAATTGTATCCAGTTATTTTATACTAAAATGTTGTTCCACAGGCTACATGTTTAGCGAACGTATCAAATAGGCAACAGAACGGAATAGCACTTGCTGAAGATTCAAACGTATGATGTCATTATTTAGCCAATCGAAAGTCATAACATGACTTCAAAGTTAACATAACTTCAAATATAATATACCTTAAATGATAGATTATCCTAAAATTTAGCCTCATTTTATCAACAGTTTACGTTCTTTCTTAATTTATACGAATATGAAGTTGAACGTGATGGCCATCGCATTTCATTGCCGATGTTCACAGGTTCAAACTGAAGTAAAATGTGATTAAAACGGGGGACACTACAGCCGGTCTAGGATTATGAAACTCGGAACGTTTAACATTTAAGTCTGATAGCAAGATCAATTTTATCACTTTATAGAGTACTATATTTGTACGAGCTGACAGTTTATATATGACCAAAAAAATGAATGTTGACAAGCATTACCCGACATTGAGTTTCGTTAACTGTTCGGAGCGAATCGTATCATACTCGTCTTGATAATGTTTGTTAGTTTGTATGTGACTTATTGTCACTGGGGTTTAACACAGTTTTTCAACATAGTTATGTACGGCGACCGGTTCACCTAATCAGTTTTCCTGGACTGTATAAAAACCAGTACTAACTTACCCTTCCACAAGGAGCCGGCAACATAATGTATTCATGTAGTACAAGAGTGTAATTATATTTGCAGACATTGGAAACGCAACGCTGGGTTGTGCTGACTCCTACCAATACATTATTTGAATTGTAATATATGAATCAAAAAGATATTCTCGGGTGCCTTGTAATTGACCCCTTTCCTGTTTCGCGCCCCCTAGCGGATTTTTCCGATTGCGCAATCCAAGATGGCGGCGTATGGGGTCATAGTGTAATCTACGATATTACGCCAGTATTTCGTGTTTAGCAGTATTTTATACAGATAGATCACTATTCTACGACTATTATTGAGAAGCTGTATTGATAACTAAAATATATGTGATATTCAAGCGATATATTAGTCGCTAAAATTAGGTGGAATCCGTCTTGTTTCCGATTTGTATGCACATCAAGTGGATGGGGGCGGTTTTTAAAAAAGTCATTTCAGAAGAAACTATCTATTTTCTGACTTTATTTTTTATGTATCTATGTCTAAACAATTCGTTTAATAGTACCAGTATGTATTAATATTAATGAGTCTGTGTAGATCTAGTACAAAGTACATCCTATTGAATCTTGAAATGAAGATTTAATGGGTGATGTCATGAACACTAAGTGGCATATTGCACAGTATTTGTGCCATTTTACAAAAAAGATGTATAAATTCATTATATTAAAACCACTAAATCAATTTGCAAAAAAAACCCCGAAAACATGCAAACTTATACATGTATATAGGTCTAGGTGTTCCAAAAAAATCTTGGAAAAACCTGAGTATAAAAGTTAGGCAGGTTTTAAGATCCTACAAATGACTATTTTGGGGTGTAATAAGTAAGCATCTGTTTTTTTTTCACTATTTTCTTCCTTTCATTTTGAAAGCATTACTTATTTTAAAATATGAGATGTTACATTTTAATTATAGAATCCAATGCTGTTTAATTTGGTATATGGTATATAATGTTGTAGAACATATACTTTTTATTTCAGACTAAAATAACCAAAATTGGTACCACTGTAACCAGTGACTTCACTTATTTATCTTTGATAATCTTTTACTCAAAATATTTTCATGAAAATGATTTCAAGAGTCAGTCATAGAATTTGAACATCACAGGGACCTGATTATATAATGTTACGTAATAATGCTGTCCCTTTGTCAGTGGACAGTTTCAGTGTTAATTGGTCCCTTTGATATCAGTACATCATTTATCAAATCACAGTGTGGGATCAGTATATATCCAATCAACCATACCATCATGTTGCATAGTGCCAGGATGTATCCTAGACATGACCCTTAATGTGTGAAATTATATAATCTCATTTTTAACTAAGCATTACTAACCATGAATGCCGATGCAATAAAACATGCTGAAGAAGAGATAGAAAACAGAAGAAAAATTGAAACATTAATTGTATCAGTAATTGAAAAATTGTAATTATGATAATAGTGATTTCATATCCATCTTTTAACCTCTAATGTGATATATGATTGTAAAAAAACAACATTTATTCTGCTTTTAAATTTATAGAAGTTTTTACAATCTTAACCAGGCATATAGATAATTGTTGATATTTAATCATTACCAATAAAATTTGAAAATTAGTTGAACTGTTAATATACAATAAACTGTTCATGCAATATAGCACTACAATTTGGATGCCGTAAAAAATTTGAGTCGGCAGGTAAAAGATGAGTAGGTCGGGTAACCGGAAACCAACCTATGTTTTAGACCCTATCAGCAAACATAGTGAATGTGTAACTTTGTTTTGCTCCAATTTAATTCAAGAAATATAATGTAGATATTTTGTTTTTCACGTGGATCACATGTACAACTGGAATTTCAGTTAATTGACAAAGGAATGGAACTTCTAAAAATGTACAAATTGCAGTAACCTGTGGTTGTTATAACTTGAAAAAAACATCAGTAAGAAAAAACAATGTGAAGTGCTTACATTACTGCGGAATTTGATTAATTAGTATACTGAATGGTGAACTGGATATATTAGCATCATTTGACATTGATCTACATCATTTCAGACAGATTTCTTCGTTTTGATACTGTTTACGGCTGCGGCTGTGGTCCAGTGGTTATAGTGCTGGACTTGTAACCCGGCTCCTTGTAAGTGAGTACTGGTTAGTATGCAGTCCAGGAAAACTGGTCAGGTTTACCGGTCGCTGTATATAAGGGAAAAATTGTTAAAAAATGGTGTTAAACCCAAGTGACAATAAGTCACGTAAAAACAAACAAACAAAAAAAACATTTGATGCTGTTTAATATAAATTCAGATAATGGCGATTCATGACAACCAATAATGATAGCTTTCCATTTCACCGAGTGCCACATTACTTTTAGTTATGTCCATCCCAGTTTAGTGTAATGTCCATCCTGCGATTTTGTCTTCTTGGAACTGCCGTTGTGCGGCACCTACACGATACAGGAAACCTTATCTAAAATAGGTAAAATAAATTAAAGTACATGCATATCATCATGAGCCTGTGTTTGGTAAGACACATGATATAAAAACATTGCGAAAATAAACCATAGAAAATATTTGTTCGGTACTATCTTGCATTCCAAGGACCAGGATCGTTATTCGTTTACTACCAGCACAATCCAATATAAGTTAGGAGTACACAGGCAACATATAATTTCGGAACGCAATATGATTATGAAGGTCGCTATGATCATTTAATAAACCATTCAAAAGATACGAAACATAGCTATCGGCACATAAATATTTTTTTATTACATCACCCCACCCACTAAATTCAAGCCAACAAATTTTGCATAAATGATGAAAATTAAACGATCTAATAATCGTTTAGGATCAAACTTATATTAAATATGCAGGAAAAGTTATTCTCTTACCTTACATGAAGTTTGGATGAAATGACAGGATCATAAAAACGGTGTATTTCGATAAAAAACGACTATGACAGTTATTCAGCGCATGACCCCATACGCCGCCATTTTGGATTGCGCAATCGGAAAATCCGCTAGGGGGCGCGAAACAGGAAAGTCAGATGTTGAATCAAGACCTACATTGACCATAATGAAAAGGTCTTTGGAGTCCTCGGGTTTACATCAAAATCATGCGAACACAAATAAGACTGATTCAAGAAAACTGCTTAAACAAACAATTTGATTAAAAATTCAATTGTCCAATAACTAAATTGTAATACCTGAAATTAAAACGTTTATAAATTTTGTCTTTAACATTTTCTCAATGACCAAAAAACGATAATGTGGTATCATTAATACTTACTGCGTTTGACACACAAAAACCTAAATTACTGTGTTTAAGTATGTGCTCAGTATCTTTTGTCAATATACAGTAAACCTCGGTTGTTCGACCACCGATTATCCGAATACCTGGTGTTATCCGAAATAGATCCACAGTCCTGATTCTGTCCTTATATATTTCGCGTACATTTGTGGTTATTCTAATTGGATTAAAAGACAAGAGATTTGAGTTTAAGAACCTATCTCAAGTTTTATAACATCGAACCTAGGTGTTATTCGACAACATTAATCGGTTACGTATATCACATATACACGTATAAACACGTATTTTCAAATCTGTTATACGCGATCGTCATTTGACAATGAACATTCAGAAACTAACTGGTGTGTGACGAACAATGCGCGACTAAAAATAATTTAAAAAGCGTGCAAACATTTTCGTATGTCCATTGAAGGAGAGTATTTAAATGGTATTGATTTCATCGTATTCCTTTAATCTTTGGGATCATGTTTACTGCGGCATTTCATTTATGTATACATTTTAAAACATCTACATGTAACATATTGTTTGTATATATTCTTTTTTTGTATTTATATTCGTAGAATCATATTTTCACATATGTAAAATGATAGTTAACTCCCGTGTGAGGAAAAGAAATAGTGTACATCGTCGTTTTCTAATCAGTGCATCATACTGAAATGGATTACTTGATACCATTGATGACATGGATTATACGAATGATAGTGTAATACCCCAGTATTTAGCAGCCGATGCGTTAAGTACACTTGAACCCACAGTAACTTAACCTAATTTTATGTTTCGTGTATTTAAACCTGTGTACTTTTGTTATTACGCAATGTCATGCATTTTCACTTTAAAATTATAATATACGTCATTTTTAGATTGCATGCAGAGAGGAAATCACTTACTACTATCGTCTATTGAATAGTAAACCCGTTTGATTTGTAGTTATCAACTCGCACATTTACGTCGACAGCCATATTGTATACATGTATCGCGTGGCATTATGGGATTTCTCCTTAGTTACTGTTGCTATATTTTTGTTTACAACAGAATTTCTCCGGATTGTCAGAATAGTGTTGAAAAATGTTTCATGCTAAAACACACTTAAGAGGAAATTTCAGGTAGCAGTCATGTTTTATTATATATTTCCTATGTAAATGTCAAGTTTCGTCGATATTACTCCAGTATTTAATTAGTAAACAGTGCTTTAATTTTACCCCACAAATTTTCTGTGCGGACTCCGCAATTTTTCGATGCGGACCCCACACATTTTTTTTGTGGACCCCGCACATCTTTTATGCGGACCCCACATATTTTGGATGTGGGGTTTGTGGGAGTATAAATAGCTCCGCGGAATTTTCTGAAGACACTCCAGATTTTCTTTTGCTCACGTAAGGCCACGTCCTTTTTATCTGATTTTTTAAGTTTGAACTTTGCTTTTTTGAGATTATTTTGCATTAATAAATCGGAAACGTTTCATGCTAACAAAATATTTATTAAGTAAATTTATTTATCTCCACATTTTTATTGATTTTTTTAGCAATAGATTATTGTTACTGAAATCTATGTAAAATAGACAATTTTGCAAAGCACCATTTTTGGAGTCAGTTTTATTTGTTTTACTTTTATCTAGTCAGACTGGGCATTGAAACTTTGTTATATTATTCATAGTTGTATTGTTGCATAATGTTGCAAAATAGATTTTTGAACATTTAAAACTCTAGTCTGTCTTTACTTTTCTGTAATTAAAATCACACATACACACATATATACACATACGCTTCAGTGGAGCGTAACATTTTTGGTGTCAGAAGGGTGGAATCAATTTTTATTGACTCTCCTGCGAATCAACTCCTGTGCTCTAGCGATGGCTAATGCAGAGAGATCAGCAGTCTTAGATGATGAAATGACAACAGTCGATGAAGAAATCTCTTTTCGTCTTCCCAGTAACAGTAGATCACAGAATACCCTTGGTAGAACTGAACAGGCCCAACCTCCTAAATCACATAATACAAGTCAAAATATTTCGATTGACCAATCTTCACTCGCTTCCATAGTTAGCAAACTGACAGGGGTGGTCGAAGACATGATGAAAGATATAAAATCCCTAAAAGACAATCATGCTATCAACTCAGAACAGGCTAGAACATGGCCAATACCTTATTTTTCACACCATAATGGTAGGTCTACAATGAATACAAATTCTCCTGACCAATACAATCATATTCAAGCTGGTGACCCATGCATATACCCTAATGCCGCAGACCTTGCTTACAACAATTCATCCCAAACACAGAGTAACCACAATTTAGGACCAAATGAGCTCAACAGATATAGCCACCAGTACATGCAATACAGTTCACAACCCTGTCCTTCTACCCTGCCATTCATGCACATGATAATCGTCCAAAAATACACATTAAAATACCATCTTTCACCGGTAAAGAAGAGTGGTCCGTCTGGCATGCTAGATTTGGAGCTATAGCTAACAGACAAGGTTGGGATAAAAATGACAAACTAGATCAACTCTTACCAAAAATAGAGGGCCAATCAGCCCAATTTGTATTTTCACAATTAAGGCCTGAGCTGCTTAACAACTATGATGCCCTGACATCAGAGTTAAACAGTAGATATAGAGTCATTGAGACCCCAAAGTCCTTTGCGGCTAAATTTAGTCGTAGAACACAAAAGTCTGGTGAGACTGCCGAAGATTTTGCTGCTGATCTCAAGCGGTTATATGACAAAGCACACAGTTATAGGGACCAGAAAACAAGAGACAAAGACCTAACAAGGCGTTTTCTAGATGGGTTGTATGACGATGAAGTCAAATTTGAAGTTGAGTACCACAAACAGCCTGATAACATTGATGAGGCAGTGTTCCATGTTGTAAACTTTATACAAACTAGGAATGCTTGCCAGAGAAATCGACATAAAGTGAGAGCCACCAATGAAGATGACCAAGATGGTGACTCTACGTCAGATGAGATACGCATTAGTCGGGAAGCTACTAGACAGAGTGCCAAGATTAGCAACCAAAAAGGTACCCTCATAACTATTGAAAAATCAGTAGTGGATGACCTTAAGGCTCGTCTTGAGAGATTAGAGAAAGAAAAAGAGCAAAGTAAAACACAAATCAACAGAAATAGAGACTATAAGGTTAACAAAACATGTTACCGTTGTGGGGTTTTAGGCCATTTTGCTCGCGAATGTCCTGCAAAATCCCAATTTAATGACCGGAGACCCCAATTCAAAAAACCCTGTGAAGAAAATAATCCTTTAAACTCCATGGGACCAGCTCTTGTGGCCAAAGGGGGGTCCAATTAGACAATGTAGATGAAAACAGAAGTAACGGCCAGAGTAAAGATTTCATGGAGGTAGGGGTAGATAAAGGAGAGGCATCAGATTGCACAGAGACAGAAGAAATAAAAAGGGCTCTGTGTAATGGGGTATACATTAAGGGTACAGTCGAGAATGTGCCAGTAGTATTTACGGCTGATACTGGTGCCTCTATTACAGTCATATCCACCCGTGTATACAATCAAATTGGAGAAAATGCACGTCCCAGGCTGAGTAAGACACGAAGTCTTCGAGGGGCTGGAGGGTCACCTATAAGGGAGCTGGGGAAAGCAAGGTTTGCTTTGAAATTATACCAGTTAGAGATCACTTGCAATGCTGTAGTAGCTGACATTGAAGATGATGCTCTGTTGGGGTATGATGTGCTCATGGGTGGTGAAATGGGTCCTGCAGATATTCTCCTGAGTCAAAACAAGATTGTTCTCGGTGGGCATGAGATCCCTTGCATTCGGTCGGTGGACATAAATTTGAATAGAAAAGTAAGGGTAGCTAAAGACATATGTTTGCCTGCTTGTTCTGAAGCTGTAGTTGATGTATATGTTGACCGATCCGATAATGATGACCGTGATGACAAACCCTTTTACATAATTGAATCAACTGACCATTTCAAAGAAAAATATCAACTTATGATGGGGGCCACTCTAGTAAATGTAAATAATGGTACCACTTGCAAAGTTAGATTGCTGAACCCTTATCCCAATGAGGTGCTTTTAAAGCAAGATGCAGAAATAGGCAAAGCCGAGAAAATATTAGAAATAATTTCTACCATTCAGTCCAAAGAGCATGAAAATGAAGAGTCTAATCATGGAAGAATTAGACACATCCAAACTAGCCATACTAAGGCCAATATTATGTCCTTTTCTTCATATAAACATACTAACTTACCAGAGCACTTGCAAGATTTATACAAAAGGTCATGCGCAGGGTTGTCTGTAACCCAACAAAACACTGTTGCCAGTCTGTTAATGAAATATAAGAACACATTTTCTAAGGGTGATTGGGATATTGGGTTGACACACTTGTCCGAGCATAGTATTGAGACTGGTGATGCACCACCCGTAAAACAGAGACCAAGGCGGGTTCCACTTGCTCATGCTGCTGAAGAGAAAAAGGCCATAGAAGAGCTCCTGCAAAAGGGTATCATACAGAAAAGCTCATCACCATGGGCTTCTCCTATAGTTCTTGTTAGAAAGAAATCTGGTGCAGTTCGTCCATGTGTCGACTACCGTAAAGTCAATGAGCTGGGTAAGCCTAGTGGGTACCCCCTCCCCAGAATACAAGATTGTTTAGATGCAGTAGCTGGTGCAAAATATTTTAGTAGCTTTGATTTAACCAGTGGCTATTTTCAGATACCCCTCAAACAGTCAGATATACCCAAAAGTGCTTTTGTTTGCAAATATGGGCAATTTGAGATGACCCGTATGCCTTTTGGACTAAATAATGCAGCTAGCACTTTCCAGCGTACAATGGAAATAGCACTTCAAGGTCTTCAATGGACTACTTGCTTGGTCTATATTGATGATATAATTGTATTTGGCACTACATTTGAAGAGCATGTGCAGAGGGTTGATGAAGTACTCAGCAGAATTAAAGATGCAGGTCTTAAGCTTAAGTCCGAAAAATGAAATTTATTGCAAACTGAAGTAGTATTTCTCGGTCATGTAGTTTCAAAAGATGGTGTCCGTCCTGATCCAACCAACATTGCCAAAATTCTTCAATGGCCCCACCCTAAAACACCTAAGCAAGTCAAGCAATTTATTGGAACAGGGTCATATTACAGGAAATTTGTTAAAGACTTTGCCAAAAGGGCAAGGCCATTAGTTGAGCTCACAAAAAAGGACAAACCATTTGTGTGGTCAGTCCAATGTGAGTTAGCATTCAAAGATATAAAAGCCGCTTTAACTAGTACAGATGTTATGGGATACCCTTTAAATCAAGGTGGTTTCATCCTTGGTGTTGACGCTTCAGGTGTTGGCATAGGCGCTGTTTGTAGCCAGTTACAAGATAACCGCGAAAGAGTCCTATCTTATGCAAGTCGTGCTTTAAATAAGACCGAGCGTAATTATTGTATTACAGAAAAAGAACTTTTGGCGGTTGTATTTTTTATTCAATATTTTAGACAGTACTTACTCGGAAGGCGATTTCTTGTCCGAACTGACCATCAAGCTCTTGTGTGGTTGTTTAGCTTGAAGGAGCCGAGCGGTAAAATCGCGCGATGGTTAGAAATCTTGGCACAATATGATTTCGCAATTGAGTACCGCCCAGGATCAAAACAGGGTCATTGCGATGCCTTGTCCAGATGCGAAACTCCAACAGATTGTACATGTCACGAAGTTGACACAAGTGAACCCCTAAAGTGCGGACCATGCAAGAAATGTCGCAGAAGGGCTGAATTGATGGCTCTACAAAACGACCGTTTTACCACTGTACCCAAAATTCAATCACCAACAATCAAAGTAATTGATGAACAGAAGCCAAGTACCTCCACCCAGTCAACAGGAGAGGAATGCAACTGGTTGAAGAAATATTCATCCATGGAACTTTCAAGTATGCAAGAGTCTGACCAGGATATACAAGTGGTCCTTTCCGCATTACGTTTAGGTAATAAACCCACAAGCGATGCTATGGTAACTGAGTCGCAAGCGTCTAGACACTATTGGATACAATGGGAGAATCTCAAACTCATTAACAATTTAGTATATAGAACATTTGATAAGAAAAATGGTAGTGACTCTTATACACAACTCATTGTACCAAGGTGTATCAGAAATGAAATACTACATCAGGCTCATTATTCTATCCTTTCTGGCCACTTGGGAACTAAAAAAACCCTTGAGAGGTTGAGACAAAATTTCTATTGGTACAACATGAAAGAAGATGTAAACTTGTTAATAAAACAATGTGATGTTTGTGATGCTGATAAAGTACCGCAGAAAAAACCAAAAGCTCCGATGGGTCACTTGAAAAGTGGTTCACCATGGGATAAACTAGCCATAGATTATATCGGCCCTTTCCCTTTGACAACTAGAGGAAACCGATATTTTCTGGTGTTGACAGATCATTTCTCCAAATATGTTGAAGTACTGCCAGTACCAAATCAGTCTGCCGAAGAATGTGCATCTAGAATAGCCAATGATTTTATATCCAGGTGGGGTTCCCCTCTATCTATTCATAGTGACCAAGGTACATCATTTGAAAGTAAAGTCTTCAAGTCGCTGTGTAGCCTCTTTGAAATACGAAAAACTCGAACCAGTGCACGCCATCCCCGTGGTAACGGACAGACGGAGAGATTTAACAGAACCTTAATAAAGATACCTTTCAGGGGAACAAAATGAATGGGATGTAAATTTAGGCTGCATAGCGGGAGCTTACAGGGCTACCCCTCATGAATCAACAAAGATTACCCCAAATTTGCTAACAATTGGCCGAGAGGTGCGTTTACCTGGCAATTTAGTATTCAGTACAACTAACCCAGATCAAGAACTGAGGCATTGTGAACATATAGAGAAAATCAAAGATAAGATGTTACTTGCACAAAATTTAGCCAGGAATTGCATGAAGTCAAACTCCAAGCGAAGCAAGGATCTTTATAACTCTAAAATCTCCTACCACAACAACAAGAAGGGTGATCTAGTATGGTGCCGGCATGAGACAAGGAAAGTGGGAGTAAACCAGAAATTGGAGAAAATTTATGACGGGCCATATATTGTAAAAGAAAAGACATCTCCTTCAAATTTCACCATAATACTGAATGCTGAAGGCCAAGAGAGATTGGTACACCACGACAAGCTGAAACCCTACCAGGGATCTCAACCACCTAGATGGGTGGTCAGAAAACAAAATTCATTATTAAAAATGTAGTGACCACCTAGTGATTATTATCATTGAAACTGATATGATGTTGCACCTGTATTTGTCAGTGACATTGAAATTGTGTTTTTTGTGATTGATTTGTTGCAGTGATATTATTCTGTAACCAGCTGTTAACAATAGAGATTATCACTTAGTGCATATTTTATAATTTAGAATTAAAGCTGACATGGTGCTTTGATTTTTTCACTATAATTTTAAGCTCAGACAGTGCTTTATTTTTTTGCAACGCTTCACACAATGTTGATTTTATTTGATAGAATTCATGCCTATGTCAGATGAATTAGATGTAAAGAGACATCCACTGGTTATATGTTATGTTGATACTAACATACTTCCGAATATCGTGTCACTGACATGCGGTGAAACGTCATAGTGACACATCGTGAAAAATACATATGTTAAGTACGTCTGTAGCAAAAAAGAAGAGCAATCAATGACACACACACTTTATTATTTGCATGATAGCATACATGATAACAGCAATCATCGTAAAAATAATTCATCAATACATGTACATTTCATAAGCAGTTTTTACGTCACTATGGTAATGTTTATAATACACTTTCTCACTTTAGTTGCCACTTCTAAAAAGTCCCTCATTGAAGTTTGCTTCAAGTTCCTCGTAATAAAAGATTTGTCTCTGTTTTTATTAGTATCTGCTTCTCAAACTTGTCATTAAGTTCTCATAATTAAGGTCTCGTGATTAAATTCTTAATAATTATTAACTTTTATAACATTAGTTTTTGATCTTAAAAAATTTACTGCAAACTTACAACAAACAAATACATGTACATGTTTCATTGTCATTTTATGTCACAACATGTGAAATACAAAGTACCCGATTAAGATTCGTTCATTTATTGTTTAGCTTTAACGACGTGTGAAAAACAAAGTACTCGATTAAGATTTGCTCTTTTGTTGCGTAACTTTAACGATGTGTAGAAAAAGAACGATATCCAAAATGACGCCCCTCGAGGTAATCGAGGTAATTAACGCTTAAAAATAAGTCAAGGGACCATGATTTGTGCTCGAGATAACGAGATAACGATGCTCGTAATAAACATGGAAATTTATATACAACTAAGAACAAAAAATGACGGGACTTCAAGATCTCCTCGAGATAAGCCTAGAGCTCGTGATATCGATGCTCGTAATAATGAAGTTTTACTGTATTTTTAAAGATTGTCACAGTGCTTAAATTAACCAATCTTTATATGACTGGGTGTAAATCAATGTAAAGCGTTATGATCAGAGGAGTTGCTCCCCTTGCATGTAAAGTATAAAATATCAAATACATAACACAACTATATAGATCGTCATTGTTGGTAGATTAATTCAGATAGTCAGAACCAAATCCAGGTTACGGAGTAGAAGTCTTTGTTTCAGAGCTATGACGTAATAATAGCTTTCGCGACTCGGGATGGCTAAGTAAACTATGAAACATTACAATCCTTCACATACCGCAACGGGATTTTCTAAATCGTTCACCGCCATGTCTCTATAAACAATATAAACCAATCAGAAATCACGTACTATTTGTAAAAGCAATGGCTAGAAAATGTGCTCAAAACATGAGAACAAACCAGTTCAAGTGAATAAAGGGTGAGAACAAACAAAACATATTTGGACCAACAAGCTGAACAGAGTTGTCTTTTCGTGTTTGTTTCTCATAAGTATATTAACACAATATTATATATTACATATATCTTCAGAATAAATTCAATACCTGATCAAAAGAAATCGTGAATACGAGACACCAAATTGTGGAAAATAAATATGGGAATTGTGTATATTTACATAACTTTTTTGTCGTAGTATGCATTCGGATAACTATTCTTCCCAACAAAAATAAGTAATAGCGAACAGCAATTTAGATCGTACATGATCACCAAAATTTAACAAGCATTGTAGGAAAATTGTTCATTTTAGTTAACTAGTAACTAAATTATAAAAAAAACAACTGTGTCTCTCTGTACGTACTAACTTCAAAGAGGGACCTCCTGGTAGAGTGGTTATGATTTGTGACTTGTGATCACCAGTTCCTAACCGTTGTGAGTTCGAATCCCACCCGGGGTTAAATTTCAAATGTGAGGAAGCTGTCCGGCTAGCTAACGGAAGGTCAGTGGTGTAAGCCTATGGTCTTCCTCCTCTTTTTAAGCTGGAAAGTTGCCAAATGACACTGTCTGTACGACGTTAAACTTCTAGCGACAAGAAAAACTAACGTCAGAGAAAGAATGGTCTAATCACAAACATTTCAAAATAAATGGGATAAGTATGTTCAAGTGATTACGACTAAAACCTGAATCAACCCGGTAACGAGCGCTAAGTCAAATATTGACAGACTGTTCTAAATTAAATACTACTTAATATGCTTCAACATTTCTCACAATTTTGTTAGATGATTTATCAAGAAGGGGGAAATTGCATAAATATATATATAACAAATCATTGCAATTCTTATTGAACTTTGCAGTAACATAATGGTCTTAATTTATGTTCCTTTACACAATATGATTGATTATTGTACCTATTTACGCGGTCTATATCGTCCAAAACCGACATAACAGAACCTTCCTTAACAACTGTCGCATAAAAGTGACCTCCACCAGGTATGGTTTCGATTGTTATTGTGTATTTATCTCGAGTATCTATTTGCAGCTTTGGACGAATTAGGTGAGGCGATACTTCCTGAAAAGAACCTTCCGAAATTTGTTGCACTGATACAACAGACTTCAATTTAAGTATTGCACACACAGACTTTCCGGAAAGAAGCTGGTTTATCTTAGCAACAACAGCATCCGACATTTTGTCTACCATTCCATTGTTTTTCGTAGACAAATGTTGTGCCTTGTAACAGACGCAGAAATGTTCTGGTATTGCGGCCTCTGTAATAATACACAGTAGAAGTTATCTCTGTCCAAGCAAAGAAGAATAATTTATTTTAGATAAATCATAAATTTTGTTACATAAAATTATTACACAAAATAACGATTTACTTATAATTGAACTTTTGGGCCAAATGAAGTTTGCTAAACACATTTTCTGTTTTGCAGTTTAACCCAAAGATTGATAATGTCAAAACTCTAGGGCTTACGAAATACATATATTTATTATGTTATGTTTAAATACATCAGATAACAGAAATCGCATAAACATATATCAAGCATATACTAGTTTCATCTCGAAAATAGTTTTACAAATTTTTAATATTCATTAAATATTATTTGAAAATGCATTTTGTTTCTCCAATGATATCGTCATACAAATAGCGAAATGGTTAACTTAGGATTTAAGGAATTATTTGATGCATTTGATTATGGTCTGAATCTGTAAATCAGTCACGGAAAAAATATGTTCCTGCTCAAAGTAAAAATCGTTAAGGGCTCTCAGTTGACTACATCGAATGAAAATATCCTGTCTATATTAAATGTTCCAAAATAACTGCAATATTACGTTCATACTTCAAAACAAAATGTCCGTACAACTCATCGCAACTTAGAACTTAGCAACTTAGAAAAAGTTATTACCTGCGCATGATCTTTTTGCAGGAATAGCGCCAAACATACTGTATCCTCTGACCATACCATTTATTCTATGCTTGGAAGGCAATGCAAAGTTACCATTAACAATATCTAACAATGTTGTGTATACATCATAATGAGTTGTTAAACGCTTTTCATTATCTTTCAGATTTCGCACAACACCTGGATATCTCTTTTGCAAAGATTTAGGAATCACTATGAACAACATTGGTAAACTTTTTTCAAGTCGCGCTTCAAGGAATCTATCTCCAGTTTTTGGGCCATGGTCGCTAAATGCTATTAGTATGGTATTCGAAAATTCATTAGAATTGTGTAATCCTTCAAAGAACCGTTTGAGATCATTGTCTGACAAATGTAGCAGATTGTTATTGTTATGGGCCAATTCCGTTATAAAAGAAAACATGAATTTTCTTTCGTCGGAATATGTGTCAATAAACTGGTTTAAATATTTCAAGTGAGCAATATAATTCGGCACATCACCGGCACACATGGTGTATTGTTCCATTTTGGATTTCATGAAGTCGTTATTAAGCATATTCAAAAGCAGGCCCGATTTGTACTTTCGCAAATTATAAATATCGTGCCAAGCAAGCCAATACGGGCGCATGTAATGATCAGTTGGTGGATTTTTGAATCCCTTTTTACCTAAATTAAAAGTATTCATATGCGGCATATCTTCAGCATATAGTGTAACATAATTTTTCGCTGAAAATTTCTTCCAAATAAACGGGAATTCATCAAAAAAGTCTTCATTATAATTGATCGATGGCAGTTCACCAGAAAACGCCTCTCGTCCGGTCATTAATGGCACGATATTTGGGAATGTATTATCGCCAACTTTCATGTAACCATGGAAATCAAAAGCTCCCAATGTCCTTGTCAAAAACTCAACAGTCTTTGGAATCTCCCTGTAGGCGTTTGATCGCGATACTGTATCTAATCCAAACAATAACACATTATAGGTGTCATTTCCAGGACTTTTGAAATGGCGTTGTCGATGTACTTTAGTCAGAAAGTTTGAAAAAATACTATTTCCACCAGTGTGACAATCGACCTTTAAGAAGTCAGATTTGAAATCAAACGGTGGGGTACAGTCCATGGGTTCGGCGATTTGAATGTTGTTGTCAGCATTTGTGCGAACAATTTCCGAACATTCGCAATGTACAGCACTTTGTATTACATTCATTAGTTTCAACGCAGTTTTGTTAAATTGAAGAATGCTCCTAGAATCAATAAAAACAACTGGTGCCGATCCTTTGCAATGTATCGGTTCCAATTTCTTCCGGTCCTTCATCATGACTGGATCGAATGGGTGTAAAACTGGAAGCACACAGGGGTCGTAAAATGTATCACCCGAATATTGTACATGGTTATAACCTTTCCAAAGATTTATATCAGCATAATTGCAAAACGTATACAACAATAATGACAGGATAATTAGGACTGCTTTTGTACCGTGGCTGTGTTTTGTGCCATTGCAATCTGTCAAAGAGGTCTTGGTGCGACATGCGATATTAAACTTTAGATAGCGTCTGAGATCTGCGCATAACCGATTGTACTTTAGTTTCATGTTTGAGGCTATTAGAAAATATCAGCTTGGATTTCCTAACACCTTTCGTACCATGAATCTGGAAGAAATTATAAAGAATGAGTTTACAGTAAATTTAGAAGATCATGAAGAAATAAAAGACACGTTTCTCGTGTATTTATGAATTGTATCCAGTTATTTTATACTAAAATGTTGTTCCACAGGCTACATGTTTAGCGAACGTATCAAATAGGCAACAGAACGGAATAGCACTTGCTGAAGATTCAAACGTATGATGTCATTATTTAGCCAATCGAAAGTCATAACATGACTTCAAAGTTAACATAACTTCAAATATAACATACCTGAAATGATAGATTATCCTAAAATTTAGCCTCATTTTATCAACAGTTTACGTTCTTTCTTAATTTATACGAATATGAAGTTGAACGTGATGGCCATCGCATTTCATTGCCGATGTTCACAGGTTCAAACTGAAGTAAAATGTGATTAAAACGGGGGACACTACAGCCGGTCTAGGATTATGAAACTCGGAACGTTTAACATTTAAGTCTGATAGCAAGATCAATTTTATCACTTTATAGAGTACTATATTTGTACGAGCTGACAGTTTATATATGACCAAAAAAATGAATGTTGACAAGCATTACCCGACATTGAGTTTCGTTAACTGTTCGGAGCGAATCGTATCATACTCGTCTTGATGATGTTTGTTAGTTTGTATGTGACTTATTGTCACTGGGGTTTAACACAGTTTTTCAACATAGTTATGTACGGCGACCGGTTCACCTAATCAGTTTTCCTGGACTGTATAAAAACCAGTACTAACTTACCCTTCCACAAGGAGCCGGCAACATAATGTATTCATGTAGTACAAGAGTGTAATTATATTTGCAGACATTAGAAACGCAACGCTGGGTTGTGCTGACTCCTACCAATACATTATTTGAATTGTAATATATGAATCAAAAGGATATTCTCAGGTGCCTTGTAATTATCTCAGATGTTGAATCCAGACCTACATTGACCATAATGAAAAGGTCTTTGGAGTCCTCGGGTTTACATCAAAATCATGCGAACACAAATAAGACTGATTCAAGAAAACTGCTTAAACAAACAATTTGATTAAAAATTCAATTGTCCAATAACTAAATTGTAATACCTGAAATTAAAACGTTTATAAATTTTGTCTTTAACATTTTCTCAATGACCAAAAAACGATAATGTGGTATCATTAATACTTACTGCGTTTGACACACAAAATCCTAAATTACTGTGCTTAAGTATGTGCTCAGTATCTTTTGTCAATATACAGTAAACCTCGGTTGTTCGACCACCGATTATCCGAATACCTGGTGTTATCCGAAATAGATCCACAGTCCTGATTCTGTCCTTATATATTTCGCGTACATTTGTGGTTATTCTAATTGGATTAAAAGACAAGAGATTTGAGTTTAAGAACCTATCTCAAGTTTTATAACATCGAACCTAGGTGTTATTCGACAACATTAATCGGTTCCGTATATCATATATACACGTATATACACGTATTTTCAAATCTGTTATACGAGATCGTCATTTGACAATGAACATTCAGAAACTAACTGGTGTGTGACGAACAATGCGCAACTAAAAATAGTTTTAAAAGCGTGCCAACATTTTCGTATGTCCATTGAAGGAGAGTATTGGCTCATTTGTTCAAACGGATGATGGATTAATTCTAATGTAATATGCATTGTCGTTACAATGTTCATATCGTTTGAAGCGATTTTACTCTAATCACTATAAATATCAAATGGTATTAATTTCATCGTATTCCTTTAATTTTTGGGATCATGTTTACTGCGGCATTTCATTTATGTATACATTTTAAAACATCGACATGTAATATATTGTTTGTATATATTCTTTTTTGGATTTATATTCGTAGAATCATATTTTCACATATATAAAATGATAGTTAACTCCGTTGTGAGGAAAAGAAATAGTGCACATCGTCGTTTTCTAATCAGTGCATCATACTGAAATGGATTACTTGATACCATGGATGACATGGATTATACGAATGATATTGTAAGGCCCAACCATTTCGAAATAACGGGGTTTATCTGTAACCCATTTCATAAATTGATATCTAATCGTTACTGATAAAATGTTCGACAATATTTACATAGTTATATGTCGGTTGTATTAGTTGAAGTTGCCAATGAACGACAAAAAAATGACTGAACGGATGTAATCAATACACTTAAAATAAAAACACACGTGTATTTTTAGAAATGTTAAATTCTTATCACAGTGAAGTTTAGTTTATGCAAAAGTGTAATAATGTCATGACTTCAAGGCACTAAAATGCTGTGTACATTATCAATGGTAGAATGATAACAGCTATTGTATATAGTTTGTTCAGTTATATTACGATAACATATCTGTCTCACCAGATATAAATGTACATTGTATTAACCAATTGAAGGCGGTATCTTCATTAAAATTTATATCAATTGTTTGTCTATGTATTTTCCTGATAATGTGTGTTGATATCGACGGAATATTTACTTGTATATAATTATGTCTGGTACGCATTCCTTCCACCACACAATTAGAACATTGTGCTGATTGACGTTTTTTTTTCACTGGGTTTAACGCCGTTTGTTTTCAACAAGTTTTCAGTTATATACGGCGGCCGTGTCCCCTAACCAGTTTTCCTGGACTGTATACTAACCAGTACTAACTTATCATTCCACAAGGAGCCGGCCACCTCTCCACCTATGCAGTCAAACGCGTACCTCATGTTCAGTGTACTAACCAGTGTACATGAGACGACAAATTTACTTGTTTTTCTTTAGAAACCAAGTATTTAGCATGGCTAGCAAAAACGATGAAATATTTCGTATGTTCCTTTTATTTAGCCCGACGCAAAAGAAACAAAACAAAACATCCTGTATTAATCATCCTGTATTAATCATGAATGGCATTCCTATTAACGAGATGAACAGTCGCAAATATCTCGGAATTGAATTTAGCAATGATGGAAAATGACATTCACATTTAACCTCCAAAACAACGAAGGCATGGCAAAGAATTGGCGTACTAAGATCTCTTTACATGGAATAAACAATAGTGAATGTAACAGAATATAGCAGCTCAGTTTGGGGCAATTGTAATCTGGAAGAACTTAGAAAGTTAAAATCTATCCAAGTAGAAGGTGAACGAATTGTGACTGGTACCAGTAAACTTTGCAACATTGGTTAATTATACAACGAACTCAAACAGGAAAATCTTGCAAACAGACTTAAAACACAAACTCTCAATCTTCTATAAAATGACAAATAACATCTCCCACATATCTATCACAGCTCATCCCAGAACAAACACAAGATACAATCTACGCACCAAGAACAGCATCCAACAACTTCCGCGTACACAATTATACAAAGACTCATTTCTACCCTCTGTAATTGGCGACTGGAATATTCTTGCCTATGTTATAAAGAATCACCATCAGTCTCTGTCATCAAACGCTATCATCACTCCGATATCTGACAACAACCGTCTTTCTACCAGCAATGTACAGGTTCTCCTTAACAGACTCCGGCTGGGTTGTAGCTCTCTGAATAACAAGTACAAACATACATTCTTGCCACTGGTCGATTTAATTCGTAGCCTGCACCTTGATTATCACAACGTTTTTTAGCCTAACTTTGTTACATTCGGCATCAATCCTGGTCACGTCTCTGATTTTTAGTTTCTAATAACTTATCTACTCAACCATTACTTTTTTCAGTTCATGATAAAACGCATTCAAATATTTGTACTCAATTCGCAATCGATATAAAGTTATTAAATCATCTAAGGTAACTATCAAAGAAATGACAATAATTTAGCGATGCTGTACGTATAATATTTACAGTATTGAGTTTCATTGAGCAGATAAGTCAAGACGTGAAGTAATATGGATATAACACCTTTACATCAAGACTTCACTATAATATGTCAAAGAAGTAAGATCGTCATTGCGGACAAGTAGTTAGCTATTAGGCGTTTCAGCACAAACCCCCACCAAGAAGGTTCAAACCTCAGTTTTTAACCTTCCCAACCCCTTCCCAAAAGGGGTTTAACTTCGACGCCACACCATCTTCGAGGTATAAAACCCCCACCCCCACCAAACCCCAACCTTCACTCAACCCTCACTCCCCTACCCCAACCACCGCTTCAACCCTCCTCTCCTCCCCTTCGCGAAATTTTATATTTCTTCGAAAAAATATATAATTTTTCCCGAAAATAAAATTTTTTATAAATAAATTTATATGAAAAATCATTTGCCCGGTTTATAATATAATTTCACTTACCCTTTAGCGGTAAACTTGTATAAATCCAGAAAATATAAAATATCCAATATTTTAAAATTG
Organism: Lutraria rhynchaena; assembly: GCA_008271625.1. NCBI lineage: Eukaryota > Metazoa > Mollusca > Bivalvia > Venerida > Mactridae > Lutraria > Lutraria rhynchaena. Next base: position 63,102 of record VIBL01000163.1, read on the forward strand.
ATTCATATTCTAGTTTCGGTTTTAAATCTTGTTTCGGTTTTACGAGTTGGGGAAATTCCTGATTGCTATTTATATCAATAACGTATTTATTACTTCCCTATTTGAAAAATGATATATTTTTTAAAAATAAAGTCGTTATTTCTTATTTAATTTAGTGACGAGTTTAATTAAGTGAATATAAAAAAACTATTTTAACGTAATATCTCATTTAATTTTTATGTAAATGAATACGTTAATTTATTTACATACATGACGCGCTTCTGTTCGTTTAAGGGCAGCCATGGGCCGAATATGACACTTTCCGGTCTGTTTAATGGTAGCCGCCAGGTAATACCTCTAATGTTTTTGATTATGGGCTCTATGGGTTGTGCACATAAAAGATTCTTTACCATGGAGTTGGTAATCAATCACATAGCAATTTACCTTGCCTCGTTCGTAGCTCTGTTTCGTTTCGAGAGCTATGGGGTTGTGGGGTTAAAGGTGATTGGTGGAGATAATACTGGTTGTGAGCCAACAGGTTGGAGGGATTAAGAAAGGGCTGGGGTGAGCCTACGGATGAGAGCGCTTAAGAAAGACTGAAGTTCACCCCAGCACTGGGCGTGCATGTAAAAGAATCTACCCAGTGTTGGGTAAAAGTAATGTAGTACTGGGGGCAGTTTTGCTGTTTTTTAAACGAGATCTTTGTTATCGATCCAGCTATTAAACGACGCGGGATAACCGTACCACTTTACCAACGATTTATTACCTTTACGGCGTATTATTTTTTCGATCCTAAATATTTCTTGGTCGGTATTTTGTAGTTCTTGTTCATAAAACGTGGCTCGTATTTCTTCCCCATTATAGTCAGCTATTCTATACGTCACCGGTGTAGTTTTTTGTACGGTAGTCACGGTAAAGATTTCTTCGGTCCATTTCGGCGTATACCCCTTTTCAAACGTTTTCTTTTTCTTCGAGATCCTCACTTTATCACCTACCGAAAATCGCGGATTAAAAGTTTTTATTTTATTATGATCCGGGTAAAGATTTCGCCAAACTCTAATTTTATTTTTATCTTTACTCGCTTCAACGGGTGTCATTTTTGTTGACGAGTGTCTCGTATCATTGTATCGATCAACGAGTTCGTCCAATACGTCAATGTATACCCGCGTAGAATTTGCCGAAAAATATTTCCACATTTTCTCCTTCATCGTTCTATTCCATCTTTCCACTACGCTAGATTTTTCTTCATTTTCGGCAAATACAGTACAATACCGCTAGACTCTGTACTTCTTTATTGTAAAATTCCCTACCTTTATCAACCCATATTTTTTGCGGTTTTCTTTCCTTAAATATCTTTTTCAGCGCAGTCGCGACCGATTTCCCAGTTTTATCTTTTAACGGAATTAACCAACCGTATTTGGAAAAAATATCGATAACGGCAAGCAGGTACTTGATTCCGCGGTTAAATTTTGAGAACGCTTGCATATCTACCAAATCCGCGGCCCATATTTCGTCAATGTTATTTACGCGTACGCACCTTTTGGGAAATTTCTTAACGACGGGCTTGTGTAATTCTTCCGCTAAATCGTCAGTCCATTTTAAACTTTTTAAATTAGTCCCATCCCGAATCTCATCTTTGTCCCTATAATTTTCCTCACCAACCCCGTATCCATCCTTTCCCTCAACGTCGGATTGTAAATCCCTTTCATTTCCGCCAGCACATTTTTATCGCAAACTTTATTTCTCGTTTCCGTATCTTTATTCTTTAAATAGCACACGTCGTGGTGATACGCGGCTTTATCCACTCTATTTACCGGCATACTCCATTTTTTAGGCGTCAGATCCGCGTCCAACCTTTTATCCAACCTCGTGCCCGGTCCCGTAAAATTATTTCCCGGCAAATGCATTTCAAAAGGCAAATTATTTATCGCCTTATTCAACAGCGAACCGCCCTCAATTTTTATAAATTGAGTTTTGGTCGTTCCACACACCGCGCAATTACCGCGTCTTATCGGTCTTTTATTTTTCGTAATCGTTTTTTCCGCGTTTATGGTATCCGTCATTTTTCTACATTTTACGCAATACATTTTTTTAATTTAACGACCGTCCGGTTTAAATAAAAAATGGAAATTAAAGATTTATCTTGGACGAATAAAACTCGGCGATATAATAATCCCATCTTGCCGAAAAGTATTCGCGGGGTTATCGTCTGTAAATCCGGCTGCGGCAAGACGACCCTGTTGTTAAATTTATTATTATAACCCGGCTGGTTGGATTACGACAATCTTCGAGTGTTCGGAAAGAGTTTATTTCAACCTGAATACGATTTAATCCCCAAAGTTTTTAAAAATAAATTGACAAAAGACGAAATTTTACGCCTTTTCGAAATGCGTGAAAAAATTACGTCCCGAGATATACCCCCGGGCCAATTCGTAGAGTTTTTAGCCCGCGAGCGTGAGAACAAGCGCGAAGGTTTAACGGCCGAATTTTACGAAAATGCTACTGACGTGCCGGATCCCCGCGATTTAAATCCTTCGGATAAAAATTTAATGATTTCCGACGATTTGCTTTTAGAGAGGCAAAATAAATGCGAGTGTTATTATATCCGCAGGCGTCACAGCAACGTGGATTGTTTTTATCTCTCGCAAAATTATTTCAAACTGCCCCGTCAAACGATACGGGAAAACGCAAATTTTATTTGCCTATTTCCCCAAGATTTAAAAAAACATCAACCACATTTATGCCGATCGCGTGAGTCAAGATATGACCAAGGAAGAATTTAGAAATTTATGCCACGAGACCTGGTCAAAACCTTATAAATTTGTCGTGATAGATTTATCCTCCAAAAAGGATTCTGGAAAATACAGACGGGGACTCGGCGAATTTTATATGATTTAAAAACATTTTCGGCGTACGAAAAAATGGAAGATTTATTGCGAGTCATAGCGGAAAACACCGCTCCTAAAAGTTCTTTACAAGTCGTTGTATCGGACAATACCACGCGGTTTAAAACGAGATTTAATCCACCCCTTGAGTTTGACAAGGATAAACGATACGAAATTGCGCATGTTAACCTCGAGACGTATTATTCTTTCCCAAATATCAGTTCTCATTATAATCATTTTAGATACTCGCCCAACGAAGGTAAAGATTGGGAATTATTTCTTATCCCCGAAGGAAGTTACGATATTATAGATATCGATCGGTTTATCCGGGAGCGAATGAAAGAAAACAATCATTCCGAAAAAATATCCGTGACGGCTAATCCGAATACGTTAAAATCTAGGATTAGCGTGGGAGATAACCTTATCGTCGATTTTCGACACCCCAATTCCGTGGGTAGAATTTTCGATTTAGTTCCGCGGCATATAGATCCGGTATCCACGAATCCGAAAACGTGGTCGACATTTTATCCATCAACGCCATTCGCGTAAATATAGATATTATCGGCGGCAGCTACGTCAACGGCGTCGCGCAAAATACGATTTATACCTTTTTTCCGAACGTAAGCCCCGGATACAAGATCGTCGAAGGTCCGGCAAATTTGGTTTATTTGCCCATTACCCTGGATACGATTCATTCGATGGAAACCAGCCTCACGGACCAAAACGGAAACTTATTAAATTTGCGCGGGGAAAATATTTCGATTCGTTTTCACATTAGGGAAATTTAAACGTTTTCGTTTTTTAAAGAAAAATCAAGAGTTATCAAAATATTCGCGTCAATATTTCCCAAGGTCAACGAGATAAAATCGCTCGCGCGGTACGTTACGGAACTTCCACGGTTATTCGCTTGGGTAAGGACGATTTGATCGGCGATGACCTTATCGCTGTAACCCGTACACAAGCGAATAAAATTAGGAAAGCCTCGGAAGGAGGCGTCGGTCTCGATTTAAGTATGAGCTGCGCCCAACTGGTACGCAATTTAAAAGTCGAAGGCGGTTTCTTACCTTTGTTGGCGGGTTTGGCCGCTCGCGCTTTACCCGCGATCGCCAGTAAAGCTTTACCTGCTCTCGGCGTCGGCGCTTTATCCGGTTTGGCCGGCTCCGCCGTTCAAAAAGTCCTCGGTGTCGGGCTGTATCTGAAAAGGGGAGATAATATTTGTCAAGTCGAAACCGACGGTTAAGGTTTGTATTTAAAACCGGCCTCCGGTAGCGGATTAAACGCCGTCGGTGACGGATTGTATTTGAAGAAGGAAGGCGGTACGTACGACGGGAGGGGCATTCTTTTGGGACCGAGCAGCCCGTTTAAAAATATTCCGCTCCTCGGAATGTTGATTTAAACGAAATGCGGTTTTCGAATAAAAGGTATGACAGAATCTCAAGACTTCAGACTACAAAAAAATAACTAAATACAAACGAAATTTACGGCGGAAGAAGCGGGTCGCGCGGTATTAAACAAGAAATACAAACGTATTCGCAAGATCGCCGACGTCGCGGATACGGTTTTTAGTTTCGCTTCGATCGGATTGACGGCCGGAGGGGTGGTCCTATTGTCCAGTATAGTGGCGGTTCCGGAAGCCGTTCTCTTAGGCAGCGTCGCCGCGGGTCTCGGCGCTATAAGCGCCGTTGGGAAATATCTGAGTAGAAGATTTTCCGCCAAAGCCGAAACGCACGAAAAGATAAAAATTTTAGCTTCGACCAAATTAAATACCATTTCTTCTTTAATTTCCAAAGCGCTCAACGATAATAAAATTTCCGACGAAGAATTCCAACTTATTCATTCCGAATTGGATAAATATTATAAAATGAAGTAAGAGATTCGCAAAACGAGTAGGAAAAATATAACCCAGGCTGACGGCGAATTTAATAATCCGAAAAAAACGAATTGAAATGTACTTTTAAAAACGCGTAAAAATGTACTTTTTAAAAACGGATTAAAACCTTTTTAATTTTAGAGAAATGTCGTAAAAAGAGACGCGATGGTAAAAGATTACCTCGCGTTAAAGCGACGCGTCAAGGATCAATTACTCCAGGAACGTAGAGCCGAGCGCGGCATGCAAGAAGATTTATCCCAAGTTTTCAAGCCTATCACGAACGCGCAACAAAGCGCCGTTAAAGAGATTGCGGTCGTACAGAAAAGTACCGCAAATGAATTCGAGGAAGGGTTACGCGGAATTCCAATCGCCGGCCCAACACCCGTTCTCCCTATTGCCGGAATCGAGGAGCCTATCGATACGTCGTCCCTTTATATCGGCGAGATGGCGACCGATTATTTGAAAAAGAATTTTAGCGAGGAAGGCGATAAATCGTTCGGGATAAATACCACAAAGGATGGTAAGCTTTATATGGGAAACGAGCCCGTCACCATCCGAGAAAACGATATAATAGTGGATGGGAGGAAATACGAGGGCACTCCGGGTTTGTGGGAGCTTATTACGACCAAAACCCCGCAAAATTATACCGACGGGGATAGGAAAGATTACGCCAATTTATTGTTTAAAACGGGCGCCATTTACCAGAAAAATAATCCCGATACCCGCCGTCCCAAAGCCAGCAGGTTGCCTAAATATAGCGGCATTATCAAAGGTATTTGGGATGATAACAGGAACGCAACCGGCTCCGGCCTTATCGATCCCGACGGTCTTTTGGAAAGATTCGATTTATTGTTGGCTAGCAAGAAAGCGGGCAATACGGGAGTAAAGAACGAATTGTCACCCATTTGTAAAAAACTTTTAAATCTGGGCGTTATAAATTCCGATCAATTTAAAACGTTGTCGTCTATAATTTAAAAAAATGCTAATACCGAAAAATCGAGGCTACGTGAAACGTTATCGATACGGCGAAAGAGGCCTGTTCGATTTTCTCGCCAGTTTGTTCACCCGCGGTATGATGAAAGCCGCCGCTCAGAAAGCGGGGCAAGCCGCGTTGGAAGCCGGCAAAAAAGTTCTCGACGCCGCCGGCAAAAAGGCGATCGAAAAAGTTAAAAGCGCCATCGCTCCGAAATCCAAAGCCATTTTAGAAAAACATCTAGCTCCGGTCGAACCGGTACCTCTCGGATCTCTTATCAACGGAAACGGGATTGACGATCTAGTTAAAGAATTTTATCGCCGTTAAAAAAGATGTTGACGTTTAAGATTCAAACGTATTCCGAGTTCGATTCCGCTACCGTTTTTATCCGCGAAGGATATTTTAAATTCGACGGGGCGGAAATTTTAGAAATTCACGATACCGATTACGGTCATCAAAAAGCCGTTTTAAGACTGGATAACGATCAAGTCGTAATTATGAAAGAGTTTGAGGAACAAGAAAATTTATTTTTAGCCGAAAACGGTTATTCGTCCGTTAAAATACTTCACGGAAATAAAATTTATCCGAAAATGTTGAAAGGCGCGACTAGATTTTTCTACGTTAAATTTAAGCGAGTTTTTATAAAAGACTATAAATCTTTTCCGCATCTTTGAATCGAATAAAATCTTTTTAAAAAAATCTCCCTCCGATTAAAAAAAAATAATAGCGACGATTTTAAACATTACGGAATCTTACGCGACGAAGGTATCGAAAGCTACGAATATCACGAATACGGACCCGTCACGGGAACCAATTTAAATAATCCCGGAGGAATTAGAATAAACGTGGAAACTCAAGATTTATTTTCCCATCCGAGCGAAAGTTATCTGTTGTTCGAGGGAAGGTTGACGAAAGCGGACGGAACAGCTTACGCGAACGCCAACGCCATTGCCATCACCAATAACGGTCTTATGCATCTTTGCAGCAATATGAAATATCGACTTTCCGGCCAAGAGATCGAATCCGTTTTTCACCCCGGTCAAGCCACGGCCAATCTGGTTAACAATAACGGATTCAAGCTCTTTTAATTCGAAGACCGGATCCCAAGGGAACGTTTAGTTTCCGAGTACCGTTAAAACACGTATTCGGATTTTGCGAAGATTACGATAAAATTTTGTACGGAATGAAACAGACTTTAACCCTGGTGAGAAAATCCGACGACGACGCCATCTTTAGGGTCGACGGGGTGGACGCCGGACGGGTGAATCTCGACAAACTATCTTGGTTTCTCCCCCACGTCGAACCCGCCGACGCCCAAAATGCGAGATTATACAAGACGATCGAATCTAAAGCCAATCTTCCCGTGGGTTACCGTATGAGGCAGTGCGATTCCATCAGCGTTCCGCAATCGACGAGTTTTACGTGGAGGCTTTCGGTCAAGTCCAGCCCCGAAAAACCCCGTTGGATTATAGTGGGTTTCCAAACGAACAAAGGCGACAATCAAGAAGCAAATCCGGCCATTTTCGATCACGTCAATTAGAAAAATATGTTCGTCATGCTCAATTCGACGAGATATCCCGTAGCGGATTATCAAATGGATTTCACTCAATTTAAATTCGCTCGCGCGTACGGCGACGCCGCTTCGTTCAGATCCAAATTTTACAACATGGACGAATTGATTTCCAATCCCAACGTTTCGCCGGAAGATTATCGCGATTTTTTCCTGTGTTTGTCTTTAACGTGAGCAAACAGAGCGAAGGAATGAAATATTCCGTGACGGATATCCAAATCAAAGCTCAATTCACCGCCAACGTCCCCGCCAACACGGAAGCTTTCGCCGTCCTCATCAGCGACAGATTAATGGAATTTAAATCGGACGGTAATAAAATGAGCGTGGTTTACGGTTAATTTAAAAAATTTACCTTTTTTTAAAAAAATGAGCGAACGAAAAGAACCTCAAAAACCTCCGCGTTTCGCAGGTATCAAGCATCCTCAAAATCCCGCGTTCGATGAACCGGCCGAGCTCGAGTTCGAACAGACAAAAGTATCTTTAGTCGACGGTGAGCTGGCGTATACGGGTATTAAGTACCCGCAAAATCCCGCGTTTGACGAGCCATCATCGAACGAATTCCAACAGAAAAAAATAAATTCGTCGTAAATTTCGTTTATTTTTTAAAAATGCGCGGACATAGTCGGCGCATTTTAAAAAATCGAATATATTTAAAAAAAAAAAAATAAAAAAAAGCAATGGATTATTTTTTACCCATTCTCGACCGATTGAGAAATTTTTTAAAAAAAAATTATACCGTACCGGAACCTAAACGATCGACCTTACCTCCCGAAATTATCGAACGTATTTTTAGCCAATACCCTTCTTCTTTTTTAATCGAAAAAGGTCAATGGATAGAATCGGAACATTTTTGGCGCGGTCAATGTTTAAATCGTTTTAAACGTACCGAACCCGTAGAAGATAAAACTTGGAAAGAAACGTTTAATTTTTTATACGATTGGGAAAATGAGTTTACGATAAAAACGAAATCCGCTTTGGGCGGATTCTTCAACAAGCTCGAGATAGATCGGTTAAAGATTGATAAACGTCCGAGCGGATATCCCGCGGGGATTTACGCGGGGGCTCGCAGGGGTTGTATGTGGCGGTCGAAAATCCGCTCGGTTGGTTGAATAAAATCGAATTTCGCGTACTCGAATTTTTACGAAACAATCCGAGGACGAAAGTTAAAATGGTTTCAGGATGCGGGATGGTAAACTGCGATAATTATAGGGAATATTGTTATTCTTCCAAAATGGAAATCAACGACGAAACGACTGATAAGGAACAATTGTATCGTAAAATGGCTAATACGATTTTAGCGAAGAAATATACCCATTTCTATCGTCCGGTGAACCTTCGTATTGACGCGTACAAATACCTAGTATTTTTTAAATTCTGACGAGGATGATACCGGCGTCGATCTCCCGAATCAATTAGACGTTTTCTCGAGTTCGGCGGAAAATTCGCCCGACGAGGATGATACCGATGATGTTTTCTCGAGTTTGGCGGAAAATTCGCCCGACGAGGATGATACCGATGATGTTTTCTCGAGTTCGGAGGACGTGGTTGTTTTCGCAATTTTTTTTTTAAAATAAAAAAAAACATGGATTATTCTTTACCGAAATTGAAACGATAGGCCAAAGAAAATAAAATTCGCGGTTTTTCGTTATTGAATAAGGTCGCGTTGATAGATTTATTGGCCGAAAAAGAATTAATTCCGAAACCGGACGAACCGGATATTAAAGAAAAATCGACCGGCCCGAAAATAGAACGTTTGAAATCGCTCGATAAAACCCCGGTTCCGACGATTATAAAAGATTTAGAAACCTGAGAAACGAAAACTTTTCGATCCATTCACGCCGCGACACAGCATATAAAATTGGCCGCGGCGAGTTTAAAAAAGTACGACGGAAAGATTTATAAAAATAAATACGAGATCGACGTGCGTCGGGAAAAATGATTTTTTAATTTAAAGGATTTTTGAAAAATTAAAAAATATGAGCGATTGTAAATCTTTAATGGAAATGGCGAAAAAAACAGAAAAAGGAAATGGTCGATAATAGAAGGGGAAAATACGCGACGTGCCGCATTTTCGAGTTTTCGTCGCGCGCGAATATTCCGAAATGGACGGAAATGGGCGAGGATGACGAGTACGAGGGGGTCTCGTCGTATACGAAGACGAAGATTATAAAGAAGATTTGGAGTTTAAAATCGGTTACGGGGCGCAATTTGCCTTTTTCCACGGCAACGGGAATTGGCAAGAGGGGTATATGAAAATAACCGAAATTGGCGACGATTTCATCGTGGGGTTACCTTTACCGTTTTACGAATACCACGGATAATTGGAGGAGTTTTTTTAAAATATATATATATATAAACGAAACGAGCTCGTAATTAAAAAAAGAATTATATTATTCTTTTTTCCGAATAATATAATTTTGGATTTAATTTAAAAAAAAAATTGAAAAATAAAAAAAACAATTATGAGTTTCTTCGGAAGAATTAGCAACGCTATGCAACGCGCCGCGTCGGGCGTTTTATCGATCGAGCGACTCGAATTTTATACGATAATTTACGATCCGTTGAGAGGAAGTTCTTATATTCCATTGCCAAAAGCGATAGCGGACAAGAATGCCGTCATCAATATGAAAAATGACGACGATAAATGTTTTCTATGGAGCGTTTTGAGGGCTTTGAATCCGAAAGAAAAAAACGCGCACATTATTGATAATAATTTAAAAAGTAAAGCGAATACGTTAAATATGGGAGGGATAAAATATCCCGTAGCGTCCAAAGATATACCTAAATTCGAAAAACAAAATCCGGGAATCGGCGTAGTCTTTTTAGTGCATAAAGGGGGGGAATCTTTGATCCTCTCTATTATAATGAGTCCGGAGTCGAAAATCCGATAATACTTTTCTTGTTCGGCGATGACGAAAAAACGCATAATTGTTGGGTAAAGACGCCGAGTAGATTATTGTCTAAGCAGATTTCGCGCACGCACGGTAAAATTTTTTATTTTTTGTTTGAACTGTTTAAATCCGTTCGGCAAACAAACGGCGTTGGACAAGCATAAGAAATGGTGTAGGAAGAAGGAAACCGTAGCGATCGAGATGCCCGATGAAGGTTCATTTATCGAGTTTGAAAATCATGATACGGTAATACGAGTTCCTTTCGTCATTTACGCCGATTTCGAATCTTTTCTTAAACCGATCGATACGTGCCCCCCGAACCCCGAAAAGAGTTATACGAAACAATATCATCATCACGCCCCGGCCGGATTTTGTATTTACGTCAAATGCTTCGACGATCGCGTATACAAAAAGGATCCGATCGTCTATACCGCGGAAAACGACGATGAAGATATCGGCCAAAAATTTGTAAAGACGTTGGAAGAAATCGTGAAGGAGATTTGTAAAGTTAAAAAGAAATATATGATATTTAAAGAGGATAGAATAAATTTCAAAGTGTTGGATCTGTAACAAAAAATTTGTAAGCGGTTGCACAAAGGTTCGCGATCACTGTCACTACACGGGAAAATATAGAGGAGCGGCGCACGATTCGTGTGATCTCAAATGTAAAAATCCGAAATTTACGCCCGTGATATTTCACAATTTGGCCGGAAACGACACTCATTTATTTATAAAAAATTTGACGGAACCGAAAGGCGATCTCAATTGTATCGCGAAAACGGAGGAAGAATACATTACCTTTACGAAAAAGATGCCCACGGGTATAACTTATACGAAGAATAAAGGAACGAAAGACGAAAAGAAGGTAGAAATAACCCACGATATTAGGTTCATAGACAGTTTTAAATTTATGGCTTCCGGTTTGGACAAGCTCGCGAGTAATTTGGAAAAAGATCAATTTTCGGCGATGAAAAAATATTTTCCGAACGAAAAACTGCGAGAATTGGTCACGAAAAAGGGCGTATATCCGTACGAATGGGTAGATTCGGCGGGAAAATTTAAAGAAACGAGCCTGCCTCCGAAAGAAGCGTTCCATTCGAGGTTAAACGAAAAGGGAATTACCGACGAACAATACATTCACGCGCGAGAGGTGTGGAAAGCCTTTAAGTGTAAAACGTTTAGAGATTATCACGATTTATATAACAAAACGGACGTCTTGTTGTTGGCCGACATTTTCGAGAATTTTCGAGACATTTGCTTAAAAAATTACGAGTTGGACGCCATGTTGAAAATTACGGGAGTAAAACTAGATTTGCTGTCGGATATAGACATGCTGGGCATGGTCGAAGAAGGATTAAGAGAGGGAGTTTCCACGATTTCGAAAAAATATTCCGAGGTGAACAATAAATACATGGGAGAAAAATTTAACCCGAATATACCTTCGAAATATATAATATATTTGGACGCCAACAATTTGTACGGGTGGGCGATGAGTCAACCGTTACCGACCGGAGGATTTAAATGGATGACCGAAGAAGAGTTGACTAATTGGAAAAATGTGCCTTGTATTTTACGAGTCGATATACGATCTTTAACGAAAATCTAATAGCCGTGCATATGAAAAAGACCCGCTTGAAATTCAATAAGCCGGTTTACCTCGGAATGTGCATTTTGGATTTGAGCAAAACACTCATGCACGATTTCCATAACGGTTATATCAAAAAGAAATACGGGGAAAAGGCTAAATTGTTATTTACGGATACGGATAGTTTAATGTTCGAAATTGAAACGAAAGATTTTTATAAAGACATCGCCCCAAATGTAAAGGAAAAATTCGACACGAGCAATTTCGATCCGAATCACCCGTCCGGAAATTTTTCGAACGTAAACAAAAAAATTATCGTCATGTTTAAAGACGAGACTGGCGGAAAAATTATAGCGGTCTTTGTCGGTTTAAGAGCAAAATTGTACGCGTTCGAATTATACGAGGGGCCGGAAGAGAAGAAATGCAAAGGGATAAAAAAGTGCGTAATAGAAAAGGGTATGCGATTGGCGGATTACAAAGAATGCCTGTTTACGGGGAAAGAACAATTGAGAACGATGAATATTTTGAGAAGTCACAAACACGAAATGTTCATGGAAGAAATAAACAAGATCGCGTTAAGCGCGGACGACGACAAGAGGTACATTTTACCGGACGGAATCGACACGTTGGCGCACGGTCATTACCGCATTTAACGAATTTGGAATCGTTTTTAAAAAAAATGAACGTTGGAAATTTATCTTTACCGAATAAACCACTCGACAATTTCGAATTGATGGAAGCGGTTAAAGAGTTGAAAATTCCTCATTTCAGGGGTATATTTATGCGCAATCGATTTGCCGAAGCGCCCTCGAAAGAGGGAATGCGGAATATTAAATTTGGACGACACGAATCCGGACGATGGTGTTGGATCGTCCGACGCTGGCGGCACGCATTGGGTTTGTTGGATAAAAAAGGGAGAAAAAAATTATATTTTGATGGTTATGGAATACAGCCGCCGGAAGAACTAGTAAAATATTTAAAATCGAAAATATTTTACAATAAAGATCAGGTGCAGCCGAGAGGATCGGTCATTTGCGGGCATTTATGTTTATACGTATTAAACAAAAGTTGGAAAAAATAAAAAAAAATGCCTGTCGATAAATTTGGTGGAATGCCTAAAACCAAAGTTTCAGAGTCGGACGTGTCCTTGATTTATATAAACAACAATTTCCTGAAAAGGGGTAGAATTAACATGTTTGGAGAAAAGATTACGAATATCGGTATTCCTACGGATGCTGGAGATGCATCGCCTAAATCGTTCGTGATAAAGAGAATAAATAAAGCTATAAAAGATTACGACTTGGATAATTTAAAACGGACGTTGGACAGCGTGGAAGAACAAGTAAAAAGTTGTTTGGACGAAAAAGAGTTGAAACGAGTAAAAATGGATATCGTGGAAAAGATGAGAAAAAAATTGGAAAAATATATCGATAAGGAAAAATTGGAAGCCGAAATAGATAAACTTGAGAAGGAATGGGCGTTGGATGTTAAAACCGCCGAAGATAAAATTACGCGGAAAATAATGAAAGATATTGTAAAGGGGGTAAACATTTTTAAAAGGGATATAGAAAAGCTGATAGATGGGAAAGATTAGAAGACGCTAAAGATGATTATCGAAAGGATGCCAACTGATATCGGCGAAGTCATCGCGGGAAGAAATGAGAAAATTGGGCAACTAAATTCGGTTATACTAAATATTAAAAGCAACCAATTGACCGTATTATTGTTTTCGATCAATATTGATAAAAATGCCGTTATCAAGGTGCGACAAGACCCAAGCACCAGAATTGAGGTTAGCGATGGGAAAAACAAACGATTCGATTATTTCACGGCCGCCTTTAATTTATCGCCGAACGAGTAAATTAAATACGATGATGTGGTTGGGTATCCGCATCGTGCGGGTAGTAATTACCCCTTTGGTAAAGAAAACTGGCTCCTCAAACAGCCGGGTATTTACACGCTCGACGTTGATTTTAAATATAAATCTAACGCTCCGGGTCGGTCTAAAGGAGTGTTTGAGATGGTTGAAGGTAGAACGACGAAAATATTTTGGGAAGATCCGGGAAGGGATGAAAACAAAGACGAAAACGTGAGGAAAACATTCGCATTGAATATCGCGAAACCAAACACTATAATAACAATCACCCCTTTGGCGTATGAGAAATTATATTATAAGCCCGGGTGAATAAGATTTTTTATAAATATGGGGGAAAAATCTCATAAAAATTTATTTATCATTTTTTTTTTATTTTCGGGAAAAATTATATATTTTTTCGAAGAAATATAAAATTTCGCGAAGGGGAGGAGAGGAGGGTTGAAGCGGTGGTTGGGGTAGGGGAGTGAGGGTTGAGTGAAGGTTGGGGTTTGGTGGGGGTGGGGGTTTTATACCTCGAAGATGGTGTGGCGTCGAAGTTTAACCCCTTTTGGGAAGGGGTTGGGAAGGTTAAAAACTGAGGTTTGAACCTTCTTGGTGGGGGTTTGTGCTGGAATACCTAAAGGTTTTGGTTTTAACTTTCTTGGTGGGGGTTTGTGCTGAAATGCCTAATAGCTAACTACTCGGACATTGTTGAATGTTGTATTTGTTTGTAAATAGCCGATGGATTAATCTAAAACATCGTGATTTACTTACGATGAATCTATTATTATAATTTAGTATAATAATATTAGTTTATTCAACTTGTATGGGTAGGTATTGTAATGTTTCATAGTTTGATGAGCAATGGACGCTACTATTTCTTCATAGTCCAGGAAAAATCATTCCTTCTTAGTAACATAGCTTTGGTTCTTGGCATCTGAATTTATCAACCCAAAATAAATGACCAATATAGATATTCTATTCTTTTTGTGTCATTTTTGTGCAGGTAAGGGGAGCGACTCGTATGATCAAAACACTTTACATCGGTTAAATTTAACCACTGGGTACAGTTGTTTACAGTAATACACTGATATATATAAATCAGATGAATAAATCGACACATGAAGTTACTTGTCTTGGTTATCTAAGTTATACATGTGGTTTATTGATAACATATTTTAATGTCAGCAATGCTTAAGTTATTTATAGGACGTAATTTAACCCTTGTGTTTGATAAAGCACTGTACATTCAATTGTATGAAATAAAACAATGACTACAGTTGGCATTTAAATCGCTTTATTCATTTATCTAACATGTCATGTCGCCAGTGTATACAATATCATTCAATCCATGTTGATTTAACGCCGCAATATATTGTCAGTCTAAATAAAATTTAAGAATTTTAATACGATTCAATATTTTCTCGCGAAGAGTAAGAAGAGTTGTATTAATCAAACACGAGGTATATGTTTTTGGTTGAAAAATTATACACAACTAAGTGCAAAAGTTGATGGGACTTTAAAAACTTCTCGAGTTAAGCCGGGAGCTGGTGATATTGATGCTCGTAATAACGAAGTTTTACTGTATTATGATGTTAAGCGTCCTAAAAGTACCAATGTACTACTTCCGACTAAATTGTATGAAAATTGATTATTTAAAATCGCGTACATGACTTTTATAGATATATCGATAAGTATACAAGCTTGAATAATAAACAGTTCAAATGTCCGACGTATGAAGGCATTAACTTTGTACATTCTGTTGAAACTAGAAACAACGATGTGCTGCCATCAATGACGCCACAAGACTATCAGCAATCTGGCTTTACAAATCTGCATTCAATATGGATAGGGAATAGTAAAGACATATACATGTATGTATATCGAATCGATATATATGTATCAGTCACATTGCTCACGTTGAATTGCTCGAAGTTTGGGCTGGTCAAACACGGTTTCCATCCATTTAACTAAAGCAGCAACATCTTCTGCTTGATGTACACTACTGTAACTATCTTCGTCACCAAGCTCAGCCTGAGCATTCCTTATGACTCCGATATCAACTGCATCTGGCTCAAACTTTTGAATTTGTTTGATTATATCATCTTTCAGGTGCACCTTTATACCTGCCCAAGTTTTTAGTGTTTCCTTTTGTTTCCCCAACAAGATAAGCACTGCTCTTATTGTGTTTACAATTACAGGATTGGGATTTGTATACGACCTTATTCTTCCAACATGATGTCTGGTTAAGCTTTGGATACGATTTACAGCTTCCTCGTTTCTTTTCAAGCGATAAAACATAGCAAATGCTTTATCAAATAGTTTTCTGACATCTTTGTGGGATTTTACAGACTCGGCATTCTTGATGGCTTCTTCTATCTCTTCTTTAATACCACGATCAATTGCTTTCTGTAGTTTTTTTACTGCTGCACAATGTAATCCTTCAACTGTGTCAATTCTATAAAACATGACTGTTCCTATGTTCACATTGTCAAGCATAACTTCTATATCGAGTTTAAATCTACCAATAGCATCCAAATGAACTGTAAATTTAAGTGTATCATCTAAATCAGGTTCGATGCGTTTACTGCATAACTTAGTTCCATGTTCTAATGGGCTCTCACTTGTTTCTGTTGCATTTGTAATCGATGTTAATTTGTATGTCATTTTAATATTTCGAGTAAATGCTTGAGGGTGTATTCTGAATTGAAATTTTATGTTCTGTTCTTCTTCTGATGTAATGTATCCTTCTGTGTGAGTTACAGCTTCTAAACCACATTTGCTAAGGTTTGCGTTTGGTCCCGCGGTACATACTCGCTCTAACACTAAATTTTCAGCTTGACTTTTTACTTTGATATTGTAAACTGCAATCCTGTCATATTCTACAAATGATTCGGAAGCGCCGATAATTTCAATTTTATAGTTTCCTGCTTGGTGAAATTTTACATTTACTGAGAGAATTTCAATTAAATCATTGTCGTCTCTGGCTGTATCAGTGACTATTGGATCAATGTTGGCATTCAACTCTTGTCCACTATTCTGAGATAAGTTCTGTGGTAATTCTTGCACGATGTTTTGTTCAGTGTTCTTACTATCGCAGCTTGGATCAAATGTCCGCAATGAGCTTACGTCCAATACACTACTGACGGTTGATTCTGTACTTCTAGAGCCAAACCAAATTTTCGCATTATGAGACAATTGTTTTAAAAACACCCATTTCCTGTCCGTTTCATTGCGAATGCTTACTGCGCAAATAAATGATGAGTTTCTTGTTAAGTGCAACCTAGCATGAAATATTAGTTCAACTTCTTTTGAGGTACAGGTTATCTTGCCGCTTCTTTGGTTTACCAGTTCAAGCTTCATTTGAAAAAACCTAGACGTTAGAATTGGTTGTTTCAGAAATTGATTACGCGTTACTGGTGTTTCTAATAGTTGCCATTTTGGATTTTCAGGAAAGTGGGAGTATTTCGCATGCTGTGGGTTTGTGAATAGATAAAAATACTCTGGCGTCATGATTCCATATCTATACATTCTACCCCAGTAAGAATCAACTAACCTCCATTGGTTATCAACAAAGACAGCATTCCACTCACGAATATGTTTATCAGAAAAAAATCTTTCGAAGTAGTCGTAACCTCCATTTTTAACATGACCTTTCACTATGACACAGGGAATCCCTGCATAGTAACACAATAACGAAAAGAAAGCTGCGTAAGAATTTTTACCGTCGCGTAATTTTTGTAGATGAAAAATGACAGTCAGAAAATCATGCGTCAACGCATAGTCGGCACAATCAATGTTCTGTACCGTAAGCCAGCTATATAGTATGTTTACTTTGTCAGCTTCACTTATTTCGCCATTATGCAAGTCTTTGTACATGCCTAGTAGACAATGCACAAGATCTTCCACAGTCGTGTTTTTCTTAATCCGTACTTCTCTCAGTGCTGTCTGCAACTGTTCGTTGTTCAGTATGTTACTGTGTACATCACCAGTCGGCTGGCAAGGTGGAACCTTCAGCGTACATACTAGATCTGGTCTGTTTGAATACACTTGTAAATAACTGTAATACCGGAAACCTTTGTAGTAAGGACCTGGATCATAGCTCACCATTACCCATGGAACATTATCCGATACCGAATTACTTTCCACCATCGGTGATACGGAAGTGGCGTTGCCCATGATGTTTTCATTATGTAACAGACATAGAAGAACTTGTAAAACTACCTGGGATGCCTTTGGTCAGTTTTGATATTACTGACCTGTAAGTACATTGCTGTCAGTATTATGATAACAATTTCAATACAAACATTTTATCTATTCTATTTTTTTACCATATTGATTTGGTTGTCTTCTGTAATTCATTATTCTATAATGTATTAGATTGATTGTAGTCCACGAAGGTAACAACTTGATGTCAGTATTAGAAGAAGTGTATGTGGTGTTGAAGAATATTGCTTAGTTATTGAGTTGTAAGCCAACTACTGATCGGAACTTTTTAAACATCTTAACTTGTGCATCAACCGCGTCCTATTCGAAACTTTAGTTATAGATTGTTGATTGAGAAATCTGAAATAAACATCATTTTGAAGGTCTGAATTGTATCAATAGTGTAAGCAATAAAGTACTCAGGGGTGAAAATTGTTCTGGTTACCGGACCTACCCTATTTTCCCTGTGACCCTAGACTTTTATTAGGCCCGAGGAATGGTACATCCACTGTCTCACACCTTTACCTTTCGGCACAAAAAATAATCTAAACAACGGCTGCCTAGCTACCCTATCTTTAATGAAGATGTAACCAGAAACAAACATTTTTACGCCTTAACGGTATTAAGAACAAACGACATGGTGTGTCTGATTTACACTACAATATGACAGTTTATGAAGTATCATTATATGACGGAGACTATATTTGTTTATTGCTTTCCAAACAAATACATTCCTCTCGCATTTCAAACTATAATAGAATAACCGTGTTAGTGAACATTCCGTGGACAAACATGTGTACTATTTTATCTCAAAATAGCTATTTGAATTTTTTAGGGAATAACACGCCAACATTGAATGATTTTAAATCATTCAAGCATTTGTTTTTCAAAACAGGGGGAAAACGTTTAAAAAATACTTACATGAATTACGTATGACATGTGCATATAATTACATATAAAACCTAGAATTTATTAAGAGGCAGTCAATGTAACCACGACAATTACCAGCATGTATGCTACATTTAGATAAAACTCATGAATCAAATTTGAAATTTAGAAATCGTTACATCGATATATTATGTCTGCACAATAAGCTAAAACCACAGACATTGCAAATATAATTCATCGAAAATACAACCACTTAAACGATATGATTAGCGACCACCTCAATATTACGCCCACATTGTTATTACGATCTCTTATTTTCGTGCCATATAATTCAACTTGATGAGTCCACTTCATTAATACGACTGGATTTTCGGGCTTTTACAGTAGGAACTATCTACGAAGAAATCACGTTCAAATCAATAGATATTATTTGTAAACGATTACTAGAAAATCTGATATCATTTTATCACTACATTGATTTATCATCAAATACTTTCTTATCACATAGGCAATGTTTCTCCCGTCATTCTTCCTTCTTAAATGTTCGACACGGACCCCCGCATAGATAATATTGTACCGCAAACACAACTCTAGACGCGCTTATAAGGCTTATACACATGTATATTATATCAATACAAGCAAAAGGAATCTGTATTAGCTTCACGTTTTTCCTTCATTACTCGTTTACTAAGAAGTAAGAAGTAGTTTGTCAATTTAACGTTATTCCATGACTTTTTGATGATAGAATCCAATTTACATTATGTTGAAGGCGAGCATCTATTAAATAGATGTTAATGATTATTTCTCTTTCGTTCCGTTTACTACACGGCGCACATCAGTACCGAATATTTTGTTCTAAAGTGGAAATAAACAATATTTTGAAATAGTCAATTATAAGAAACAATGATTTTGTTAAGTAATTAAGTAATTCTGACCTGCGTAGAAATAGCTTGTCCATATCTTATCCAAGATGACAAAATATACAAATATTTAAAGTAAATATATACTGCAAACATATACAAACTCCTTGTGGTAAACAAGTCTGTTATCTTAGATTATGTATTCTATGTGCTAAGATTATCAAGCAAAAACAAATATAGCTCCCAAAGCGTTACGAGGTCGACCTTAATGTAATGCAGACATATAGAAGTTCGAATTCTTCCTTATGTGTGATGTTTTTTAGTTGACACTGAGTTTTGATATTTGAGTGTGATAAATATATCTGGAGAGGATTATTCTTACGATTGTTTAATGTCATAAAATACTCTCTTATGAGCAGATGACGTATCAATTTCGTCACCTAAACTGAACTATTTAGCTCAATGAAATATTAATAATAAATAATCACGCAAGACAAGATACATTAGATTTTAACCATATATAGTTAAACAGAAATACGCAAAATATAGACTATTGGTAAGTAAGAGGAAGTAGAAATGTTTTATTGTTGTTATCAGTAAACAAAACAGTGGAACTTTTCTAATTCGGACCCTCTAACTCGAAACATTATATTAAAAAACGAACATTTGGCCCAGAAGGCCAAAACATTGCCATAAAATCTTTCCAAAATATAGGTGGTCAAAAATGTTTCAAACATATTTTTGTTGGAGAAAAAAATACCCCACAAAGAAAAGAAAGCGTTTATGCTCGACAGGAACTAGTAAGAATGGTCGGGTAAGCCGAAGCCAGGAATTTTATTTTAGCCTTTTAGCTCGTCTGTTTCGAAGAAAAAGTCGAGCTATTATGATCACTACAGCGTCGTCCTTGCGGTTGTCGTGCAAAAACTTTAATGTAGCCCATTACTCAAACACTCATTTAAAAATTTCAATGCGACACATTTTTTTACAATGGTAATTTGACCTAAGGTAACACGTGCACTTAATGTTAATACTTTATTAGTATCATCGAGAACGCAATAGTTTATTAATCTAAACGTTAACACGTGTTGCACTTGGGTTGCTTTATTATGGATACAATTAGTAACGTAGGTTTTTGAATGACTTCGTCGAGACATTTCTTTGACGCAATGAAAGTACATGCATTGTTCTCAATTTCTTTTGACATGGATTTGGTAAAAGCATGTATTTTTGTTGGCTGAATCTAAAAGAGTCTGACTATAAAGGGTTTCAATTAAACAACACTCTTTCGTTTTTCTGCAATTTGATAGTGACCTTCCTTTAATATTCACCATTGGATTGTTTCATTCTAGTCAAATTAAGTCAGGTATAAGACCTATTTCAAGGTAATTATTCTTAGAGCCAAGCATATCATTAACTTATCACAGCAAGTACAGCAAGAGACGAAACATTCACTGCTAAGCCTATAAATTCATGCTTCAACTGGAGCTGGTTAAATTTGTCAAAAAGACATCGTTCAAAATTACGATTAATTGAAACGTATATACTTAGAAGTGACCGAGTGCCAATGCGGGTGGATTTTATCAACAAAGTAATTTAAAGGTTTAAAAGTCACAGATTATCTCAGCAAAAACTGTTACGAAGGCGAATGCTCACTAAAACATTGACCATACTAACTGTACGAGTATCCGTATTGTGCCATAATACGTTCATGTTTTGTTTATTCATATATAAGTGTATACGAGTATATACATGTTCTACAGTACTTCAAATGAAATCAGGAATCGGAATTTTTTCCTAAGTATCAGTCAAATACAAATTAATTTTCTTACTTCTGTATCTGATACATTTGCTAAAATGTTTTAACAAATCCTTTGTTTTAAAAAGTATTTTTGATTATGAATTGAGATACTGTTGAGAAAAAAAATGCTCAGAAACAAAGACACAACGGGATGTCATAAAAGGCATAACGGTCAGTAACTGTTATCTATCTTAGTGTACATCGGCGTTTTTTTTATGATTTTATTAAATTATCTCAATTACGTATAGCAAGTAGTGGTATCAAATACAATACGTTTTAGAATTATCAAATGGATATTGATTTTGGAATCATTTTTAATTTATTAAATAGGATAGTTTTTCACAAGTTGTTGAATATTGAAATTAGTTGTGGAAGCATAACGAAGTGAATCATACAACTAATATGTATTTAACAGAAAGAGAACCATATTTTAGTTGCATGACGTTGTCACGACAATCGTATCGACAGATAATTACTGAATATTGAGTATCGATTAAAGCTTGTCAGGCCGATTTACGATATTCATTCTTTAATGTTGTAGTCTTGAATTTTTGCAAGATGATCAAAGAGATCGTTAATCAGGATATGTAACACACATACTTTGCATAATGTAAGACGTTCTGTTACTCCCGTTCATTTAAAAAAAATATTTAATTGCGGTTAATATGAGTTACGAAAAATGAAAAACATTTTGAATACTTGAAATTGAAATAAAAGCACGGTACATAGGCTTATATAACAAGAAAAGGACTTCCAGAAAAAATATACATAAACCCAAACTTCCCAATCAATATAAGCTACGCCCTTAACTCCCTCCAAAACAGCGACTCAAAACCCATCCTACACATACGAAGAACGTGAGACAAAACATAATCTCCCCGAATGGTACCGCCTTGGAACTTGAATGGGAGGGTAAGTAGGTTTGAGGGACCCAACCTCACACTTACCTTCGGGGAAAACATAACATAAATAAATAAATATGCCAGACAGCATAACCAACAATAAACAGTAGGAGAAATTTATGATTCCCTATATTGTATTGTTGTGGTAGATGCTCTTGATATAAGGTTGTTAGTAGATACGCTGATTATAAGAAATCTTAATGATTGCATACAACTGTTATTGAAGACGAAAATGCTCCGCTTATTTTGCAGTTAAATGTCCATGAATTATTTTACGTTTTCAAATGTTATCAAACAAAATCACAAATCCAACCAGATAATGGTGGGTATAACTATATCACATTCAGCAAACCTTTTTTAAAACTAAATTACACTTAACTACAGCGGATATTTGTATACTTAAATTTTCAATACTGTGTTTAACTTGAATAGAAATAAATAGATTACATTAGTTAGGTAATAGCATTTAAACATTCCGTTCGCATTATCAATGATAATCTACAATGATAACACAAGTTAAGTTTTATAAAACATTTCAATGCGGTAAACTTCAATGGCTTCACCTGAAGCGGAAACATCCTGGTCGCACATTACCGAAATTGTTTATCAGTTAATCTTTCGTTTCCTTGCATAAAGCATAAAAAATGCGAAATTGGTTGTAAAGACTATAATTAAAGGGTTGAGCATGAGCGGAAAACCATTGAACGTACGAGGTGTGTCTCAGAAACTTATGGACTTAATCATAATAATTAATAATCATTTAATTGCTGTGAGCTTTTGCTAATATTTTCATTCTGTGATATCGTCCGTTATACGTTTATCTCATTCGAGACGCCGACAATGGAAAAAGAATCATTGGGCAATTATTACTTCTTTAGAAACGCACCTATTTATACGCCTATGGAATTACACGCACATGCGATGTTAATACCAAATTTAGAGTGAATGTTTGGTTGATAAAACAAGTAGAATTATCTTAGGAATACTCGAGTCAGAAGATAAAGCGATGCATGAATTCATGAAATATATCTGACGACATGTACAATACAACGACATGACTCTCTACAATACTTTACAAACTGTTTGGAGTGAACTTTTTAAAACTATAAATTGGTGAAACTTGATATCACCAAATAGCATATTACGCTGCATTAAATAAAATACAATTACAACTTATTGATCATTACCTGATATGCACTTCATACCGTATGAACTGTCAAAAGAAATATTATCGCTGGGAACCGTTCAATATTTCAATCAGTTAATCTTTCGCTTCTTTGCATAAAGCATAGCAAAATGCCAAATTTGTTATAAAGACTATAATGTAAGGGTTGAGCATGTACAATATAACGACATGACTCTCTACAATACTGTACAAACTGTTTGGAATTTCCAAGCAACGACTTACATTAAGAATATAATAACGTATGTGTTTGTGGCGTGGAATAATAATCAATGTATTAGATTGCAAATGGATCGTGAATATTTTATGTTATAAAACAGATCGTTTTGATCGCGCCTGACATTCAAAATTAAAAAAAAAAACATTATGACTTCTGAAAAGAACAATAGAGAGGAGAAACTGTTTTGTGAGCCTTGTACATTTGATAAGAGACAAGTCAGTGCTACATATTTTTGTGCAAATTGTTTGGAGTATTTATGCAATGAATGCGGGAAAGGACACCGACGAAATAAAATAACTCGCCAGCATAAATTACTAGAAGGAGTTGATTTTCCACGAGACCCATCACCCTTTATGTTGATGAAAAAGTTGACTACATGCTCCACTCATCCCGATGCACCAATAACATTTAAGTGCATTGAACATGACATGCACATTTGTACAGAATGTCTAGCATTTAAACATCGTAAATGTGAAAACATCTCAGAAATAAGCCGCTCAGAGAATAAGATCGAAAATGAAAAGAAGTTGTTTGATGATTTAGAAGTTTTAAGAACAAAAACAACTGAAATAATCACATCAAAGGAAGCTAATATTAAGAGTTTGCGTTCCGATAAAGAAAGAATAAAGTCCGAGCAAGAACAGGTCATTAAAGAAATCAAAATGTACTATGACAATTTATTGAACAAATCAAGAAAAGACCTAATGAATGTGACTGATGGCGAATTAAAGAATTTAAGCGAATGTGTTGATAAATTCAAAACAATACAAAAAGACGGAAAAGAAAATAAAAGACTTCTAGAAGTTGCAAAGCGATATGGTAACGATGTCGAGTACCATATAATACAGGAAACGGTATCGAGAGAGATAAATTGCTTAGAAAATGATGTTCTCTTACAGAATGAGGTTAAAAATGTAAGACTAAAGTTTAAAACGAATGCCTCCTGTAAGAAAATACCTTCAATCGGAATGATTACAAATGAGTGTGTGACTGAAGGAAGTAGTATTAAGGATATGCTGCCAACTAGAAACGTACTGAAATTTTCAAGCGATGTTGACATAGAAGATACGAACAAACAGGTGGTACTTCAGATACCAAAACAGACAAACGTTGCAAAAACTGTCTCTTTGTCCAATAAATCTCATCCCGGTTTATTGAAACGTGAAGTACGAAATGTTGAATCAAAAATAAATATTGATCATGAAGATGATAAATTCACACCATCAATTAATCAAATACTCATTATGAAAAACGGACGGATGATACTGAGTGATACATCTAATAAGAAATTAAAACTTGTGAACGAACACCGTTCTATTTGTACATTTTATGACTTGAATGACAATCCTATAGATGTGTGCGAAGCAGCTCCAAATCACCTGGCAGTTGCATTTTACGATCATCGAAAAATTGCCAAGTGCCTGGTGACTGAGAATGGATTTATAGACAAAGGTGCATTTCTAACTAAGCTGTATCCTTTAAGTGTTTCACAATGTGAAGTCGACGATGCGAGAGTTATGATATTGTTTTCAGACAAAAAGTTTGGTGCTGTTAAAACCAGTGATACAGATGTAATTGAAGTACAGATAAGGAATTACGGTGATGGCAAGGTAATTTCCGTCATCAAGATCTTTGAAACTTTATCAAATAAATCAATGTGCTTACATGATCCTACACATATCTGTGTTACAAGAGCCAAACCACGAAGGATTTTGATATCTGAGCGCAACATTCTCCATTGTTTTGAAGAGCATGAATCCAAGCTAAGGCAGATATGGAATCATGGCAATGTAGGTGTCAACAATATTAGCAATGTTATTACAGATTCTGAAGGAAATTCATACATATGTGGCGTAGACTCGCTAAATATTGTTCAAGTATCTTCAAGGAATGTTATAGAAAACAAAATAATAGCATCCAAATTATCACGTCCACTATCGATGGCAATCAATGAGGAAAACTGGCAATTATTTGTATGTTTTGTGGATTCTTGTCATATGCATGTTTATGAACTTGAATGAGTAAGGAACTATTCAATCAACTTAAATTATAATCTGATGAAGACAATGTATACAAAATATTTGATTACTTTATGCAAACATTTTACGATTCAATGAAGATATAAGAGTAATATAGTCTTTTAATAGTCTGCATAAATTTGTAAACACAGCTTTGGAGTTTAAATATTGTCATCTGTGGAGTTTAATTTGAGGCGAAGATATTTAAGGGCAGAGTATTTCGGTAGCAAGATATGTAATGATAGATGAATGGCAGATAACTGTTGATAGAATGTAGATTATGTTAGTGCGTGATAGGTAAACATACTTAAATGATAAATACTAATTGATCTCTATGTCTGCTCTGTATGTTTGACTCTGTATATACAAATTACTTGTTGCCTTTATTTTGGGGTACAGGTCACAGGAATTCTGTATTATGAATATGATTCCTTGCGTGCTAATGACATTTCATCCTGTATAACATCGAACCTCTCTTATCCGAACATTTCCAATTCGGAATCTTATCTAAACCGAACACGTCCACTGGCCCTGATTTTAACTACGTCTCTAATGATAAAACACATTGTAATCCTTACATTTTATACTCTGAAAACCTCTCCAATCCGGGCATTTTTCCTCAGTCTGAACATATTCTGATTAGTAAAAGGTTTTTTTTTCTTGGCTACTTGTATCACCATTTGAAATAATATCGAACTGAAATAATTACTAAATTACATAAGTCTCCTTGAATGCGAGTATATGTGTAAATGTCTGAAGTTCATAATTAAAGTTCAATGTAAGTATTTAATATATTCTTAAAGCATATATAATGAATGCACGTGACAGTCATTTATTGTCTTATCCTGTTTTGTGTCATTTTCCTAAATTTAATGAATATTACATCACTGCTTTCATTTTATTGTTTTTTTTTATTTTACTTATGTATTGTCATAATCTGTCTTCTGTCAATTATGTGTATTTAATCAGCATTATCATTAACTTCAAAAAGGTTTTATTGCTACGTCTTGACATTGTCCTGTTTTTATCTGTGTTTTAATGTTTTATAAGTTGTATGTAGGTGACTCGTGAATGTTTCGTGGCATTTACACCAATCTTATCGTGTCATCCGGACAAATAAAACTTTATTAAATTTCAAAGACAATATTGATTTCAATTCGGTATACAAGAACCCCCACTTAATTAATTAATTGTGACACAAAGATTGGGTAAAATAGTTTTCATTTGAAAGCTTTATTTATGGAATCTGGTCGAGAAGCACTGGTTGTTTTGAATTAAAACCGTTCATGGATTAAATTGTGTTGATACTTTATTACGTCTTGATTTCCAGAATTTCCTGACACCATACTGATTTCTTCATCTTTTAAGATGTGTAAGATGCCGCAATATACTGTCAAATATACCTCTTTTTGTGTTTTTATGCGACATTATCACTGGGATTTTAAGCCGTTCATAACAATTTTTCAGTTATATACGGCGACCGGTTCACCTAACCAGTTTTGCTTGACATTATACTATCTTACCCACTTACCCGTCTACTAGGACCAGGCGACTTCTTCACATATGGAGGGAAATCGACATTTTTTGTCAAATTTCTGTAGAAGCGTATGACTTGTCGCGGGATTTGAACCGGGTCACAAGTCCAGCATACTAACCTCCGGACCACAGTTTCTTAAAGAGTATTTATTACCAAGTTTTTAAAACGGATTTGTACCACAGGAATCAAACATAAGAGACATCACGGGCATTATAGACAAACAAAAGCAAACATAACACGCACGATTAGATTTGGGACGATCATTTATATGCTTACCATTTTATACAGTCTACCGTTTGTATATCAGCTGTTTTCTTCACGGAAAGGTCTGACGACATATTGGTTGTGTCGACACAATTTGTTGTTACAACTGATAAAAGTTTTTTCTACCAGATATAGTTAAGCTAGAGACGTGTTCAAGATCAATATTTCCATAGTAATAATCTGATTAAGACAATCAATGTAAAAACGTTTAGTCTGTCTATGTGAGCGTATTGCGATTAAATGTGAATTATCTGTTTCTACATACCTTTCAACGGTAGATTATACATAACATCTATTATAAAAATAAAACATAATCCTCTGACCATGAGGGACCATGGAGGACATGCTGTTTACTGAGTGTCAACATTCTAAAATTCTAATTTGATACAGCCCAGGAGAACATATAGAAAATATATGAGTCATACAATACCTAAATAAGTTATTCTGTGACATATGATGCACAATCGATAATCTCTGGGAAACATTTATCTAATATTTCACAAAAGTGAGTATTTCCTGACATAAAGATTCGCGTTGCATGTATGCCAATATAGACCAGAAGGTATTGTTTCACAGGCATGTCAACGTAGACCAAAAGATATTGTTTCACAGGCATGTCAACGTAGACCAAAAAATATTGTTTCACAGGCATGTCAACGTAGACCAAAAGATATTGTTTCACAGGCATGTCAACGTAGACTAAAAGATATTGTTTCACAGGCATGTCAACGTAGACCAAAGGATATTGTTTCACAGGCATGTCAACATAGACCAAAAGGTATTGTTTTACAGGCATGTCAACATATACCAAAAGGGTAGTTTTGCATGGGCTAGGCCTTTTTTATTTTACGACCAATGAACGAGACTCAAATATTAGAGAAAGTCAAGTTTAATAATGTTATCTTTAAACTTTCGGAGGATGACAAACTTCGAATTTGATTCATGTTACATTTATTACCACTAGATTATTAATGATGAATCTGGACTTTAAGATTCTTGATATCCTTTGTGTTCCGTTCTATCACATAATACATATTTAATTCACGTAGTTTAAAATCAATGCTTAATGAAATAAGTTCAATGATCGAATCCTAAAGGGTCGCGAATTTATTCGGAATATAATGTCATTAATCGTTGTGTTTATCAGCAATGTATAAATGTTATCCCAGTTTACATGTTCTGGATGTAAGTGACTTCTATATTTTAGAATTTCCAGTATATTAATACTGACAGGTTTAGTAAACAAATATCATTGCTTTATATTTCATTGACATAAGCAATGAACCAATTTCATATTAACGTAACATTTAAGAATAGCTGTGCATCTTTGGTGACAACGTGAAAACCACATCAAACAAACTATAGTGTAGAAAATGTGGTAATTTCATACGGACATCGGACGAGCTTATTATCTTATTTCATAATGTAAATCCTTTAAACTGTTTGTGCATGTATAAGGCTGTTTTACATTACTACATTTACGAAACAAACAAACTTCTTACCAACCGATTAGAATTTTAAGTCGTATTTGATTACAAATATATCGCTACTCCATATTTAACTAAAAGCACAGATTTTGAACTCGATTTCCCAATCGGCAATTTTTCCCCGTGGAGAGCCTCTCTATTGGCGTGATATATGATGTGTTTTGTACGGCGTTGGTACGATATAATACTTTGACAATAATTAAAACTCTTATTAGACATCAAAAATTGTGTGTGATTTCAATAATTGGACCGTAAACGATCAACGACTTTGATCAGCTATCAAAATTGAACCAGTTGCATTAATTAAACGAATAATTGTTGATTACAAGCGAAAATAATGATCTGACACTTTTATTGTTAATTTCTCGCTTAGAAAAAAACCGCATTTTTGAATAAAGATTGTCGCCTTATTTGAAGATGAATTTCAAAGCGGTTTTCGGTATTTTGTAGCGGAATGCTTATTTAGGACGCCATGTCTCAGAATTTTGATATTTGTTTTCGTTTTTAATCTACGGCGTGTTACGTAAATTGTCAGATGGGTTCAGGCACAGAATTTATGTTAAGTCAAATATCCATTGAACGGAGAACGTTATGAAACATCTGAGGCACGGTTCCCTGCATGATATTATTTTAAGGCTAATTGTTTTGATATATCCTCATATACAGATTAGTTGTCGTCATTCAAAAATATGTAAATTACGTGCGATTTCGGTTTATAGAAGACCGACCAAGGATGATATTTATTTCAAATCACGTGCAATGGACTCTATATAATGGGTTTATTAATGGATTCCATTATGGTTAACTTTTTAAAACTATAGATTGATGAAATTTGATATCACCAAATAGCATATTACGCTGCATTAAATAAAATACACTTTCAACTTATTGATCATTAGCTGATATGCACTTTGTACCGTATGAACTGTCAAAAAAAATGTTATCGCCGGGAGCCGTTCCATATTTCAAACAGTTAATCTTTCGTTTGTTTGCATAAAGCATAGCAAAATGCCAAAGTGGTTGTATGGACTATAATGTAAGGGTTGAGCATGTACAATATAACGACATGACTCTCTACAATACTGTACAAACTGTTTGGAGTTTCCAAGCAACGACTTACATTAAGAATATAATAACGTATGTGTTTGTGGCGTGGAATAATAATCAATGTATTAGATTGCAAATGAATCAGGAATATTTTATGTTATAAAACAGATCGTTTTGATCGCGCCTAACATTCAAAAATAAAAAAAAAACACTATGACTTCTGAAAAAAACAATAGAGAGGAGAAACTGTTTTGTGAGCCTTGTTCATTTGATAAGATACAAGTAAGTGCTACATCTTTTTGCACAAATTGTTTGGAGTATTTATGCAATGAGTGCGGGAAAGGACACCGTCGAAATAAAATAACTCGCCAGCATAAAACCGTAGAAGGAGTTGATTTGCCAAGTGATCCAGCACCCTTCATTTTGATGAAAAAGTTGACTCATTGCTCTAATCATCCTGATGCACCAATAACATTTAAATGCATTGAACACGGTGTGTATATTTGTACAGCATGCGTAGCATTTAAACACCGCTCTTGTGAAAATATAATGGACATTGACAAATCCGTAGGCTTAGATAATAGTAACGAAACCGAAAAAAATTTATGCGAAAGTGTTGACGTTTTATTGAAGAGGACACAAGAAATAATTACATCAAAAAAGATACCATTAAAAGTTTACGTTCCGACAAAGTAAGAATTACAAGCGAACAAGAACGGGTCATTAAAAAAATAAAAACACATTGTGACAATTTATTGAGAAAGTCAAGAAAAGAGCTAGAGAAAATTGCTGACAATGAAATAAAGACGTTAAGCGCATGTGCTGATAAATGCAAAGCCATGGAAGAAGACCTGAAAGAAAAACATGTACTTTTTGGAGTTGCAAAACATTATGGTAACGGTGTCGAAAATTACGTTGTACAAGACTTTTTATCGCAAGAAATTAACCGCTTAGAAAATGAGTTTCTACTCCAAATTAGTGTTGGTAATGTTCGACTTAGTTTTAAAGAAGAAGACCTATGTAAAAACATTGCTTCAATTGGAACAGTTACAAAACAGACAAATACTAATTGTAAAAGTACATCAAGGCAACTTAAACCAGAAATGACGAGAGATGTCGTTGTGGAAGAGCCTATCAGTACAAAGGCAGCACAACAGAACTCACGGGAACTGAAACCCAACGCAGAAATTGTTGTTCAAGCCAACCCTAAAGTGAATGACAGTTTACTAAAACGGGAAGTAGGAAAACAAGACATGAAATACTATATTCCGCATAAAGACGATACTCCAATCGTGTCAATCAGTCGAATTCTCATTCTGCAGGATGGGCGCATTGTGTTAAGTGATACGACTAACAAAAACATCAAAGTATTGGATCAACTTTTTTTGAAGTTGTATATTTTACGCGGATTGGACGACGTTCCTGTTGATATGTGTGAAGCTTATCCCAATCACCTTGCCGTTGTCTTTTGCAATAATCGCAAAATTGCAAAGTGCGTAGTGACAGACAATAATATTATTGATGACGGAAAATTTCCCACAAACCTGTTTCCTTTAGGTATCTCACAATATAATGCCGGTGACAAGAGAATAGCAATGTTAATGTCTTCAAAAACTCTCAACAATAAAAAGGACAATGTGAACGACATTATTGAAATTCAGATACGAAATTACAATAATGGACAAATTATTTCAGTAATGAATGCCTTTCAGAATGCGTTAGGGAAATCCATTTTTATAAATGATCCTTTTCGTATTCTCTCAGTACAAAGAACGCCTCGGAGAATCTTGATATCGGAACGCGACGCGCTCCATTGCTTTGAAGAATGCAAGTTGAATCTAAAACAATTGTGGTGTGTTAAAGGCCGTGACGACTTACAAATCGGCATTATTACTGATGTTGTTACCGATACTGATGGAAATTCGTACATATGCTGTTTAGGTTCGCAAAATATAATTCAAGTACCTGCTGACAATGATTCTGGAAGCAGAATAATCACATCCAACTTATCACGACCACTGTCAGTGGCAATCAACGATAAGAGCGAAAAACTTCTTGTATGCTTTGAGAAAACTAGTTTTATTGATGTATTTGACTTTAAATAGGTCATACACAGTAAAACCCCAAATAGCGACCACCACAATATTACAACCAACTTGTTATCACGACCACTTATTTTTGGACCTGCTTCCAATAACTCCCCTATAATTAAACTTGATAAAATGACCTCCTCACTATCACGACCAATTTTCAGGTCCCGGAGGTGGTCTCATAATCGAGGTTATACTGTATTGTCTATTTTATATCGTCAATACTAGTAACGTTATTCTGTTTCCCTGAACCCAGCTATTTCACATTAAATTGCAATAATGATTCGATGGGACCCTGTTTCTTGTTGTCATGAAAATCGCGTTTTCATTTCACGATTTACTATTTCT
The DNA here is from genome assembly GCA_008271625.1 of Lutraria rhynchaena. Lineage (NCBI taxonomy): Eukaryota > Metazoa > Mollusca > Bivalvia > Venerida > Mactridae > Lutraria > Lutraria rhynchaena. Next base: position 95,558 of record VIBL01000163.1, read on the forward strand.
TTACATGTTGTGAAAACTGAATATGTCTATTTCTTTATTTATGGTTTATATTAAGTAAGTGTATCGTTACTTGTAATGTATTTGTACTTGTATTGTGGCATTGTATCGTTACATAAAGTTGACACGTACATATTGACATCATGAAGAAATCGTATGTTATATTGTGCTCACATTATCTAATTATGCCCAATATTTATCCCATTATTTTATTTGCACATACACATGTTGTACATCATCTTCGTCAGGTGTTTTTGCCTTTACATTTTGTTCATCTTTATGATACAGGATCTTAGGCCAGTCATGATGGACCCTATTTTTGCCGCCGACCCCAAAGTTTCTAACAGCAAAATACAAAGTAAAAAATATTTGGGGAGAATCGAAATCCCTCCAAAGTACGACAGATATGTTTAGAAAAAGAAATAGAAAAGAAACGATAATAGACCTGCGCACTCTTTTTCTATTGTCTGGTAAACTGAAACACGGCTATTTTTTCTGGCCTTATCTAATCTAAACAACTTTCTGATGGTATTCGGTCAGATCTTTACATAGTTTAAACGTAAAAAAAATTCACAGCGTGAAATTGTGTTGCAATAAAGAAAACCTCGATAATCAAGAACCTCTCCTATCCGAACAAATTAATAGGTTTAAACATGCTCTGAGTAAAAAGGTATAACTGTATAATGTATTTGATTAATTGTATTTTGTTTCTATCAAAACTGAGGTACACTCTTTGTTTTGCAATGATAACTTTATTACGAAGATAAAGGTTGATTAAACACTCTATGAAAGCTAACGATGGATTTACTGATTCACATTATATATGCTGGTTTATGACATGTGAATTTAAAAGCCATTGAATGCAATTATCAGGTAGTCGTTCTTTGCTCCCATAAGAATTGGTTGAGCGCATTGATTGAATTGTCTCCCTTTATACGCTGCAAAACATAATGTTTTGAATGGTACATCTTAACATGAATAGAGTGAACGATACATAAATTCATCAACTACATTCATTAACTACACAGGCACTGACTTACGGAATTTCACATTCCTCGTGCACATGATGATGCGAAGAACAGAAGTATTCACATTCGAGAGAAAAAGGGCAATTTTCTTTTATTAAGAGTCGATATAATAATGTGCCCGTATCTTGTAAGTTGGTAAGTAATAATAAGTGTTACTTAATAAGTGTTATGCACTCGTGATTCAATTCTTGCGTGTCTAAACTACTGTTTCGTAAGTAACATTCAATGCCAATGATATTTAGCTAAGCAATGCTGGGTTAAAAAAGATTTGGTTTAGTGTCACAGCATTTCAGTAACATACTCCAATACCGACTGCTTACAATAAATATTACCAGTGGTCGTATTAGACATTCACATGCTTAAAAACGAGAGTTTCATACTTGATATAATAATTACAATGTAACGTCGTCGAGTTGCAAAGAAATAGCTGATATTAATTTCACATGAAACCTTCCTTGCAGTTTTTTTAATCCGTACGACCTGTAGATTCTACGGTATTTTCATGACAATACAAGCATCCATGAATGATTGTAAAATGATTTTATTGTGGTTGATTTCTTTTTGTATAGCATGTACAGCAAGCATCTGTATCGGACGTATCACGTGTCTCAGGTGAGAAAATTAAGTTTTAGACTCATTAGCAGATTGAGAAATGGATCTACCACACAGCATCAGAAACAACATAGACCTTACACAGAAATGAAAAACGAAGTAAGTATGTCCATCGCTGCGCTTTTCTAGGACATAAAAATGACAGACAATTTCGCATTATAATGTTAAAGCGTTTAAGGGGCTTAACTCTAAATGGTTAGAAATCAATAGTAATAATGGAAACCTACGGGAAGTCACTTTATGGGGACATTATCATTTATAAGCGTATATTTGGTTTTATATCATAGATATGGATATGAAGTACCCACAAATAAATTTAATTGTAACATTTTTTTCTACTTTGCTACTAACGCCATAGATTGTTCTCTCTGCCCAATGGATTATCTATAGTTTTCAAAATGATCTTGTGACATTTATAATGCCACGATTTTCAATACATGTACGTGAACGTCACAATAGTTGTATTACATGTATATATAGAGACCTCCGCGGTCGTGTCGTGATGATTTCTGAATCACCGCTACGAATTCGAATCCAACCCGGGACTAGACAAATTTCACATGTGAGAAAGCTTACCAGCTAGTTAACGGAAGATCGGTGGTTCTATCAGGTTGTACGTCTTGAGCCTTCCACGACCGTTAAAACTGGAAAAGTCAGCACATGACGCCGGGTGTTGGTGCGACGTTAAACCCCAGTAAAAGAAAGACTAGATACAGTTGTAATAAATCATAAAACTTATTTAACTGTCTAACAGATACATTGCTTAAAATTTATGAAATAGCTTTTTTCAGCATCTGAAAAATCATTTCATTTAGTGGTAATTGATATAAAAAGTAATGTCAGTGTATAACAATTACTCTAACGATTTGTTTGTTTATGTACCTCTGTAGAAATTAAATATATCTATCCATGTTAGGTGAGGGTATACCAAGTTCAGACTACACACAAAAAATCACAAACAGGTAAAAATACCTGACTCATGATGTTAGTTCTTGATCTTTAAACCTTTTTGGTTATACTGTCCGGAGTCTGCTCTCACTTGTGCGCAGGACACTCAAAAATGATGAAAAAAATGTGTACCTACATTGGGGAGGATATAAAAGAGGAGCGCTCGCCACCCAGGGTAGTCGAGGCTAGCCATTTTCGTTGAGTTCTACCAAATTCTGTCGGCTGCTTATTAGCGCTAAATTTTAGATTAATATTCTCACCTGGACTTACAATCAGTGATAGATATATTTCGTTTAATTTAAACTTAGAATCGGTATTTTATTTAGTTGGAAACTTTGTTTTAAGTTTTATTAATTCTGCAATTAAACAACTGTAATATGGACAAGTGGAATTGTTTTGTATTTTCGCATACTTCGATTCCATTCCCCACGAACTCTGAGCGTGTTTAAACTGTAATGTATACGTACGATATGTAAAATCTCAACTCTTGTACACTATTTCCTTATTCTTGAAATATTAACAAAATTCCATGCACTATAGTTAGTCTATACACAGTTTTTCCAAGAGTTTTGTATAATCAGGAATTTCTACGTTAAACCTGGCATGAGCCACATGATAAATACATTAATACTATATACACAGAGTTAATGATAGCTAAATTCAGTTGTCATGTAAATTTTATCAACTCAGTTTACATGAAAAACACGAAAACCATCCAAACATAAGCATTATTATCATTATCATCTTAATACATAGTGCTACAAAAACACTGTTAATTTTATTATAGTAATTCAAAAATGACTTTAAAGAATATAGAGTAAAATCTTTTTAAGTTATTTCGTTATTTAAACTCCGATAAGATGTCCACCTATTAATCACCTATAAATGATTTTAAACATGAAATATTTATTAGGGTCTTAAATAATCGTATGATTCGTGAGTTCGTGAAATACACTTTAAAGCTGACAGGATGTAAACCATATACATAGTAGATTTGCCTTACAGCGTTAACATTCCGGGTTTAAACAGTACTTCTTTGAACGACAAGTCTCGTAGTCTCGCGAGATAACTATGACTGGAAACAGAAGAAAACATAATAAAGTGAGTGTTTTCTTTTTAATAATACAGTATGACTGTAGCCGCGCCGATCATGTATTTTCCTATTTTTGTGTAAGATTTTTAATAAATACTAAACTACTATACCTGACTAGTCGGTAATTTAGCAACACTCGCTAATTTACTTCCTGTTTCGTTTTCAAGTATAAGCAGACAGACAAGCAGCGACCGCTTTCAATGTCGAACGAAAACGTCCACGTGCCAATGCCAAATGAAAACCCGAGTGATAACGGAGGTATGATAGAAATGCTATTGTTTTCTGTCTAATGATAATATTTTGTAAATATATAAAACCGTGTTATATTTTTTTCGCGCGTAGATTGTTATGTGGTAATTCTATACCTCAAGGTTAAATAAAAAAACGTACAGTCTAACCTGACAAGAAAAATTGTAAAATTTAGAGATGAAATGTGCAATCGGTTTACTTTCAGACACGGTCGGTCCGTCAGTCGGTTGGTTTTATTCAAATGGACGATCATAATGTCAGCGGATATTTACTAAAAAGATAGTTCAATCAGGTTGGGCTATAGTTGCTACATTCGGTAAAATAAACTTCAAAAAAGAATTTGATCGTTTTAAATCTATACGATTCCCAAAATACATTTCAAAATTGTCTTAAACTCAATATTCTCTGGTCATGTTTAGATAGCTTCTGTACTGGCTCTAAAAAGGTGTTTAATTGGTGTAGACACTAAAAGGTATGTATTACGATGTATCAATTGTTAAATAGATTAGTAATGAGGTATCGAAGCGGCAACATTATTCTATCTATAAATGATCAAACTTTAATAGCAAAAATTAATATCACAATTCCAAATAATTGTTGTTTGACTCCACCGTGGACCATTTTCATACTGAACGGAATAAACTGTTTGAATAGATTTTGTGTGTGATTTATCAATTCACACTTGTTCTAGTAGTTGTTGAAGATAAATATTCATCGGTTTATTTATTGATAATATAATGGAACGGGGGCCTCCGCGGTTGAGTGGTTAAGGTCTCTGATTAGTGATCACTAGCCCCTCACCGCTGTGAGTTCGAATCCCGCCCGTGGCCAAATTTTACATGAGATGTTGTCCAGCTTGCTTATGAAAGATCGGTGGTGCGACGTTAAACACTCGGAATAAAAAACGAATCTTACAAGCATTACAATCAAAGTGAAATCGGAAGTTCATTTGTAAGCGTATTAATCTTTAGGATCAAGGCACTAGCGCATAGTTCCTGTTTCCGTTGTAATAATTCACTCAACTCTCTCACACTATTTGTATCAGCTATACTACTATATACGAATTACATGTAATTGTGTATGTCGCTAGTGAACCACACCACAACATTAAACAGCATAGAAAGTGAATTCAGCGAAAAATCAACTGTATTCTGAGAGCAACCTGATCTATTTGATAGTAAGCTTTTGTCAGTTCTTTTATAATTATTACCTAGATAAGATGAACGCTGCTTATACAAATATATCTTACTTCTGTTGTATCTTTGATTAATACATTTATTTCGAGATCATGGTAACATATATTGCCTTAATTAATGGTGATCGTCATTGTTACATTAATTTACGACTGCTTCTTCGTACGACTGTGGATTAAATACTCAAGTTATTGTTAGGGGTAAACCTGAATTCATTACCTTATAGTGGTATTCATTTTATAAAAGATACAGTCTAATGGAAAGCTATTTAATCATTATCAAGCTATAATATCAAAGATAATTCTTACGAATTACGAACAAATTTTCAATTTATCTGTTTTATGAATGCAGTTTACAGAAAAGCAAACAGAAATCTCATTTATTTAATTATGTCGTTCCTAGGTATTATAATTATCGTTCCTACATTTAATAAATATTCACACCAAGTATACATTCATATCTCTTCAGAATTTGGTGGAACTATGAGAACAATGTTGCAAAAACTTAAATGGGGCTTTCGAATGTTAATAAAACCCGTTGATCGGCTAATAACCTTCTTGTTCTACTTTGAACTTACATGCTACAAGTTAGTATACGGTTTTTCTACTATCCCGTTTTCTTAAGTCGTTTTTCTAGTCATGTGACTTCATTCATGTTGACTGGAAATTTTATGTAACCCAATAAAATCCGCTTGCAGAAAGTGAAAATAAACTTTGAACAATTATGGAATAATTCATGTTTTAATTTTTACAGAAACAATTTATACATACATGTAATATTTTATTACTGCATAACTGAATGTTTGTAATTATGCAAGGCTTTTGTTCCCAGATTGCCCTAAGTTAGTTAAGTCATGACTTACCACGTGTTCAATATTTAATGAAAACTAATTATCAGTACATGTATTGTCAACATCGTTACCATTAAAAGAACTGAACTCATTAGAGTGCTCCAAGCTGTAAATGGTATATGCCATAATTACCATCCACAAATAAAGTAATGAACTAAACATGAACTCTTGTATTCAGAAGAGTAGCTGGAAGACTACCAAGTTTAGCGATATTGAAAAACAGTGATAGACTGGGTGAATTAGAAGATCAAAACGCAGGCCTAAATGAACGAATGCAGTCGTTGCAAAGAGAATTAATTCAAAGCAAAGCTGAAAATAAAGAAAACGAAGACAAGTATCGCGATATCCTAGAAAAACTTAACTGGCAACATAGTGCAAATATGCAAGATGTGAAAGAAAGGTTACGTAGCACTGAGCTTGAAAAGGAAGATGCCCTTCGGAGGCAAGTTCTTTAAAGAATGATTTTAAATTAAAGGGTTACTATTCTTAAGGCACAAGTCAATTATGTATTTAAAGCTGTTGATTATATCTAAAATATTTAGACCAAAGATTAATCGTAAAGAAATGTCAAGGATTTTGATATTGCATTTACTGATTGCAAGACTTGAACGTAAATATTTTATAACATGCGGATAATTATCTAATTACAGTAGTCACAAAGAACATAATTATATGATACAATCTTGATCTAATTTGGCTACATTCTTTATCTTATCCTTATTATCGACAATATTTACAAATGACGCTTAAGCTTCAAATGACATTTCATAAGTTTTCATTTATGTAGTTGTCTTATATCACATGTAACATATGTAATAAGTTTCAGAAAACTCAAATGGCCTTCATTTATGATTATTTATATTTATATTGTTGTACATTACAAGATCGACGAAAAAATGAATGCATTTCAGTCTTTGTGATAGTAAAAATAATGCTTTGTATGTAAGTCATGGCGTTAAAATTAAGTAATGCTGTCTATTTCTTCCGATCAGGCTGAGCGAAATAATTTCAGTGAAACTCAGAGACAATAATCCTAACATAGTTGATTTGAATGATCAATGTAGACCAACTAAACTGGCAGAGATGTTTAGTGAGCTATATGACAACGAGTGGACGAATGCATACTCAGTTATTGCAAATGAATTCACAGAAGAACAGTCTATTGTAATACTACTAGACATAGTCATGGTAATGATGTCAAATTTTTAATACCAAATTACGCTTTGTCTGGTTATCATTGTTTTAGACAAGGAACGTATTTGTGCATTGAAATTAAACCGTGCTTTTACATGTGTAAAATACTATCAGCATTTTTGGCATAATTTTATAAAGATAATGATAACATTGCTATTTTATTTATGAACACATGGAGAATGTGTTTAATTTTCTCTCCAAATGGACAAATGTATCTATAAATCAACTAATGTAAGTTCTTGTAATGTAATTAAAAAATCGAAAATGGATTTTTCAGGAGGCATATGAATACTGTTCTCTGGCGGTCAATGGCTCATGGGAAGTTCTTGAACAGTGGTTCTTTACTAAAGACGTGCGGGTGTGTCTTGTATTACAGCAATAGTTTTGTTATTATTCAAATAGTTAAACTAGTGCTTAGGACTACCTGTTAAGAAACACTAGTTGCTTTAAGTTTCAGTTTCACACCCAGAATCCATGTACAGTGAATGTTTGTATCAATAAGAAGTGTTCAATCAATTACATTATACCTCTCATTCATATTAATTCTATTTTAAGTAAAGTTTAACTGATTATGTTTCTTGTGGAGTGTTTTGGTTTACATTTTTATAATATCTGTGTTTCTACAATCATTTATCATTGCAGCCATCCAGTGAACAACAGAAAGTCATGAAATGGTTAAAGGACAATAGAAAAGCAATGGTAACACACAAAGTTCCAGAGCAATCCAAGGTACATTAACATTACAGTTATAAATGATAACTAAAGCTCCACCGAGCGGCGCTAACACTCGTCTTTTTTCATGATAATCAAGTATCCCAAGCATCATGTTGAAACCTTTGAAGTATTTGAGGCTACATTAAAGTATTTCCACGAAAACGACAACGACCCAGCGACCTTAATAGCTCGACATTTTATTCAAACAGACGAGCTAAAATTTATATGATTTACATTATTTTATCATCAGAGGTATTACCGTCTCTGCTGTTTCACATATTCTTCACCATAACCAGTTTCATTCAGTATGTAGTCCTGAACTGTCCATTTTCAAGCATAATGATGCTTTGGTGAAAACCCAAGCTAATATAATTAACTAAGGAATGACTTGTATTGAACATCAAAAGTAAGTTATTTAATTATAGTGATTGACATAACAGAACAGTGTGAATCTTGTAACGAAAGATAACATCGATGATATACGTTTTAATTTATAATAATATATGACTGTTCTGGAGTATTTTAAAAGAAGTATGAAGGAAATGTTTCTAAAATATTGGCCAGAAAAGCTGATTGTTTTGCTACTGCTTCTGCTGCTGTTGTTGCTAGCGTGATTGTCTTAATAAAATGTGAGAGTGTGTCATTAAAACATACAAAAAATTCAATATTCGTTAATAGACATAAAAATCTATTAAATGCGTTTGTTTGGTTTGGAGTTTGATGTTATATTTACATTTCACAGATATTCAAAGAGAAGATATTGGATATGTGTGGTAATGAAAGTATTAAACTACTGCTAAATGATGAAGATGTTGATAAATATGTCGAAAAATGTATTGAATTATGTCTACTGATGACGGCTAATGATCCACCGGTGATTACTATCTGTCCTGACTGGAAACCCTGTAGTCAACTCATGACCGAACCTGAACCAACAATGAAGAATGTTGAAGAATCCAAGGAATCCGAAGGGGAAGTCTCGGGGTCCGACAGAGCTGTCATCAGCCCTTTGAAGAAATTTTCAAAGGATCTTTATAAGGAGTATACCAAACGTGGGCAATATCTCAAGTATATAGTATGGCCTGTTATGTTGTTACACAAAGGTGGGTCAACACTTGCTAAAGGTGTTGCACAAGGCACCAACGACATTGATGGCTTTGAAAAGTTTACCTGGAGAGTTGGAAAACAATGTTAGGAGTGTGATTGATCGAGGCACTATTTCAAAACATGTTTAGTTGACTAAAGATATTTCTGTGCACTTACTTTTATTTGATGCAACTATATATAGTTGCAAATCAAGATTTTAAGAACATTGACAATATGTGTGCATTTTGTATATCCGCCATAAAAGAGAAAAAACATGGCTCGAGATTTAAACGCAAATCCATATCATGTATTTAGAAAGTACTGGCATTTGTATTAGAGGCAATGGATTACAGGAAACTTTAAGTTCATCGATATAATTGTAAGTAGTGCGTACGATAAAAACAATAAAAGGCACGTGAAGAAACGAAGACTAAATACTATTTCATGTAGTAAGCTCTACTGCATGAACCCCATTCTTATAACAAACCATCTCCAATAGCATTTAATGTTTGAATGGTAGATTGTTTAGAACATCAGAGATCTACTTTAGTTTAGTGCTATGTATAATTTTTACATGCTTTAATAACATGGATGTGATCGACTTAAAGTGTACTCAGATTCCATAGGTGAATTTGTATTCTTGCTACTAATGCCACTGTGTGCATACTTATGCACATTATCATAATGATGAACTGCCAGTGTGTAGATATGTTATGATATGATAGATTTTGCCGGAAATACAAATAAACAATACATGTATTGAAATAGATTAAAATTTATTCAGTTATATTAGATTCGTTGCTCAGTATAGCAAATAAAAACTAAATAATAATTCAAACATTTTTATTTAGCACGAATTACAGACATGCATCTGCGTATTTTATAATAAAACTTGCTCATTGTATTGCATTTTATAAATAAGAGAATTGCTAGACAAAACACATCAAAAACATCCAACCTTCCCTTAAATGCTAATTTCCCTCAAACCCCACACCCAAAACACAGCCAAAACATTGGACCATATAAAAAGGGAGGACAAAACACAGTCTCCAGAACGATAAAGCCCTGGAAGGGTCTGTAGAAAAGCTGCAGGGGGTACATATTCTTTTTATATATGTACGTGTTACATACCAGAAGCCATCATACCTCTCTATGAAAATTTGACAAAAATGTCGATTTTCTTCCATATGTGGAGAAGTTACAGGCTCCTCGTGGAAGGGTAACTTAGTACTGGTTAGTACACACTACACAGTCCAAGAAAATTGGTTAGATGAAGCGGCTATCGTATATAATTGTAAAATTATTGAATAACGGTGCTAAATACACTTCGTAAGACTGGGTTAGTATGACACATTGCCTTTAAACTAACTAAGTAATAACATTGTTTCCATACAAAAAGGAAGGATAGGATCGAAAACGATTCTGAATTAGTAAAACAATAGTTTAAATGAAGTACACCATGCGCATCAATATTACATTAAAGATTGAAAAAAAATACATTTTTTAAAGACTACAGTTGGGTAAAGTACACAAGTAAAATGTAGCCAGTGGTCATCGTATACCTCATTGTATCTTTGTTAGTAATTTAGTGGTTTGTGAATTAAAGAAAACTTAAAGGAAAGTCTTCAAGAAACGTATGTTTACACGTGTGAGACTTAAAGTATTAGCGTCAAAGAGATATTAAAAATTTATATCACAAAATCAGCGTATGCATGTATATGCCTTTAAATTCAAGAAAATATATGTACAAATGTGCATACATTTCACAAAACATAATTATTTCAATGAGTCATTGAAGAGGTCGAAACTTACAAATGCAAGAGTGCACAAGAAGTAAACACAAAAACATTAGATAAGTTGTGTTTGACATCCACAGGTAAAAGTCTAGTCAATTGATTTATTAAGTCTCATTTCACTCATCTTTTGATTGTAAAGCAAACAAATTTTGACGTACAATGATCATTTATCGTACTGGTCATATATATTGACTTTATGATCGGGAAATGCTGCTTAAGTACATGAGCATTCTCTTACATGATGAAAATAAATGAAAAATCGCGTTATTCAGTGTAGCCTAGTATGAGATTTTGCATGTTTGTACAAGTATTTGATTTGACAGTAAACTATGCCAATACATGTGAGTGTACATACACAAAACCGTAGTTTATTGCTTTAAAGTTAAATGAACAGAGAACCTTATGAAATGTTAGTCAATTAATACATTGAATCCATGTTTGGCACATCGCACGAAATCGTAGTTTGAAGAGCATTGCATACAAGTACAAGCAAAGCGAGCTTAAAACGTTGCATTCAGAGCAAATCAATAATACAAAAGCTTTAGTTTGGTGTTTAATCAATAGTCACATTCATTAACTCTTATTAATGGTATTTTGTGCAAATAAAATGGGAAATTTAGGCATTCCTGGTTTTTCTCTTTAAATCCACCCCTTTTCTGTGACAAAGGAATTGCATGGAGATTAAGGGGCGTTGTTATTTTTCTTCTTCTATTTATTTTCTTTTCCTGGTTCAAAATATAGATAACAACGACAACAAAAACGACGACGACGACGACGATGATGATGATGATGATAAATATTAATTTAAGCGACCATATAAGTGCATGCAAAAGAACAAGTTAGTGTATAGTTACAATTAAAGGCTGTCCTTAGAAACATAGATTTAAATGGTTGTCCTCGATAAAATTATAAATAGCTCCAAAACACGTGAAAGGACACGAATTGGGAAGTAAATTATGACTGCGTTCCTAGAAAATCGTATCCAAGTTTAAAATCAGGTTATACGTTCTCACACGTGATAGAAATAAATTATTTATGATAGATCGATTGATTTTTAAACCGCGAAGGAAAGTGGGCGATAAACATTCCCAACATACTTTAATTATTATACAGTGGTAAGTTTTTAATATATATAAACAACCTTGCGAGGAAAAAGGTAAAATTATAATTAGTTTGTTAAGTGACTTATATGATGTGTAGCAGCTGTCTTTGCATATTTTTATTTGGTTTTATACAACTGCTTAAGTGACTATCAAAGCAAATATTTAAATTTAACCCCTTGTACAGGCCTGGGCGTTTTGAAAACGAAAGAGGAAGTAAATCACTTTGATAGGTGTGATTTAAACAGATTTGAAATGAAAACGATTTCTATTTTATTCATCCTTAGTTGTTGATTGATATAAACAGTAAGTATGTTTTATAAATGATTATACTAAAACAAAAATAGAAACTCGAAAAATAAAGATTTTATAAAAACAACCTCTAGTTTCTGAACCGTGATTTTGGTCTATATTTAACTGACGAGTATGTGCTTGCGTTGATATACAAATCTTTTACTAAATACAATTTTACAAACACCGCCGTCAGACAGTCAGAAATTTTGCCAAACTAATTGATGAAATTGAGTGTCAAACACAAGTTGACTGATAATAAAACTATTGTTATGGTCTTCGTTTTAAGAAATAACAAAAATAATGCATGTGATGAGTAAGGAACGAAAACTTTCTTAAATCGTTGGTAATTTCATTTTTTTGCAGAATATCTAGAGCCGTATAAAATGGCCAGAGCAGGTATTCCAGTAGTGGCGACTGCCATGCAACCACGCTTGTGTGTCGCAGCCATTGATTTTGGTACAACATACTCCGGTTATGCGGTGTCATTCCATTCTCATTTTGAACAAGATCCTCTGAAAATAGTATCCAATCAGTGGCATTCTGGCGCCGGACGCCCCTCCTCCCTGAAGACGTCATCATGTATCCTGTTCCGTCCGGACCAGTCGTTTCACAGTTTCGGGTATGAAGCGGAAGATCAGTATGCCACACTGGCTATGGAAGAACAACACCAAAATTGGTTCTTCTTTAAGAGATTCAAGATGCTTTTATATGCGAACAAGGTTTGTATTATTGAAATTAAAAAAAAACTTATAAGACCTTATCTGTTTTTTTTTCAATTTTAATGTTATTTTCTGCCGGCCTGAATTCAATTCTATGGTGTTATCAATATCAAATTTAGATTTAAATTTGTCGGTTTCAACCTACTATTTTACAATATCAATCTAGCAAAACGAAAATTATTAAATATACCTGCAGAAACTAACTAGGAAAACCATGCTTACGGATGACCAGGGACATGAAATGTCGGCAATGAAGGTGTTTTCAGAGAGCATACGGTTTTTAAAGGAACATCTTATCCGAACGTGTGAAGACAGAGATTATGGTCTTAAAGAACATGAGACACATTGGGTCCTCACTGTGCCCGCTATCTGGGATGACGCTGCTAAGCAATTCATGAGGGAAGCTGCTGTACACGTATGTATTCAAGACCAGATTAAAATCAGGTTTATTTTAAATAGGATTAACAATTGCCGTTTCTTCGTACTTTGTTAGTGAGGGAACTCATGTTTTCATGGCATGGCCAAATAATAAAATTATCCAAATTAGCAAGCAAAGTAACTATAAAACAGTTTAAGAACAAATGTGGATGCTACATAAACCCATGAATATTGTATATTCCATGCTTTGTTGTTGTTAGGCTGGTATAGACACACGTCATTTATCTCTGGCCCTGGAACCGGAAGCTGCTTCAATGTTCTGCAAGTATCTACCAGTAGAAAGAGTAAAGGGTGCTTCTGATAACAAGATCACGTGCTTTGCCCCGAGGAAGAAGTATCTGGTCCTTGACGCTGGAGGTGTGTTTTGAATAATTTAGTTTCATTCGTTAAGTTTCTTTAATTCTAGTCCGATCAAATCGATTTAAACAATTTGTGCAATTCGCTTCACGCCCAATTCTGTACATAAGATTCAAGAGTACTATTGTTCGACCATTTGTTATTCAACCCATTTTGTTGGGTGGTGTTAGCATGTATCAACAATTATACAAAATAACGCGTACGGCCAACTATCTATTATTATGATATCAATGAATTAAAAGTACCCTCTGATAATACACATCAATGCAAACAACACAACATAATATACATTATTCAAAACCACTATTATGACGCATGTTCAATGACAACAGAAATTCAACACCTAAACCTGGCATAGGGGAAATACAGAATTATTTTAAAACACGTTTATGTTACATGTCTTGAAAATTAATGAATAGGTAATTACATCACAAAGCAATTAAAATCATGCCATTATTGCATTCATTTTACAGGTGGTACCATTGATATCACAGTGCATGAGACACAAGCTGACGGTAACGTGAGAGAGCTGTATAAAGCCAACGGTGGTCCCTGGGGAGGAACTAAAATAGACGAATCGTTCCTTAAATTCCTGACATACATTACTGGTGATGAAGCTATGGAAGTTTTCCAAAGGTATGTTTTGATCAGATAATTATATTAAACAACAGAAGGATTGTCTTGAAAACAAGCAAATACAACATGCTGTATGATGTAATGGTGCATACTAAGATGTGTAGACAAATTAGTAAACATTAATTTACCCAAAGAGAAAAGAGACAGAAATAAGGGTAGAAGTAATTTGCCGCATGATATCATCGATATTAACAGTGTTTAGAGATTGATTAAGGAGACAAATCAAACAACCTTTATTTTTATCTTTCTTCCATAGGGAACACAAAGATGACTATATAGACCTCTTGAGAGAATTTGAAGTGAAGAAGACATGCATTACACCAGATATGGATCAGAAGGTTACGATCAAAATGCCGATCTCACTTCATGAGATTCATCTTGGGGTTAATGGTGTTGATTTCAGGTATATTGTGCTTTCAACTCTTGAATTCGCAATTCTAAACCTTTCTTTGAAATAACATTACGTACAAATTTGCTACAGTCGCTATTTTGTTGCCATCTTGATTATTTGATAAGCTAATGATGAAGTAAAGTATGTGTATAAATATTTAGGCAATCTAAAGAACATCGTGTCATTAAACGATTAACTATTCTTTACAGAGGTTCACTGTCATCCAAACAAGATATGAAGGACAAGGTGGCCTTTGCTGGAGACAAGTTACGTCTTCAACCAGAGCAAATGAAAGCATTCTTCACAGAGCCTTGCGACAAGATAATCAGTCATTTAACTGATATCTTTAACAAGCCTGAGGTCATAGGCACCGATACCATTCTTATGGTTGGAGGATTCTCGGAGTCAAAGATGTTGCAAGAAACAGTAAAGAAGGCTTTCTCTGACAAGAAGATCATTATTCCTGCCGAAGCAGGTCTTGCGGTTCTTAAAGGCGCCGTTATATTTGGTCATTGTCCCACGGCGATTGCTTCAAGAGTGGCCAAGTATACATACGGTCTTAATATCGTGAAACCATTCAGGTCTAATCGTCACCCAAAGTCCAAACTAGTATTGATAGACGGCATTGAGTACTGTAGATGTTGCTTCGACAAACATGTAGAAGAGGGACAGGAAGTAAACGTAGGAATGTCGTTTGATGAGAAACCTTACATACCATCATCACGATTGCAAACGTCTGTTTTGGTACAAGTTGTGACATCTGACCGGAAAGAACCCTGCTTCACCGACGAACCAGGTTGCAGTTTCCTTGGCAACATCGTTGTTGACGTGTCCGAGATTGCGGAGTATGAAGATAGAGGATTCAAAGTGAAAATGATATATGGAGACACTGAGTTAGGCATTGAAGCAAACGTCTCCACGACAGGCCAGGTTTTACAGGCATCTTTCGATTTTCTCGGGTAAAAGTGTATGGAAGATGTATATTTACAATCCAAATATATTTGCGTTAAACAAGCCATGTATGATAATTATGTTGTATGAACAAACTTCATATAATTACACATTAGGTGTGATACGGACTCCTACTTAGAAAAAACATATATCTGACCTTTTTAAGCTTACTTAAAATGTTTTAGTGTTTTGTCACTTTTTAGTTTTTTTGCTTGTCATTGTGTAAAAAATTGTGAGTAATTTGCTAAGTAATTTGTAAGATCAACAAGATGACAAAAAAGACACGGTAGTGGACTGTGATATTACAGATAAACATACAAAGGTTGTGTGGATGGAAATGAAGGCTCAATAGTTGAAACCGTATTTGTATTTCTCATACAATAAACATTACTTCGTTATTTTCGCTCCCAGTTATCAAACTAGAAAATTGACAGACGAGCAGCCATGTTTTAGATTTAGATTTGCATAAACAGATTAATGTCTAAAGGCGCTTGGCGTGATGTCAATTTCTCTCTTGTGTGATCCTACGGTACCTCATTGTATAGAGTTTTGTACCTTAAATTGTACTAAAAGCATACTTCTTGATAAGATTACAGATAAACCATTCTATACAAAATACACGTGAATCATCTGAAAACCAGACCACGTGTCCACACGCAAAAATGAACACCAGTTGTGAACATTTGTTTAGATCAAGAACAAAGTAGTAATCATAACTTTTTGACTAGAAACTACCTTCTTGTATTTCAATTGTATTGATTGATCATTTTTATCCTATTTGATTCTCTTTGTTGGTCCATTGTAAACAAAAGAAGAGAAGAGTAATTTCGGTGGAATGTAACACTTAAATAGTGGTTAATGATCCCCATATTATACAGTTTGGTATTTTGTAATGACATTAAAATATTATATTTTATTCTTATAAATTAAAATTACATATCCACTAAAGGTATATTTGTTACACTTTATTTAGCTAACAGAGCCAAAATTTTGTCTAGTCACCGCGGTCTAGAGGTTATGGTCTCTGATTTGTAATCACTAGCCATTCACCGCAGTGAGTTCGAATCCCATGTGAGGAAGGTGTCCAGCTAGATTATGGTGATTCTACCCAGGTATAAGCGTAGAGTCTTCCTCTCCCGTTAAAGCTGTAAATGTCGCCGAATGATGCCGGTTGTTGGTTCAACGTTATACTCCAGAGAAAAAAAGATTTTGTCTGGATTCATGCGTACAATTATTAATTTACATGAAACATATCATTTGTTTAATCAGTATGATATAGAGATTTTTCTTTCGAAAGGTCCTACCTACAAGGGCACTCCTGTATTGACATGACATCTATTTATGATGTGCAACCCATTATAATTTGTCATATACATAACGATTATGATAGTGTGATAGTATAAACAGTTATGAACAACTTTACAGTATCTTAATGCAATATCGTCAATTAAATATGTTCTTCGTAATTATGTAATTTAAGTCTTAATTTCTTGAATTCCCCGAAAAACGGGAACCGCTTCGCCAAAGAATAAACCTGGATCCGAAGTTCGTACGAAATATTGTGTATGTGCTTCCTATGCAACGGTGAACACATGTAGCTGAGCGCGATAACAATAACATACACGTGACATTTATAGTTCGATCATTTGTATAAAACTGATATTAATTTAGGTTACATTTGTATCACAGTTTTGTACTCATTAAACAAGATCTAATTTCATATTGTTAAGGTTTCAATATAATTAAGACAATAAGGTTTTATACCCATAATATAAAAAAATCAATATTTCAAAATGGAGTAAAGAGATTTTTGAGAACCTTCATATTTTTATAGATTTCCGTGATAGAAAATGATTTACTATGAGCGTTTTCAAAAACAACGACAATCCTTTGAGTTACTATACCTTTAAATTTGTACTGAAGTTTTAAAGATTAAAGAAATAAGATCAATAATTATGAAAACTCAAAAACACAGTGTCAATCTGATACAGAAAAATATAGGTAACCATGTTATATATAAAAAAAATCTATTTTTGCTATTTTTCAACGAGGGTAAATTTTTCAAAATATGTCGAAAACAAAGTATCTAAGGTAACTATCAGAGAAATAACGATAATTGTGGTATGCTATGTTTATAATATTATCATTTTTGTGTTGCAATGAGTAGATACGCTTGAAAAGTACTGCATTGTGGATATAATACTTAAATCCTTTACCTACTCGGTGTTTGGGTTTAAGTTTAAAATCAAGTTTAAACAAGAAGATTTAGGTAACTAAGACCAATAGA
This sequence comes from Lutraria rhynchaena, assembly GCA_008271625.1. NCBI lineage: Eukaryota > Metazoa > Mollusca > Bivalvia > Venerida > Mactridae > Lutraria > Lutraria rhynchaena. The sequence continues at coordinate 113,491 of VIBL01000163.1, forward strand.
TGAAGTCAAATAACGAGTTAAATAATAAAACAAATAAATCCTAGGGACTAAAATGATTCACGTGGACTGTACATAGGTTGTATTATCGATATTATCGAAAACGAAAGTAGGCACTACTTCAATGAAGAGAAATCGAAACAAGAATTTACGCCCGCACCAAGTTATATCCACCGTACAGCGTATAAAAGGACAGACTAACACGCAGTAAGTGATATTTATTATCTCATAGATTGTACACTGTAATTAATACTAAATCTGATTTTATTTCCACTACATTGTAAGATTTGACGAACCAGGAAGTAAATTCGTATTCATTTTATTCATTAAATAATTTCTTAAACACTTGTGCCTTGTAAAAAAACTGTAAGTTATAATTGTTTTCATTATATAGGTGGAGATACTTACTTAGCTAAGAAGATAACAGATATTGCGGAATATTCAGTACAAAGTGCAAGGTGTACAGTGTACAAAAAATCTATGTATGACTATTTGTTGACTATTTGTATCTTTCAAAGTATTTATGTGTATTTCAGCTGTTAACCTCTCTCCAACATTAAGGTAATAGAAAGAAATTATGTTTTCCTTTCTATTACTTATTTATGTGAATTTTACCAACATTAAATTATTATATATATACCTGTTTTTCTAAAACAATATTGGTACAATAAACTTGAATAATAAATGAGACAGGAGCGTCACGTGATCATATATATTATTATATGTAAACCATTCATTTTTTCAGTAAGTCCATAAATACCTCAAAAAGAGTGTTATCAATGTAGTTCATCGATCTACTACCAGTCTTTTACAGAATTTGTGTGTTTTGGTTTAAAGTTTTACCACAACTCAGCTTATTGTTGCATAATTCGTACTTCGATAACAGTTGTATGAAATGAAAGCTTTGAAATAAATGTTATACTTAAGTGTAATGTAAGTACCTTATTGACACGTGTATAAACTAAGTGTTCTATGTTATAGTGGAGTATATAGTTAACTATACTATTAGAACAAAACAGTATTTCGCGCGGTTGATTTACTCAACTTACTTGTATTGTGTAGTGTCAGGGACGTATATATTATCTCTGGTAGTGTTTATCAAACGATCAAAATGTGCAGCGGACTGACATTAAGTAGTAGCACAGAGAATGAATAATGTATCTTATTAAAAGTAATTTTATCAGGTGCAATATGTATATATCCTAGATTTGTATTTAACTAAAGGGTCACTTGGAACATCATATCAGGCATTAGTAACATCTTCGTATATATTCAACAGATATACGGAAGTCCCCAATGTTTCACGAATGGACAGCCAACCACATGGCTCAAAAGCATTGACCAATCAGAACGCCAGATAATTTAGTCCATGCCTGTTCCTTTGGTGCACTGCAACATGGAACGGGGACCAGTTTACTGAAAAGGCTAATTCTGACACATAATTATGTACACTTGAAAATATGGACTTTGTTTTCAGAATAATGCTATCTAAGTTAAAAGTTTTAATGAATACTTTATATCTGTAAAATGTTTTCCAAATATTTTTTTAATGATAACTTTCAAAAATTGCACTAAAATGATACAAAAGTAATTTTCTTTTTCATTTTAGGAAGTATGGCAGCTCAACCAATTGTCGCCGCGGCGGTTAAAACTCGCATATTTGTTGCTGCGATCGATTTTGGAACCACCTTTTCCGGCTATGCTTACTCGTTCCGCGACGAATTTCTGAAAAACCCGCTCAAGATTATTACCAACAACTGGAATATTGGTCATGACGACACACGTGGAATGTCACTGAAGACTTCGTCATGTGTTTTGTTCGACAGCGAACAAAAGTTTCACAGTTTTGGATATGATGCCGAAGATCACTATGCTGAACTTGCTGCGAATGAACAACATTACGACTGGTTTTATTTCAAACGATTCAAAATGCATCTCTACAATAACAAAGTAGGTTTTACTTTCAATATTAAGATCGGTACCAAATGCTGTATGCAAAAAAATTGTACACTGCAATTATTAATACGTTTATAATAACCTATAGGCCACTCAATTTACCGTTCCGCTATTATTAAAATTATACATGTATCATTTAGCATGAACAACAAACCTACGTTAGTGATGTTTTGCTGAACACTGTCTAGCCTCTGACTCAAGCTTAGTTTGTATAATTCAATAACAATTCTACAGTAACTATTTTACATACGCATGTATGTCATTAGTCGCTTTTTCGAAATGTTACAAGGTCATGAAATTAAGTCAGGAGAAAGCAAACCTGTGTTTACATGTCGTCGTTTCACTTTTCGCGATAACACTTTGTTCTAAACCCCTTGTTCAAAAATGAAAAATGACGATCGATCTGTATCAAATTTATCCCTTATTTCATGTAACCATTGTTTATGCTATCAAAACGAAACACTGAGGCAGATTTCATTTTCTTATCTATATTCATGGTTTTATTCTCTTGTTATGTGCAAGGTTATTGTTAAGTGATAGTAAAACACAAGCAACAAAACTGAGCTGATCAAAATTGAGTTTAATTTTAAGATCTGAAAACAACGATGCGAATTAAGGCAATTTATTTAGAAATTCGTCATTTTAAGTTTATCAAGGTCAATGTTTTTGACGGATATCAAATCTCAGAGGGTGAGTGGTGGAGAAAATCTAAAAAAAATATTATATGTTTTATTCTAATCCTGATCTTCATACCGTATCCTTTGTAACCACGAGGTCTGATTCTTTTTTATTTGTCTAATAGTACCGAACCTAATATTGCTGGTTGTTAAATTAAAGATCTTAAACAAATAAACTATCAATAAATCCGACTATTTTTATTTCAGGACCTTACAAGAGAGACTGAACTTTTTGATGACTTGGGACATAAAATGTTGGCAATTAAAGTGTTTTCTGCTGGAATACGATATCTGAAGGATCATCTCGTTCAAAGTGTAACTGTGAAAACCCCTGAGTTATCTATAGATGATATACATTGGGTTCTAACCGTACCAGCAATATGGGAGGATTCGGCAAAACAGTTCATGCGAGAAGCGGCAATTCAAGTAAGAACAGACTTTATACAATATCAGCATCCGATTGGTGAAATTTTCATTCATATTTATTAGTGCATATGGTTTCTTTCATAAGACACCCGATCAGTGTTGCACCTCTCCGGTATGTCCATTCAGTCTTACTCATTGAGCTCATAACTGATTGATTTGTTATGAACATAAATAGTAAATACGTAAGACTCTGTTTATATTCTTCATTTTAAATCGGTTAAATTTCTAGATCTATATGCATTATTTTAAAGACAAAATCGCTTTTCCAGGCTGGCATTGACACCAATCATTTGTCTTTGGCTTTAGAACCTGAGGCTGCAAGTTTGTTTTGCAAATATTTGCCCGTAGAAAGAGTTACCGGAGAGGATGGCGTGGACATGATATCAAAATTAGCGCCTGGAAAGAGATACCTTGTACTCGATGCTGGAGGTTTATATTTGGCTCTTTTAGCCATGGTTTTAAATGCATTGTATTACGTACAATTGGTTTCGAAACTTGTTTAAAAAATGTGAAAGTATCTTCTTGGTAGCTATTTTACATGGCTGAGAAGTATAACTTTCAGATTAATACAGAATAATTTCAAAGTATGTAAACTGCATGTCATGATTAAGGTTCTGGTGTTCATTGACCCCCCCTTCCCCCTAAAAGCATCATATTGCATCGAAACGTCTCAGCAGTCTGATGTCCTGTTCTAAAGTTGAAAGTTGTAAACTGTTGGGTACTTTTTATTCCTAGTTTGTTGGTAGCTCTTGAATGAACTAAATATTGATTAGAAAATGATTCCTAGAAAATACACATACAAAACCTAACACCTTCTTCAAATTGAACGAATTCATCACCAATGTTTTGCTCTGAATAAAAGCGATTCCCTTACATATCATTTCTCTATAAATATTATTTCAAGTCAAATATTATATATATAGGAGGAACTGTGGATATAACAGTCCATGAGACTCAGGAAGATTCCACTGTGAGAGAGATATACAAGGCTAATGGAGGACCATGGGGAGGTACAACAGTAGATGAATCATTTATGGGATTGCTTGATGATATCGCGGGACAGGACACCATGGAAATTTTCATAAAGTAATGCGTTTTGTCTGTATTTACATGAAATATAGATTACCATCATTTTGCGTTATCTGATATGGAGCGATATTTACCAAACCATTTGCAGAAAAGAGTGTTCCTTGAATCTTGTGCATTGCGTTTGAAATAATAATATCGTACGTGAAGATCGCCATGTACTGTACATGCAATTTTGGGTATCACGTGTGACACATGGATAGTATTTCATCACGGTCGTTTGTAAAGTTGACAGTTTCTACATATGTTAGTCTCTTTAAATTATGAATATCTGAATGAATGCATGTATACAACACGTTGTTCTTTTTTTTTACCTTTAGAGAATACAAAGAAGACTATCTGATATTAATGAGAGAGTTTGAAGTGAAGAAGAAAACCTTTGGGCCACAACTTGGAAGCAGTAAGGTTCAGTTCAGGATCCCAGTTAGCGTTCATACGGCTTATTCCCTTGTCAATGGACAGGATTTCAGGTAAGATAAAGCTATAATCATTTTGACATAACGTAGACAATGTGAATTGATGATTATACAAGTGTGTTTACATTTTCAGATATTTCTTCTCCTTATTTTACACACAATGATTATATTCATTTGTTCCTCCGATTGTGGTAATGTCTCGCAAATATTTATCAAATGTGCAGACATTGAAGAACGAGTTTTTTTTCGACCAATTATGTGTTGTTTAATTTGATAGTAAGTGCATGCCGGTTTCAAGTATTATATAATCAAATACTGAACAATCTTCACATTAATGTATTTCATCTTCAGACGAAGTTTGATGATGAAACAAGAATTAAAAGACAACGTAACGTTTACCGGAGACAAATTGCGTGTTCAACCAGAACAGGTCATGGAACTGTTTGAGGAAACATGTCAAAGAATCATTGATCATCTTAAAGATATCCTTAGTAAACCTGAAGTGGCTGGAGTTGAGACAATTCTAATGGTTGGTGGGTTTTCAGAATCGAAGATGCTGCAACACTACATAAAAGAATTCTTACCACATTTGGTTGTCGTTATACCTGAAGAGGCCGGGCTAGCTGTACTTAAAGGAGCTGTTATATTCGGACATAATCCTAATGCAATTGTATCCAGGGTTATGAAGTACACGTACGGAATAGCTATGTACACCCATTTTATTAAGGGTAAACATCCCGAATCAAAGAAGGTCGTTCTTGATGGAATAGAAAAATGTGATGACTGTTTTGATATACACGTGTCGATTGGTCAAGAAATAATCGCTGGTAAGTCCTTCGGTGAGAAAGGCTACCGTCCTGCTACAAAAGACACGAAAAAAATTTCCTTGAAAGTTTACACATCAACAAAAACAAAACCAAAATTTGTTGATGATGAAGGATGTCATTTCTTGGGAAAACTTGAGGTAGACCTTTCCCATATCGGAAAATACGAAGATAGAAATATTTCGGTACACATGAAATATGGTGGAACGGAACTTGAAGTGGAGGCAAAGCTGAACAAAACCGGCGAAGTTCTTACAGCCTCGTTAAACTTTCTTGGTTGAACGTCGGAATAGCAAATGTCATGTCTTATGTTTTTGTGACTTTATTTTTCTATATTGACGTGTAAAGCAATAATATTATTTTGTAACATGTAATGAAAGTACCTGTTGAGTACTTTATGAGTCTGTACTGAAGAAAAAAAGAAAGAGGTACAATAATAACAAAATATAAAATAGTCAATAAAAGATAAATGTAAAGATACTTTTGATATATGAGTGTCAATTAGCCTGGAAGACCCTGCGGGTTTGTCGTTTGGCGAGAAAACTACATTTACTATCCTGCTACAAAGACATCCAAAATTGTTCGTTTAAGGGTTTTACATCAACAAATACAAAACCTAATTATGATTATGATGAGGGATGTAATGGTTGGAGAACTCGAAATAGACTTGCTACATATTGAAAAATACGAAGATAAAAACGTGTATTTGTACTGAAGAAGTATGATGAAACATAATTTCAAGTGGAAGGGAAGCCTGTCAAATCCAGAGATGTTTTAAAGGCATCTTAGAACTTTCTCGGCTAGTTTCAGAAGAAATCATGTTCAATTATTTATTACAAAATGTATAATATCGAAGCGAATTAATCAATCCAAATGTCTACTATCATTTCATTCAGTTTACAATCTATGACCTCACTATTACAGTCAAGATTCGCTTATTATATAGTAGTTGTGAATATTTGACACATCAATCATGTGTTAGACGGTAAGTATACATAACCATTGTTTTTTCACTTTGTAACTATAATTATTGACATTTTATCAAAACTGTACAAAGAAAATTAATAAAGAATATAAAAAAACTATAGCAAATGACATAAGTCATACATACAACAAGATAAAATAGCTATGGCTCAAGTATTTTTTCTGGTGTTCATATACATTATTAGTAGTATAATGTGACCATTTCATTCTAAGACTAAGTTATCAAAACTTATCGCGGTGAAAAAGGGATCATCTTTACATCCAAGTGCAAAATTACTAGTTACGTATTCATCAAATAAGTTAATGGCAGTATGCCTAGGCCACGTATCCTTTCGCGTGACTAGATTCCGTAGTCAATATGAATGGTATGATATATGACGTGTAATCACTAGCCCCTCACTGCTGTGAGTTCGAATCACATCCGAGATCAGACAATTTCACATGTGAGAAAGCTGTCCAGCTAGCATACGGATTGTTGATGATTCTAATCTGGTGCATGCCTGAGGTCTTCCTCCTCCCTTAAAGCTGGAAAAATTGCCAAATGACCCTACCCATTACTACGAAGTTAAACTCCAAAGAAATAATAATTGCTAGAGAGGGAGCTTCACTAAATATTCATTCTGATGTTCATATGTCGTTTTGAAAAGGTATTGTACAAGGTTAATCTCACAGTATCATGTAAATTTTGCGTAAAGTTATCTCCGTTGCACCAGATTATACAACTAACAACTTTACAATATGCTTATTATCTACTGCATGTATAAGTGTAATTGTTATCGCTCTAGACGTATATATTTAGGTATATATCGGACTATAAGTGCAGAATTTAATTCGTGAAAAATAAACAGGCAAATTGAGGAGATTTTAGTTAAGTAGGTAAGGATTATAATGGGCCAGAGAAAAATAGTCGTATTATGGTTCAAGTCTTGGTGTCTAATCCTAACCTTAAAGTTTTTATCAGCAAAGTGGAAAAGTACCGAAATGTTTGGGGACGAATCGTACCTCCAAAATACGAGACGAATATTTAGAAAAAAAGAACAAGAAGTCTTTGTGACCTACATAACCTAACTTTTGGTCAAGTAACCGTAACATGACTATTTTTGTCCAGCTTAATACATACATTTATTATTGTGTTGCATGTTTATAAATTTAATCATTTTAACACAGAAAGAATAATGTTTTGATCTCAGGATAAGTTTTTCAATACCTAGAAGTAGACTTGTATTGATGGTATGAAATACATTGGTATGTACGACCCTTGGTCAAATTTCTTCATTAAAATTTAATCATACCCTTGACAATTGATATAATGTCATATTCTCAATGTCGTAGAGTGACAATGTGTATTGTTTAAGTGCATTATAAATAGGACTAGATACCAAACCGTAGTTTATTTAAACAGTAGTTTATTTGTTTTATCTCTCATGTATACGTACTTAGATTAATATGAATTAGATTATATGTGAACAAATAGTGGCTGGACTGTAAGAATGGTCATGTAGATCCTAGTATCAAAATGCTATTTATAAGTATATGTAAATTTGATTTCTTCATGAACTGCTGGTCTCGTAATAGCTTATGGTCAATCCTCAATTTCAGCAAAATGTTTCCAAACATAACTAATATATTATTATTATGTTAAGAATTAGAACAATCAAATTATGTACATATTCAATAACAATGAACAACCCTTCGTGAATTGCACTAATATAATTACGTGCAATGTATATAAATAATTTTTGTTTGCTCTTTATAAAGTATGGCAGCCCAACCAATTGTCGCCGCGGCGGTTAAAACACGCAAACTCGTTGCAGCCATCGATTTTGGAACAACTTTTTCCGGCTATGCTTACTCGTTCCGCGACGAATTTCTGAAAAACCCGCTCAAGATTATTACCAACAACTGGAATATTGGTCATGACGACACACGTGGAATGTCACTGAAGACGTCATCATGTGTTTTGTTCGACAGCGAACAAAAGTTTCACAGTTTTGGATATGAAGCCGAAGATAACTATGCTGAACTTGCTGCGAATGAACAACATTGCGACTGGTTCTATTTCAAACGGTTCAAAATGCATCTCTACAATAACAAAGTAGGTTTTACTTTCAATATTAAGATCGGTACCAATCGCGTCGCAATGCATGTTTTCACGTTGCTTCCGCTTGTTTCATTATCCCTTAATTCTAGCCTTATTCTAAATTAACTGGTAACATAATTCAAATGTTATTTATAAATATGTTGAACTAACCCTGTTGATGATGTTTTGCAAGTGATTGATGTCCTTTTTTTCCCCCATCAATATTTAAATCACTTGTTAATACCATTGACAATAACTGTTTCTTTAGTATTACAGGGAATACCTTAACTTATTCTAGTCAATACAACGCAATGCATTCATATTCTGATTTTCTAAAATTGCATTTCCAAAAACATAAACGTAATACTGCCATTGCTGATGTCGAAATCCATAAAATACATGTGTCCGCTTATAACAGATTGACTGAAGGAATTTAATCCAGAGGAACTTGCCTTGTTGATATACTATCGACTTAAATTTTACGTAAAGAAAATCTTAAACTCTCACAATCAAAGACTTATTCTACAACTTATCTGTCAACAGCGTCTTACAAGAGAGACTGAACTGCTTGGCGACATGGGACATAAAATGCTGGCAATCAACGTGTTTTCTGCTTGTATACGGTACCTAAAGTGTCATCTTGAAGATCAAGTATTAGAGGAAGTCCCTGAAACATCAATAAATGATATACACTGGGTTCTGACTGTGCCGGCAATATGGGAAGACTCAGCAAAACAGTTCATGCGAGAAGCAGCAATTAATGTACGAACGTCCATTATTTATTTCCACTCCACTATCTTTAAGCACAATATTAATTGCAAAGTGTACCGACTTTATTGGTGATAGTTATATTGCTTCTATTAACCAATTAAGTTTCGCGACACACAAGCCTTAATCCATCTTGTAAATGTAATTGTTTGAGTGCCATTTTCTGTGTTCATGGCATAAAGTTGAAAGCCTAAACTTACACTGCATGTTCTTATTATTTGCTTTCTTTGATTGCATTTTAATATTTAATCTCGTGTATTAGAAACTATTCTAAATCCTTCTTTCAGGCTGGCATTGACACCAATCATTTGTCTTTGGCTTTAGAACCTGAGGCTGCAAGTTTGTTCTGCAAATACTTGCCCGTAGAAAGAGTCACCGGACATGATGGCGTGGACATGATATCTAATTTAGCGCCTGGAAAGAGATACCTTGTACTCGATGCTGGAGGTTTATATTTGACGTGCAATTTGATTGGGATTTTATTTAGAAATCTATGAAATTGTCTCTTTTGCAGTTATTTTACATTATACAACGTTCACTTACAAATTGTGGGCAGCTAAGGGGAAATATGGTACATGATTTAAACGCATGTGAGCTGCATATACTTATAATAAAATACAGGGGCCCAACTTTCATTTTCAATCATAAATCACCGTGTAGCTACACTGAGGCACACCGAAGCCTTGTGGCTCGGTTAAAGTTTGGGCAGATAATGGAGAAAATGGCAGGTTTTAGTAAGAAAAACATTTCGGGGGAGCATGCCCCCAGACCCACTAAATTACTTCGGTTCAAATATAGGTTTGGCTACGGAACTGCATATTGCACAAAAAAACGACACAACACCCTGGGTAATGTCATTTATGTGTTGAGTACTTTTCATTTCTAGTTCTTTAATATATTTTGAATTAAATGAAGACACATTGAGCATATTCTGTCAATAATGTTTTAATTTGCTCTAAATAAATGCGATTCTTCTTTGATGCAATAAAATTACTGCTAATAATATAGGAGGAACTGTGGATATAACGGTCCATGAGACTCAGGAAGATTCCACTGTGAGAGAGATATATAAGGCTAATGGTGGACCATGGGGAGGTACAACAGTAGATGAATCTTTTATGAGATTGCTTGATGATATCGCCGGAGAGGACACTATGGACATTTTCATAAAGTAATACGCTTTGTTAGTATGTGCACCATTATTTTATATGATACACGATATTTATTGCGATATTGACTAAATCATTTGCAGGATTTTGAATGTTGTTTGAATTTTGTGCATTGAGTTTTAAATAATAATTTCGTAGGTAAAGATTGACATGTACTGTATGCGATCTAAGGTCTTTTGTAAACTTGTCAATTCTCACATATGCAAGTCTCTTTGAATTGAAGAAATACCTGATTATATTATATACATGAATATAAATAATATTGCACCTGATTGTGCCTTTAGAGAATATAAAGAAGACTATCTGACATTAATGAGAGAGTTTGAAGTGAAGAAAAAGACATTTGGGTCACAACTTGGAAGCAGTAAGGTTCAGTTCAGGATCCCAGTTAGCGTTCATACGGCTTATTCCCTTGTCAATGGACAAGATTTCAGGTAAGATACAAGCTATAATCATTTTGACATAACGTAGACAATGTGAATTGATGATTATACAAGTGTGTTCACATTTTCAGATATTTCTTCTCCTTATTTTACACACAATGATTATATTCATTTGTTCCTCCGATTGTGGTAATGTCTCGCAAATATTTATCAAATGTGCAGACATTGAAGAACGAGTTTTCTATGGTTCAAGCTTTAATCATTGGACGCAACGAGGACGTAGTTAAAATACAAAAGCGTTTTACGTTTCTAACAATTCGAATCTGTTTAAGCACATTGTAGAAATTATATGTATCTTCTTCTGACGTTGTTTTATGTCTCAAGAGTGACCGAATGCTCAAACTAGACATTAGTTCGTCAATTAATTATGCATTTGATAAACAATCTAATGCATTCGGAGTTCAAGTATCTGTTGTCATTCGCTCCGTATGTTTCAAGTAAGATGTGTTTTTTCTTCAGACGCAGTTTGATGATGAAACAAGAATTAAAAGACGACGTGACGTTCACGGGTAACAAATTGCGCGTTCAACCAGAACAGGTCATAGAACTGTTTGAGGAAACATGTAACAGGATCATTGATCATCTTAAAGAAATCCTTACTAAACCTGAAGTAGCGGGAGTTGAGACAATTCTAATGGTTGGTGGGTTTTCAGAATCGGAGATGTTGCAACACTTTGTAAAAAAGTCGTTCTCTGACTTGGTTATAGTAATACCGGAAGAGGCTGGCCTAGCTGTACTAAAAGGAGCTGTTATATTCGGACATAATCCGAATGCGATCGTTTCTAGGGTTATGAAGTACACGTACGGAATAAAAGCAAACAAGCCTTTTATAAATGGTGAACATCCTGAATCAAGAAAGGTCGTTCTAGATGGAGTAGAAAAATGCAAAGATTGTTTCGATGTACATGTATCGATTGGTCAGGAAGTCGCCGCTGGTAAGTCATTTGGCGAGAAAAGCTACTATCCTGCTACAAAGGCATCCAAAATTGTTCGTATAAGCGTTTTTACATCAACAAATCCAAAACCTAATTATGTTGATGATGAAGGATGTAATTCTTTGGGAGAACTCGAGATAGATGTGTCCCATATTGAAGAATACGGAGATCGAAATATTTTGGTACAGATGAAATATGGTGGAACGGAACTTGAAGTGGAAGCGAAGCTGGTCAAAACCGGTGAGGTTTTAAAAGCGTCCCTGAACTTTCTTGGCTAATCATCGAAGAAATAATGTTCAAAGAAGTATTACGGTTTCTGATGACTGTAACCTTCCCAAATTGACCAATAGAACAATACATATTCAGTGTAGATAGTTTGCTTATTTTAATTGAATAGTAGTCATATTGTCTGAGTCACAGCTTTGTAATTTATTGTTTTAAAATGATACAAGTGCATTACACATGATGCGCATTAGTTAATTATTATTCATAATTGATCTGGTTTCTGTCTTGGATTTCATCTTATTCTGGTCCATATTATGGTTGGATTGTGTTTTTCGACATCATTTACTGTATCACTTCAAAACCATATTGATTTTCATTATAATGCAATAAACAATACATGAGAAAATATCATTTGTGTTCTGTTAACAACAATGATATCATCTTTAAATACCGTCATCTTAAAACATTGCTTCTCTACTTGATCATCACGATTTGAATGTTGATTGACAAAAACTGATGTAATACAACTAACAGAAATAGAGGACTTTTAAAATAAATGTATTTGATATCGCAGGAATGCTAGAAATTATGTGAAAGGTCTGGTAGGCGTATCCGTTGTGTTGTGTTGCGTTGCGTTGTGTTGTGTTGCGTTGCGTTGCATTGTGTTGCATTATGTTGTGCTATTCTAATTTCAATGTATATATATATACGCCAGTCACAAATTTGACCACGCCTACTTTGATGAACTTAAGGCCTGGGCAACTTTCAGTTACTCGGGACAGTAGGCGACATAAATATTTTAAATAAACGCGGACAGAACACACGTAAACAAATATCATGACACACTAAATAATGGCAGTGTAGTTATTGTCATTCAGAGAAACCTCTTGACATTCAGAAGCCATTTCACACAAGGGTTTAAACTATACTATATATCATTATGCAGTTTTATCGACAAACGATGATTAATTATTCATACCTGAGACCGCATAATGATCTCAGATCATACTTAACTTATACAATTATATAATCATCATCACATACCTAGGTAAAAGATATGTGTTTTCAAATAAGTAAAATAAACCCTACTATTACTAACGCCTATTTATATTCCTACTTGGAGTAGAACTTGTTTAGGGTTGACACACGAGTATAACTATTTTTTCTTAAGTATACTTTGTAGCTATAATTATTGCCATTTTTATTAAAACTACACAGAGAAAAAAATATTTAAAAAATAAAAAAAATCTCAGACTGTCTTGTTATATCTTCGAAAACTAAGCTATCTAAACATATCAAAGGTGATCATTAAAAGCACGATTTCGGAAAGGACTCGTCTATACAGCTAAAGGAGGTGAAATTACAAGTTCCGTATTCATCAAATAAATTAATGACAGTATGTACTCATGTATTTCCTTTCGCGTGTCCAGATTTTGATGTTTGTATTTTATGTTACATACTTACGTGCGTCGCAATTAGTAAAACATATTTGTTTACACACAAATGGCGAAAATGATACGAAATAAGCTCATTATTTGTTAAACTGGTTTCCGTTCCATGTTGCAATGCACCAAAGGAAAGTCTATGTACAGATACACTGCATCATGGAACGGGAACCAGTTTATACAGATAGAATCAATCTCTATCCAGAGTTGTCGTTCGTTATCCATTACATACATGTGTGGGAGACATAACAAACGACAACTCTGGATAGAGATTGGGGAAGTAGTTTATTTGTCAACATAATATAAAGTCTGAACAGCACGGCGCGGTACGTTTTGTACGGTACAATCGGACTTTACCCAAGCACGTCTTGTTTACTACTTCTTCTTTCGATTTCAAGGTTCGTGTAGTGTGTGTTTTTATCGATTTAACGCATTACTTACAGATACTGATAAATGTCTTTGCATGCCTGATAGTTTCGTTGTTTCCAATGGTAAAGAAAAATGCATGTGTAGGAATTGTCTTGTGAGATTTTTAATTTCTTATAAATTTTCGAATTAACTCCATTTGTTACCTCCCCTCGGAGGTTTACAAGAAGAAATTCAAGTTAGTTTATTCATGTGCATTTGTATAAGTTCCATGTAACATATTTTAACTTGTCTCCAAAATTCATTATTTCATTTGTAATATTTTATTATGCTCATTATAAATTGAACTGATTCAAGTTTGCAATAAGATTGCATTCCTAGCATTGTAGCGCTGTTATTTTTCAAACAGGAAAAAGACACCTTGCAATGACAGAATGTTCAAATTCATGAAGGTTGTAGATTTTGTATAACACCAATGATCAGTACTTGCTATATGCAGGCTTTTTTTCTAAGGTAGGGGAATGGGCCTTAAATTTGTGGGAAAATAACAAGGGATTTTTTTTTCAAAAAGTGGATGGAAAAAACTTGATGTAAACAGAATTTCAGGGGGAAACTGTGTGATTATAAAGATTTTCCCAAGGGAAAGACACCTATAAAAGGCCCCTGCTATAAAAAGAAAGAAAAACTGTTATGTAGTGGTTATTTTTCCTTACGAAATGTTTCATAGGTAACATATTAATATGTAAAGCCATTTTTACACAAACAGATGACTGCTAGATTTCCTCATGATGCAAGTATCAGAGGTTGGAGAAAAAATTACCTCTCCACTCAATTTTATAAATATTGGTTAAATTTACTCTGTGGGTTTAATTTGTGGTGGAATCGCAAATTTCCACTTGCATTTGGTACAAGAAAGGCGGCCAGTTTGTTCCTGATTGACCTTTCGTTAACTTTTTAACCTTGTGGTTAAATTTAACCAATGTTTATACAAAATTGGAAGCTGAGATGTAATATCTTCAATGAAAATTGTCTCAGGGTGACATGTAACTTGTCTAGGAGTTGTTATCACAAGCGTCTGGCCAGTTTTATTCTCTGCCATAAGTATCCCTTTGCCTCATAATGCTGCATTTCCTCGCATCTGAAGCAGACGACTTTTGAAATCATTGTGTCATAAAAGAAGCAATTGTTTGTAATGAGTAATATTTTCTTTTGTCACTATGTTTTCCAATCTGTGAGAAATAACCCAATTTACTTTAATAAATTAATGCCTTGTATATTTGCTTTGAATTTGGAAGAGTCCAAAGTATGCTTTTTTGAGGCAAAGGAGTGTACAGAAAAACACAATTATAGAGAACTGGGATATAGTGTAGAATCAGATAAAGTGAAGTATTCATTTTTCTCCAAGCACACCCTTCTTCACTTCATTGAAATATGGATGCTAATTACTTATGAACAAATTATTGGTTTCTCGGGAATTCACCATAATGGTGGTCATGCCATATGGTACTGAAAAGAATCAAATACCTTTTTTAAAAAATAGCACTACTTAATTAACCAAATATGTTCTACTCAGTGAGCTAGCCTCAGCAAAACTTACTGTGCATCATTAAATGGAAGCCTTGTTTAGGATATTGGTTATCTTGCTTCAATTAAAACTAAATAAAAGAATTCATACACATATTTGAGTTCAAAATACACAAAACATAGACCTTGGGTCATGAATAAATGATCCAGAATCTCAGAAACAATTTTGCTTTTGTCAGGTATAGATTTTCTCTTTGTACCGTCTTATTCTTCTATTTGATAACCAATTTTTAGCTCAGATTCATGTGCTATGACCAAGGAGAAATCATTGAGACACTAATATAGTCATTTCAATGATAGACATTTGGCAAAAAAAATGTTTGTTTCCAGTAACCTGACTGACCCATCTTACCTGCCAGCTCAAAAGTTTTTACGGCTACAGTGTTGTCGATATATTAAAAAAAAACATAGAAGAAAAAAATCCCTACTGACTGACCTGTATTTTTTTGGTCATGTGACCGGAAACAAACCTTTTTTTGTTTAGGCCTTAATGATACTTCCTATCTGTTACATCTTGGTAAGTTTCCCACAGTGTACTCTTCTCCTGGAATACATGAAGCATTGAATTATGGCACATGTATGCAGGAAATTATTGCTTCTGTATAATTGCTCTATAATATAAAAAGTTTTTTCTGTCTTGATTTTGTCAAGTCATGTTTTTTGTATTAAACTTCTTTTGTAACTCATTGTAAGCAATCAGTGTTACTCAAATATTTCATTGTGGTTTAGTTGCACATTGTGGTGTCTTTATAACACTTCATAAGTTTATAAATGTATTGTACATGACTGTCCTTTCCTCAATCTAACCTTGATTGTACTGATATACTACCAAGTTTATCAAACCTTGTAAAGACAATAA
This sequence comes from Lutraria rhynchaena, assembly GCA_008271625.1. Lineage (NCBI taxonomy): Eukaryota > Metazoa > Mollusca > Bivalvia > Venerida > Mactridae > Lutraria > Lutraria rhynchaena. The sequence goes on from VIBL01000163.1 coordinate 129,731, forward strand.
ATGTCCTTCAGTGTAGGAGTATAAATCTTAGCATGCTTTTATCAAGGCAAAAATTGATAATTTTAAGATGGTAATTTTACTGATTAAATCATATTGAACATGTTATACAATGTCTGGTGTATTAAACATGCTTGTTTTATGATCTATTTAGCCACATTTCATGATGTTGGATATCTGTCCTGAATCTTCTTATCTTTGGTTTCTTAGAAGTGGCAATTTTTCCTATTTTCTGAGTACATTTTGTATATTTATTTTATGTGTAAATCAATTATGTACGTTGATATGGAATAGATTCTGAGGTATGGATAATTCGTAATAAATATATCTTTGTTAATGGGTGGGATATTGAGCTCAGCAAACAAAATTTTGATGTTTGTAGTTTTTTATATTTTTGTACATTACTGTATCATTATGTGGGGGATTTTGAAATAACTTGGCTTAAATGTTCATCATGATATAACAGTATATTGCACCCAGCTCAAATGTCTAGCTAACACTTTGAGGTAAAATGACAAAAATTGGTCCAAAACAGCTTTTATGGACCACATATACATCTTCTTTATCTGTTGACAATTGCGAACTCAACATGTTGCCCTCAACATGTTGCCTAGAAACTAGAAGATTTCTTGCTATTTAACATGCCTTATCAGGGTTTCCACAGTCATGGAAAAGTCAGGGAATTTTGAAACTGGTCAGGGAAATTTAAAAAATAAGCAAAAGTCAGGGAAAAGTCAGGGAATTTTGTAAGAGAAGAATGTTGGTCAAACAGTAGGAAGCAAAATCAGTAAAGACTAAGGCAGTTTCTTCCATTATTTTGGGTATCTTTATTGTTATTTATGATTATGAGCATCTTTTTTATTCTTGTAAACATCTTACTCTAAAAAATATGCCCGAAGATGTTGGATATTTCTTGTCATTTACAGTAACTTACTTATTAAGGAAGAAGCTGAAAGGGGTTTAAAAATACATTTAATGCTGAAAGATCATGCAAACTTGACGCTGTTATTGGTTAGGGAAAAATTAGCTGGTGAGAATGCTCAAATTTTTCTGGGTTCTAGCTTAATTCTACACCCCTGATGTCACACTGAAGATAACTTGTAAAGGAACATAAAGTTGAATAGACAGGCATTCATGTTAGTCTATTGTTGATCAGTCATGCTTTCATTTAAAGTACAGGACGTTTTATATTTTGTTCTTTCATTCAGTGTTAAGCTAACTCTAGTGTGACTTAAATACATTGTATATCATATTTCGTGATATTGCTTGATGGGTTTTTGTCACAGGCTGTATTATGTGTTTGTGCTAATTTTCCTGTTATATTGTTATCAGTCAGAACACTTCAGACAATGTGAATCCCTGTCAGTCCTCAACAATATTATGTTCAGTTCAGTGATGTTTTCAGGTTGGTCAGTTCGCAGGTCCAGTCATAGTAGACCATTCCTTGGTGGTACACTCAGGGAGCCTGTGTTTTGTCCTCCATTTTGTGTGTGTTCCTTTGCGTTAGGTGGGATTTTAGGGAAGGTTGGACTAGGAGATTCTTTGTACAGTATATGGTCAATTTTTTCTCAAAATGCTTTTCTTATCTATATTCATTGTCTTTCACATACACATAATTTTCTGATAATGCAGTATTTTGAAATTCCAATTTTCATTAATATTAATTGATACGAGGTCATGTTTTATCCCAAGGTTTGTTGTCAGTTGTTAGATAACTTATGATGCACAAAAATATAACCAAAAGTGAAGAATTAAATTGTGAGGTTACTTTCCTTGATTGAACTCCCCCATACTTCGAGATGATGACCAATCCTATTTTTTTGAGCTGACCCTCCAAAAAATGAAAAAATGCTACCAACCATGGTTTTATGAAAATATTTGGAGATGAATCATGCCTCAAAAGTACAAAAGAAATGCTTAGCGAAATAAAACAGAAAAGCTCTGCGACTGACTTACACCTATATATGTGGTCAAGTGACTTGTGGTCAACTTTTTTTTCTGCCTTACATTGGTTTTGTGTTGATTATGTGTAGGAATTAGATTAAGATAAAATATCAGCTATCAGCAATATCAGGAAACATTATATGTTTCTTGTTTAATGGTCATCTTATTTTGAATGCACTGTATTCTTCTGATTTCAGAAGCTGAAAAAGTGCAGGTGAAATTTTCAAAGAATTCCAAGTGCAGTTATTATCAACTCCCTGCATATCTTTAAGTGACCAATCGTACACTGAGATGGATGCCGATCAAGAGAGAGTTTCATTAGGACGTGCTGATATAAATGTGTCTGTCATTAAAGGAGACTTGGCTTCTGGTGAGGTAAAGTGTGATTTTTTCCTTTGTATGTTGCCAATCAACAGTAGTTTGACCTCTGATGCAATGTCATTGGGCAGTTTTTATACATAAACATGTGCATTGCCCAGATCGTAAATCTGTGAGTTCTCATTCAACTTGCCCTGAGATCTACTTGTTGAACAAAGCTGGCAAACTTTGTAAACTGCAAAGAATTTTGTAACAACATATATTTTAAATTCAGCTTGCTAATTCTTACATGTACATACATTTATTTTGAGGGATGTACAGTTTACTATTGAACTTTGGAAGGTAAATATAAAGCTATGGCCACTTTGAATTCAGTCACAGACTTGAGTATCTGGCATTGTCTCTTTTAACGGAACTCTTTCTTAAGTGCATAAACATGTTTAGAGAGGTTGTCAGTCTCATATTCTTGGTTAAAATTTGTCCAGAATTTTCCAGAACTTCTTGTTTTTACAAGGGTCAGATCCTACTGGTTTTTATTGTTTCTATGACACCAAGGTTAAAATTTTCGTGCTCAGGTGAGCTATAGTGATCAGTCAGTCCACTTCGGCATCCGGTGTCCATCGTCCACACCTGAGGGTTGTTAATGCTCTAGTGGTCACACTTTTGAGTGAATTTTCATCAGACCTAGTCAGAATGTTAGTCTCAATGATATCTTGGACAAGTTTAAACATGGGTCATCTGGGGTCAAAAACTAGGTCACCAGGTCAAGTCATAGAAAAACCTTGTTAATGCTCTAGGGGGTCACAGTTTTGATTGGATCTTCACCAAACCTTGTCAAAATGATTGTCGTAATGACATCTTGGTTAAGTTTGAACATGGGTTATCTGGGGTCAAAAACTAGGTCACAGGTCAAATCATAGAAAAACCTTGTTAACACTTTAGGGGTCACAGTTTTGATTGGATGTCCACCAAACCATGTCAAAATGCTTGTCTTAATGATATCTTGGACAAGCTTAAACATGGGTCATCTGGGGCCAAAAACTAGGTCACCTGGTCAAATCATTGAATAACCTTGATAACCCTCTTGTGGCCACAGTTTTGATTGGATCCTTGTTAAACTGTCTTAAAATGTTTGTTTTCATGATGTTTTGGATAGGTTCGAACATTGATCATCTGGGCTCACTAGGTCAATAGGTCAAATCATAGAAAAACCTTGTTAACACTCTAGGGATCAGAATGTTTGTATTTATGGTATCATGAACAGGTTTGAACATGGGTCGACTCAGGTTAAAAGCTAAGTCACCAGGTGAAGTCACAAGTAAGCCATAGATGTTGCAATCATGTGCAAAAAAGGGCCATCTTGACCCTGTTTTTTTTTTAAATTTCCAACTATCACCCATGCATATTGCATGAAGGTATATTTATACATAATTGTATTTGACCCTTTCAGTGCCAATAGGATGGGTGTACAAATCTGCACAAAGCTCAACATGTTTGCTCCTTGACTGATTACCTGCTTTTGTGGAACAGGTTAAATCATCTTTTCTTAAAAATTCCCTGGCAATACAGTGTACAGTGTAGGCACTGAAAGGGTTAAATCTGGTTGTGATAAGATTATACTGATATGCATTGTCTCACAAGATTAGTTCATCCTTCTCTTCAGTCTGATGTTATAGTTTGTGCTACCAGTAAGAACCTAGCATTGGAACGTGGTAGAGCATCTAAAGCTTTGCTGGATGTTGCTGGCAGAAGGATGTTAAATGAATGTAGGGAGCATTATCCAGACGGTATTAAGTACAGGGAGATTGCTGTTGTTGATGGTGGTAACCTGCGATGTAAAAAAGTATTTTTCCTCGCGCTTCCAGTGTGTGGTACTGGCCATGATGAGCAAAATGTAAGAAAGCCAAATCTAAATGATGATGTACTTCTTCTTTGTTTAAAAGAGATGGGACTCTAGTTTTACTTCAGGAAGTCAGTATACAGTCAAACCTGTGAACAAAGGCCACTCTTGGGAAAGACAAAATGTAGGTCAGTTTGTTCTAAATAATTAGTGACGGTTTTCAAAGAATGGCCTTTATTCACAAGATGGTCTTTATTCAGAGGTGGTCACAAACAATGATTTGACTGTAATGACAACTAAGTCTCTCTAAGGGGTGTGTGTCATTAATGAATGTTAACTTTGTTCGTATTTTGACTTATGGAATTAAAGTATTACCAAAATCAGGGTTAATTTTAGCATTTTACTGTGGGACTATCCTATAAATAATTTCATACATACCTGATAACCTAAACAAGTGTTTCAGACAATACATGTAAAACATAAAACTTTTTGATACATTTTGGTTTTATTTTCTTATATTATTAAATTAAAGGTATTTCTGGATTTCACCAAATTAAATCAGTAATTCAGAGTCTAGTCCCATCAACATCTCCACACAGTGTTTTGTCTTTTATTAAATTTATTATGGTATGATTGTGGGCTTAAACCTAGGCTTAATAATTCAGGCATTTATGCTGTGTCTTAAGTTATCTTTATAATTCAAACAATTTACACATACAGAAAACCCCCTTAAAACGGGACTCTGAAAACCTGAATTCTCTGAAAAACGGACTTTTTCCACTGTCCACTATTCAGGGGTTATACTGTATATAGATGCTACTGATTTGGGTCAGACAATCAAAGGTCAAGGTTGAGGTGAAGGTCAGACTGGAAACACTCCTCTGAAGGATTCAATTCAGTGTTTATTGATATTTTTCTGTAACCAAATCGAAGTTATTTCTTTAAATGCACACATTTTAGGTTCTGGAGACAGTTATCACACTGTGTTTAACAGAAGCTCGTAAAATGGGCTACAAGTCTGTAGCTCTTCCTGCCTTGGGTACCGGTTTGTTAAAATATGCTATTGACATGGTTGCCAAGACAACATTTCAATGTGTGCAAGACCATAGTAATAAATATCCAATGACATCACTGAGACATGTTAATATTATCATATTTCACAAGGATTCTGAGTCGTTTCAGGTAAGCTGATTTCACATTATGTTTATGTATAGATTCAAAGATCTTTGATTTTCTTTGTAATTCCTAAAATCAATTTACTTTCATAGTGAGGAGCGTTTTTGTATCAAAGTGTATGTTTTATTGTATATTGTATATACATGTGTATGTAGTACTTCAATTTGCTAAGAAAGAAATGTTAATATTGAGTGTAAAAGAAACTGTCATATGATTTATAATACAATGCATTATGTTATTGAATTGGTTTTGACATTTATTTTCAATACAATGTATAATCCTATCAAGGATATAATAACGTCCAAATTATTATTACATACAGTTTTATATCTGCGATTTTTAGCAACTTATTAACATGTTGATTCAATATATCTGACATGATTTATCCTATGCCATCCTTAAAAAAATGTTGGTTTGCTGTCACATGACCCAAACTTTTGACACTGTGTTTGTAGGTTGCCATCTTTTGGTTCACATTAGAATTATGGTTGTTCTGAAGACTGAAAGCTGGAATAAAGAATGGAAATTCTTTCGTCAAATGTTGTTTTTTATGATAGGGGATTTTTTAATGAGTTAGTTCCATAACTGCAAACCAAAACTTTCTTAAGGATGTTCCTATGCATTAATCTTTTTACCCCTTTGCCTCATAATACATAATACCGCATTTCCCCGCATCTGAAACAGACGACTTTTGAAAATATTGTGGCAAAAGAAGCCATTGTTTGTAATGAGTAATGACTTCTTTGGGCCACAATGTTTTCCTCTCTGTCAGAAAGAAATAACCCAATTTTCTTAAATAAAGTGACGTTTTGTATATTAGCTTTGAATTTGGAACAGTCCAAAATATGCTTATGAGGCAAAGGGTTAAGTATGGTCTTAAACCAAAGTATTTATTATTGTTAAGTAAACAATGAATTTCAGGCATTTGAAACTGAGGCTAAAAATCGTGCTGAAACTAATAATCAGGGCCATTTATCAACCTCTGGAGGAGCAAAACCTAAAATAACAAAAAACTTAGGAGTCAGATCTATAATTTGTAATCCAAGTAAGTGGGCTTTGTATCTAATACAGGCGAAATGATTCTCTACATAAAATTGTACGCTCCACACAATACAAGGTACATTCTATAATTATGATGGTACACCATAAGGTAACCTGAGCTTAGATAGAAACTTTTGAACTGAAAAATCTTGCAACTTGTATACATTTCTGACTTTTACCTCTAACAGCTGAAAATAGATCCTTGAAACTACAAGATAACTAGAGGAAACTAAAGGAAAGAAATAGAGTTTGCAAGATTTTTTTGTTTCAAAACTGTTATCTTAGCTTTGATCGATATATCTATAGAACAGTCCCCTTAGTTGTTAGAATTAATGATCTTAAGATGCTAGTAACTGAGGTGTTAAGAACTATCATATACCGCACATCTCAACTGGACACAGGTATTTCTACAGGGGGGCTAGCACGTTGAAGGGATGGTGTATGAGGCTTTAAATGGCCACACGGACCAAAAACACCTATATTACATATATATATATATGATATACATGTTTTAAGTCCATGTGGCCATTTTAGGCCTAATACGCCATTATACTCCATCCCTTCAACATGCTAGCCCCATGTGGGTATTTCTCTATGTTCCTAAAATCATGAGTTCTAACTTACATAACCATAGTCTCATTTTCCAGTTGCAAATGGACATGAAGATTCATCTAGTTTTGGAAACATTGAAGTTCATATTGAAATTGGGAACTTCGCATACACATTGGTAATTTTTTTTATTTTTGTGCTTATTGGTTAAAAATAGTTCTAAGTATGTTGATTGCTGATAAAATTTTAGTGATGTTATCACCCAAATTTCATGATTTGGATAATATTGCAACTCATTACTTGTGTTGGTCATATCTGAAGAAAACATAATACAACATAGATAAAATTGCTTGAATATTTTGACTCTATAACTAACATTATATTATATAGGACCCGAATCTTTCATTCACTGATTGAAGTATTATCAAGAGTACAAGTCATGCTGCAGTGTTGAATTGGCTCTCAGTGAAAAAAAATGTTTTGTCAAAGGGAAGCAACTCTAGTTATGAAATAGACCTCTATTAATTTGTTTGGCTGAATGTTTCATTCATTCATTCATTCATTCATTCATTCATTCATTCATTCATTCACCAGGCTGATATTATAGTCAACAACATTGAACCAAGTGCGGATTTAAGTAATGGAGAATTATCACGCGCATTGCTAGAGAGAGCTGGGCCAGAACTTCAGGTATGATGCACAATTAGACTTTTTCTGATATAAGTTACGTGGATTTATTGTTACAAACAAAATACATGATATAATTCAGTTTGATTGAAAACATTTTGCAATACAGCTTTGGACTTAAACTTTCAGATCTATTTGAAAAATTATACTACATGTGTACGTCTGCTTATGTTTAGTGTGAATATTAGTCCATTTCTTACACTGTATTTAAGGCTGCAGGTTGAGAACTTATGGCTATTTTATGGTGCATTAATAGTTCTGTAGATTTGAATCGGCAGCTTATAATTAGTGATAAGGTGAATGATATATACATGATTCATCATATGTTAATTTAGGTGCCTGGTTTAAATGTAAGTTCTGACTGGCAGGGGGGATATTAATTGTTTGTACTAACAATATGTAATAATTGTATCATTATTATTATCAAGTTATGATGTTTAACCCTTTGCCTCGTAAGCAAAATTTAGATTGTTCCAAATTCAAAGCAAATATTCAAAACATCAATTTATTTAAGAAAATTGGGTAATTTCTCTGACAGAGTGGAAAACGTTGTTGCAAAAGAAGCTATTTCTCATTACATACAATGGCTTCTTTTGCCACAATGTTTTCAAAAGTCATGTGCGTCAGATGCAGGGAAATGCGGTATTATTAGGCAAAAGGTTAATGGATATTTTTTTCTGTGCAAATACTTACCATGTTCAATAACAGGAAGAATATTGTAAGAATTACCCACATGGTTTAAGGCCTGGTGATATAGCTATTACCAGCGGACACAAGCTCAGATGTCGTCAGGTGTATCATGGTTCCCTGCAGAAATGGAATAAAGACAAAATAATTTCAGGCAAAAAGGTAAAATTGCTTTGTGAATTATTTACCTTGGTCTACCTGGAACTGATTTAAGGTGTTAGGATTTTAACAGCTGACATCTTTTCCTTGCAACAGGTGAAAATTAGAATCTGAGGAAAGAGACAAATAATCGTTATAGTGACATCTTCAGACCAAGTGTCAAAAAAATATGCATTGGACCCCAGTCTTACAAGCATCCCTTTCACTAATGGCCTGATATTACACTATGCAGTCTGAGCAGGTGTTATAAACTGAATTTAGTATTGTAAACACCTGTCAATTTTTTCATACTATTTTTGGCAACCCCATATGAATGTAGACAGTACATCTTACTTTAATACTTCCATGGTTCTACTTTGTTGTAGTTTTGTTGTAAATGATTAGAGGAGGATACTAGAATTCTGTGTAATCAAACGTGTTGTCGTCTTATACATGTTGTACCAGTTAAAAACAGCATCAAGAATTTTTGTTTCTTACTGTTTCAGAATTTATGCAAATTAGTATGTAAGTGTTTGAAGCAAGCGGAGAAAGACAAGATGAAGCATATAGCTTTTCCACCTCTTGGCACAGGAGAGTTTAACTACCCTGTGGACTTATGTGCTTCAACTCTGTACAAATGTATCAAAAAACATCAACTACGTTCTGAAGAATTTCCCAGTGAAGTACTGATTATGATTGATAGTCGGATACAGGATGCTGAAGAAATAAAAGAGGTAAGTTGTGATAAGCATGTGACCTTTGGTAAACAGGGGGAACATATTGTTCTGTCTACACAACAGATTGTCAGGATTTAAACAAGTGAACGAAATGCCATCCATATTGAAGTGTCTGTCATATTTTAATAAACTCGGAACAAGGCTATATCCGTTTCTACACAAGACAACAAGAGTAATCGTTCTTGGAATCAATAAACACTACACATATTATGTGTTCTTCTATTTCTGTAAAATTGCTGACCATCCAACCTGCTGATAAAACAAACAAAATCATATTAAATGTTATATTGTGATTATATGTTCAGCTTAGATGAGAGTTAATCCCTTTTAATGTATTATTTGCTAGCAATATGCCTGACCAAGCATAAAAAATAACTTAGTCTGGATCAGAGTGCCAGTGTTCCCATTAGGAATTTGTTAAATAGGCTTAAATAGAGAGGTAACAGGGGTTCAGAGTGGGCATGCCACCCTCCCCTACCCCACCCGCAGAAAATTTCTTTTGTTAGTTTTAACCATTCTGTTAGTCATTCAAACTGACCTTTTGGGTCTGCGGCCAGTTTCTAATGAGAAACTGGAGTTAGCAACTGTCATGACAATAAATAAAGTGTTTGTCTTTCTCTGTAAGATGTACTTTAAAGTTCCATTGGACATGCTCAGAAATCATATTTCTTATTTTAATTCTCTATTACATATATGTTTCAAATATATGTTTAGACATCAGTGTGTATTGTTGTTATTTTATGTTCTCCAGATATTTGAGAAAGAGTTACGTACAGCTCTACATGAGGATGGTGAGAAATTTAATACTTTTTTCCAGTTTTGCTATACATATCTTATCACATATGATCATATGTTTTGCTATACATTTTTATCACATATTACCATATGTTTGCTATACATATTTTATCACATATTATCACATGTTTTGCTATACATTTTTATCACATATTACCATATGTTTGCTATACGTATTTTATCACATGTTATCACATGTTTTGTTGTACATTTTTATCACATGTAACCATATGTTTGCTATAAATATTTTGATTATCATGTTTGCTACACATATATTAGCTCATATTGTCATATCAGAACAATTACATGCAGATTTATGGTACAACATAGAAATACCTTTCAAAATGTGTTTTCATAATTGAAGAGTTCCTATCCATTGACATGCATCTATTCTAATCTTGAAAAGTATCCTACTCAGCCATTAACATATATCAATACTTTTTTAATAGAGAGAGGAGTTGCTGATGATACAAATAGTGCAATGTATATGCTACTTGAAATGGCAGCAAAAAGCTCATTGGAGCGCACTATGCTGCCACCTAGAGGGACAAATGATTGGTACAAACATCTTTATCGATCAAATCCACGTCCTCCAAGCTACTGGAGCACATTTAGGGATGTGAAGACATTGAAGGATTGGCTTATTGAATTTGATGATATAAGCCCAGACAGAATTAGTGTTGATCATGAAACTTATAAAGCTGTAAGCAAACTTGTCGCAGAAACATGGAAGAAACAACACGTAGGTCAAGGTCGTGATGCACAAGGTCTAGGTAGCTTGAAGTACTCAAATATACAAGTCACTAAAGTGGAACGGATTGAAAATTGTGAACTTTTTGAAAAGTATGCTTTGAAAAGACAAGAACTTTTCCAAAAGGCAGGTAAGCTTGGTGAGTTTCCACGCATTCAGAACATTCCTGGCTCCAGCGGAAAAATCCTCACTTCTTCCAACATACCCCAGACTTCTGTTCTAAATACAGACATTTATGATGAAATTAATGAACATTACATGTTTCATGGTACGCAGAGAGATGTTGTGAATACCATAGTAAATCAAGGTCTTGATTGTCGTCTGGGTGGATCGGCTGCCATGTTTGGACAAGGTGTGTATGCAGCTGAGAGTTCTACGAAATCTGACCAGTATGCAGGTATGTACAGTTCAGTTCCAATTGTCTCTCTCCAATATGGAAGCTATGTTACTGTTATGATAAATATTTTCAAGTATCAAATATGTTATGCATAATAATAAATGCAAACCAAACATCAAGACCTCTCATTTTTAGCTCACCTTAGCATGTAGGTCAAACCAGGTCAAATCATTGGAAACATCTTGTTAACTCTCTAGAAGCCACAGTTTTGATTGGATCTTTTTAAAACTGTAATAAAATGTTTGTTTCATGATGTTTTGGACAGGTTCAAACATGGATCATCTGGGGTCACAAACTAAGTCAATAGGTCAAAATGCATGAAGACTTTGTTAAGCTTCTAGAAGTCACAGTTTTGATTGGATTTTCCCCAAACTTTGTCAGAATGTTTGTGTTAATAATATTGTGAACAGGTTCGAACATGGTCAACTCAGGTTAAAACCTAGGCCACTGGGTCAAATCACAGGAAAACCATAGATGTTGCAATCTTTACACAGGTGAACAAGAAGGGGCCATCTTGGCCCTCTTGTTCTATAACATTCATTATCATTCATAAGAGACTAAACATCATTGATCTTTTGATCTTAGCAACTGCAAATTTCTTACAAAATATAAAGCATTGATGTGCCATTGCTTTCCCGAAGGAAGCAGGGTTTTCACTAGATGTCAAAAGTTGAGGGTCAAAAATAACCTTTATTGATGATTAATTTGAAGAGTCAATGAAATTTTCTCTAATTTTATTGTTAATTTAGTACAAATTCACAAGAGTCAAAAGCTTTATTTGACTGATTTTGAGAGTCAAAATGCTGATTTAAGGGTCAAATGAAAGCCCTGAAGGGTAACAAAATTTTTTATCTGTTGTTCAGACCACATAGAGTAAAGAAAACTGTATCCAAGTCCTGTTAACTGTCTTATCAGCATAGTTCTGCAGCGTTAACATGTATACATTTTAACAAGTAATATGCACTCTATTCAATCGTTTGAATTTAAATATTGTAAGCTTGAATTTACTTACTGATTTAGTAACTTAATGATACGATCGTATGAAGACTTGTTCATTATTGCCTCAATGTTGAGTTTGTTATGTAAAAGGAACACAATGAGCCGTCTGGTTATGATTGAGAAAAATTAGATGGTTCAAAAAAATGTGGGTGACATTTATAATTCTTATACTGTAGGGAACTATTGTTTAGTGGTGTAAGTATGCCATATCTGTCATGTATGATAAGGATAATCATCCAAAAGAATGTCTTATTCTTTTTGTAAATTTTAGTACATTTAATTTGTCATCCAATATGCTTATAATGCTGTGGTCTCCCTAGGGTTAAAAGTCACATCAACAGACAGGGTCATTTGGCAAATTTTCCAGTTTTTACACTGGAGGAAGACTCCATGCATACACCTGGGTAGATCCATTGACCACCCATAAGCCAGCTGATCAGCTTCCTCATGAGATTTTTTGATCCTGGGTGGGGTTCGAACTCACAGCAGTGAAGGGCTAGTAATTATTAGTCAGAGATCATAATCACTTGATCAGAGTGGTTCAATGTGGTAGTATTCAGTTAATTTGTGGAATTAAACATTTTCTATGTAACTTCTTTCAGATACAAAAGCCAACAGAAGCAACAGTGAGAAACAAATGTTCCTTATCAGGATGTGTCTCGGAAGAATGTGTGTCCTGAAAAATGCCAAACCATTAGCTCGTGCGCCATGCATGACCTGTCTGAAGGATAAATGCTCATGCACTGACAATGATTTTTATGATTCGGTGGTCGCTGACGGTAGTTGGAATTTTAGGGAATTTATCGTATATGACAGGACACAGGTGTATCCTGAATATTTGATATCATATGTTCGAGTTTAACATACAAATTACTGCTTAGTTGCTGTGTTGACTGGCTGTAAAAAGGAAAAGTCAATTTTTCATCCTGACGCACTTTTTTCCAATTATTGAAATGATAAAAAATGAGTTTTAGGGCTTTATTATCTAAGGAATATGCTAGTAGTTTATAAAATGCCATTAATGCTTCAACTTTAGTAAGTTAGTCTTGTGTCAATGTCATTTACAATACATGTTTATATGAAGTGCTCAGTTGCATGCTTATTTTCCAATATCTAAGGAGAATCTTTACACTTACTTCCTTTGGCCTGAAAAATTGAAATTGTTTGTTTATTTTTTTTGTTATTTTTACTACATTTTTCTATTTCTAATTCTTTTACAATGAGAGTAGTGTGCTTTCATGTTTTACCTTTTAACTTGTTATGCAGAGAAACTGTTGATACCAAAAATGGATTCAAATTTTGTGTTTGATTATTTGTGAGGATGACTCACATGATTTATGAGGCATTGACTTTGATTAATAACCAAGTATTTGGTACATAAAACATCCATATGCTTACTATCACTCTCGTGCAATTTTGGATACAGAAGTAGACTTTATACTGCCTGTAAAACATGTTCATTTCTTAGGTAAATGGACTTTTTTACATCAGTTCTATATCACTTATCTTTGATATGAGAATTTTCATGCTAATATGTGATTATGAACTAATGTTTTTCAGACTATCTGAAGGTGTAAAATTGCACAATATGTTTCAATTTTAAAATTGCATGAAAAGCTGTCGCTGCTTCTTGGGTCGGTTTTCTATGCTTTGCTTTGCAAAATACATAAAAATGGGCTCTTGACATCAAAATACAGTTGAACCTCTCAAATCCAATTTTTTTCAATTTGGGTTCCCCCTATAATTTGAATTTGTCTTGATTTTTTTATTATATATGGCTGATGCTAAAAACCTTTGTTATTCAGAACCTTTGTATTCCGAAATAAGAACATTTTTGTCTGTCCAAACAAGTTCAGATTAGTAAGGTTCTAGTTGAGCTGTAATTAAAGATATGATAACATTATAATAGTCAATTTCTAATTTTGATTTGTAGTGCCGATTTTTTGATAATTATGTTGAAGATATTATTTACTAGTTGTTACATTAATTGAGAAAGATCACTTAAAAGATCAAAGAATCTATCACATATAGTGTTTCCTTATTACTATTCTTGGATATTCACTTCTCATTCATAACTATTAAGTCGAGATCCCATTGATCTATCACTAGACTGCAGAGACATGATATAATATGCTCAAAATTTACATTTGAATCGATTAATAATTACTTCGCTAAATCATTGTTAATGCAATACAAGTGTAGTTTGTTTATGTTTAAAGAAAATAACATCAACATTCAAGTTGTGCAACATCATAGTAATGTTCCTGCACAAAAAGCTGGCATTTTTGTTTTTTGCAAACATCTAACTTCATATTTTTGTTTGTTGTGTGTGGATTGCTTGAGTAATTGTATTTAATGAAATTTTTAACTTTAAGCTAATAGGAGATTTTTTAGTGTGTCTTTAAGAGCTGTAAAATCTTTTGTTGTTCTGTAGCATATTTACTTTGAGTGAAGTATTGTAGCGCTTAATTTATACCCAGTTTTATGTCAATTATACAGAGTTTTATGTTGATTTTTTTGTATTTGTTGTTGATGAAATAGAAGTTATTGTTGGCTGTTTCTGTAAAGTGAACATGATTATACCTTGATTTATGACTATATAATTGTTTCATGTTTAATATACAGTAGAACACTGTTACAGTGAACAGTAGAACACTGTTACAGTGAATTACTGTGGACACTTAAAACTGCTTCCTTGTATCCATACGATTTTATGTCCCCAACAATGAAGTAAAGAAGGATGAGTTCATGGAATAACAAATACTTCACTGCATTTGATTGGTAATTGTACCAGAGTTCACTATAACTGTGTTTTACTGTATTGTTCTGCTTGCCTGTTAGTAAAACTGTTGATATGGAGGTCACATGTTCAAAACCTGGCTGAGGTACTTACTTTTTGTCTAATTTTAGATCCTTCCTAAGCCAGAAAAATATAGTTGTGTATCCAATTGGCCAACCCTACTTTTGGTACTGACCCTAAAGCTACTGACAACAAAATAAAAAAATTGCAGCCAATTCTGTTACAGTGTTACCTCTGAATACCGGACCCTGTCCAGACTGGGTCAAAAGTCCAGTTTTCAGAGAGTTTGGTATTCAGAGGTTACACTGTACTATGAAAATATACACCTCAAAGGTTATTATGAAAATATTTTTGGATGAACTGTGCCTCAAAGGTACAAAAGATATGCTTAGAAAACAATTTGTTTTGTGACCTACCCTATTTTTTTGGTAAAGTAACAAAAAACAAAACTATTTTGTCTGGCCTTATTTATCTACAATCTCAGATTTACATTTATTTTTGAGAAACTGAAGAATGAAATATTGCATGCATGGTGATGGTTGAATTGTTACAGAGTGTGTACTGTAAAGTGTATTATACTCAATGCTTCTGTGGTTCAATATTACAAGGACAAAATACTGTCTCAAATTTCACAAAATCTTCTTTTCATTTCAAAGCTTTATGCACAGTTTCTATAACTGCAAACTTTATACTGCAAACTTTGTACAATATCTTAAGATACTGATTTTAACATATCTGTTTTTATTTTATTGATGTATGATTTTCCCTGTAAGTAAATAGAACCAGATTTTTTGTGATATGTGTACCTTTTTAACGATTATATTGTTATGAAATAACATTTTTATGCAAAAAAATTATAATGATTTTAACTTAGTGTCAATAACATTTCTATTATTTATTTGAGATGTAAATGATATGGAATTCAACAGTTAGCATTATTTTGAAGATTATATTTATTTTGTTAATATGACCCTAGCTCTAGGAGTAATTATCAAATAGAGAATTGGGTTCAGCTGTACAATTTTGTGATTTCAGTACTTATAAGATGTTATCTATTATATATTGCCTTACAATATACCTTTTAAATGAATCAAGTTTTTTTCATCTTTATTGATGACTAGGGTCCAAGATTATAAAACTTGAGAATGGTCTCTGTGTTCAAATCTCAATTTTTCATCTTCTATTTTTTTATATGTGTAAAACAATGGCAATGATAAGCCTGAATTTTACTGGCATCATATTTGATCTGAACATGTAATTAAACATCTGCATCTTTTAACCAAAATACTTTGAAGATGGAATTAAGATTTAAGCTCAGAGGCTGTTTTCAAGTATTATAACCTCAGGTCCTAGGCTGAAGATCATCTCCCAACTCAAATCTCAGATTCCCTCTCGACCTATCTCAGACTCATATGTATGTTTGTAATTAGTTTTAATGAATATTCTGATCAATTAACTTGTTTGTATAGTACTGCATGGAGACTGTTAAAATCTGATGACAATTAATACGAGGATATCGAAGGAAAACAAAATTTAGATTTGAGCTTGGAGATCAGTCTCAAGTTTTATAACCTTGGATCTTGTACAGTTCAGAACAGAGGGAACATGCTTTGTCATACTACAATGACCTTGTAACTACTGAAGAGTACCAAACAATCCTTATCAGTTATTTGATGCCATATTTACATGCTCAATTCAACATTTAAATTCAGATTGTCAAAATTCCGTTATGAAGAAGTGTGAAATTCTGCATAATGAATTTACATGCTTTGTATCAATCCACTGGAAGCCAGTATTTTTTTTGCGTTGTGAGTTTACAGTACCCAACACTGAGACAAAATTAACAGTCCTCAGATCACACACAAATAGGTCTAAAGAATGTTCAAAACTCCACAGTAATATTTCTTAAATAATAAATATATGTGAGAAAAGATATGTAAGCACTTCTATAACAATAGTCATGACATTCCTTGTTTTAAAAAATACACACTATGTTCTATAAATATTGAGCCATTAATGGTAATTTCAAAAACTTTGAACCATTTACCTGATTAAAAATTTTTTGTTAAAAAAATTGTTTTAATTCCAATGTTATGTCTATGTTATAAAATAATGACCCAGTTTGTAGTTCACTTCTTTCAGATCAACTAAGTCCAACTGTGAAGCATAACTAGGGGCCTGTGAGGTAGAGTGATTATGGCCTCTGACTAGTAATCACTAGCTGTTACTGCTGTTAGTTAAAATCTGACCCTAGACTAGATATTTCACATGAGGAAGCTGTCCAACTGGCTCACTAAAGGTCGCTGGTTCTACCCAGGTGTATACTTGGGGTCTTCCTTCACTGCTAAAGCTGGAAAAGTTACCTAATGACCTTGGCTGTTGGTGCGATGTTGAACCTCAGCATGATAAAAGTATAAATTAAGAAGAATAGAAATATCATATAAACAAGGAATAACACTGAAGTGTTCAAGATTCTAAATGTTTATTTATTAATTACAAACATTTACAGTTTTATGAACATTGGATATTAACCATCATTCACATGGTTCCAATTTAATTATACTCAGTTTTGTTCATTATTCAATGAATAATTAAATCCACTTCAAGCAATTCTTCAAGGCTTAAACAACTTTGTGATGTTAATGAAATAGCACTTTTTACTGCAGTCAAATCTGTAAACAAAGGCCACCCTTGGAAAAGACAAAAAGGTGCCCTCTATTTGAAGGTCAGTTTGTTCTAATTAATCAATGATGTTTTTTCAAAGAATGGTCTTTATTCACATAGTGGCTTTTATTTGGTGGCTGCAAACACAGGCTAGACTATCTAAACAGTTAAATCCTAAACTGTCTATGATCACCACTCAGTCAACAGCTCAATTTCCACTCAAAACAAATGAAAAAATCACCAATATATAAGTTAACCTTTGCAAATAATAATCAGAAAATGTCAGCAATTCCTTCTTCTAAGAATCGTTTGTAGATTGCCATAAATTTGGCAACAAAAGCTTCAAGATGGTAGATAGCTTTCTGTCCAAGTTGCAATCTGTGTTCATAATAAGCCGCTGTCTGTATAACTTCTGTCTTCAATTCTCCATCACAACTACTGATCAAATTCTGAAGTAATCCCTGAAAAAATGACGAAACACTGATTATTTTCACATTCATAAATTAGTAAGAAATGGTAAATACAGTAAAAGAAAAGAAGTTAGTCCAAGTTCTATTCAACAGGATTATACAGAAGAAAATTAACACATAACGAAGACAAGATATTTCCATAAGCACCATATTCATGAACACAAAATAGGATTTTCTGCAATTCTAATTCTTACTAGCAAAAATCATACTTGCAAAATATTTTCAAAAATATACTGAAAGCACTTTCATCCGTGTCTTAAAAATTTACACGATATTCTACATTTATAAATTCAACAATTCTCACATACCGTGTCTTTTTAGAGGAAAGAAATTGATCAAATTAACAGATTGGGATGATAATTAGATATCCAAACGAAGGGAAAAATAAGTACAAAACTTTCAAACAGGGTGCTTAGCTAAGATATTTTCATCGACAGTTGAAAGTTAATAAACGCAGTACAAAACAAAGAAATAACAAAAATAACAAACAAAAGAAAAGCTCTGACAAGCAGCACCAACACTTGTCTGTTTTACATCATTCATTCTATTGAATAAGCAATTTTGACAAAAATTCTAAGTTAAAAAGGGGCATAATGCCAAAAGTATGCCTTTTGTCTTGCAACTGCACCTTGTCATGATAACCAATTACTCCAACTGTCATGTTCATATCTTAAATAGTTTTTGAGTAATGAGCTACATTAAAGCTTTTGCACAACAACGATGATGCCGAAGCTATCATAATAGCTCAAATTTTTTATTGAAACATTCTAAAATTGTAAATTCTTAATGTAAAATGCTATTAATTATCATAAAATTCCTAGAGAAGTATACTGTCATGTACCTTCATAATCACATCAGCTGGAATGCAGTGTGTTAGAAGTTCATACAGACGACCTCTCACTTCAAATAATCTGAAAAGAAAGAAAAGGAACCAGAATATATCAGTGTATGTAAAAGACATGTACAAATAATGGAAACACCACATTAGGCATATCTGTGCATAACAAAACAAATCCAATTTTTTGCTTATTTTTTAATCACTAAATCTATGCATATTAGTTTCTAAATAAAAAAACCAAAAAGGTATACCTAAAACAGATTCTAAAATGGATTTTTGAGCGTTAAGTACCTAATTTAATACCTTTACAGGTATCAAAAGTACAAATACTTTTGGCTGTATATGATTTACTGAATGCATGGATTCAAATCAACAAGTTCCAAACATCCAAACTGATTTTTTGGGGGAAATTTTTATTCCATTTATTTATCCATTTTAAACCAAAATAGTTCAAATTGAAGGTTTTTCTACATTGTACCACAACTAAGAGCCTGTGGCAAATAATTTACTGACCTCTTGGGACTTTGTTGTTGTACAATCATGTGTGCAGTTTCTCTGAGATACACCTCCCAGTCAGGTTCACTTACAGGCTGGTCACCACTAAATGGATACCTGAAAGTGTAAGTAAAATAAAAATCACAGGTTCAGTCTACGTAAAAAACAGTATGCTTTTTAACTCTTAATGTTTACTACAGATACAAGTACAGAAGAGAGTCAGGGCCATGATTGCACAGACACTTGTGGAAAGAAAAATACAGCGAACTTGAGTGAGACCACCTCATTATAGCAACCCATTGTTTCCAGACCAGTTTTATATATTTTCTCTAAAAATCAACTTGATAAATAGACCACCTCAATAATATGACCAATTTCTTTCGTCCTAATGGTGGTCTTATTGCGGTTTTATTGTACCCGATATATCAAGCACAAACAAATATTTTTTAGCAGATCTAGACTGGATCTGAAAACTTTACTAAATAAAGAATCTGAAAAAAAAGGAAAGAAGAAAAAATCAAACACCCCCTGGAAATAATATATAACCTGAGGTATAAGCAACATGAGCTAAAAACTTATAATTAGTCAGTACAGTAGAACCCCGCTAATAGGACCATCTATGGTTCTTTGAAAAAGTGGTCTTAATTTCGGGGTGGTCGCAAGGCGGAGGTCAGGTGTATCTCCAGGTGTAAGACAGAAAGTAGACTAATCAAGATGACTTGTTTTGGAGCATCATTGAAGTTAGCATAAGAGTAAGGCGAGGCTTGACAAATTCTTCTCATGCTACTCATCCTGCTAAGACAACCAACTAAGAATTTTAACTAATTCTACAGCAATCTCAACTTGTCTTCAGCGGATTTCTAGTCGTAATTCTGAGCAGACAAGTAGATTGGTTATGCCCTGTACAGTCTTTGACATCAAACAGCTGATAGTCATTTACTTTGTAATATGTTCTCAAGTTACTAGAACAACTAAACTCAAAATCTATAGCTAAGATTGAAGTGATACAAAAACTGTTATGGACTTACTGTTGAACCCTGCAGGCTTCACACATGAGTAAAGCTCTCCGCATGTTTCTGTTACTCTTTTCAGCAATTCTCTTGGCCAAATCAGATGGTAGATTAAGACCTTCTTTTTTACATACCATTTGTAGTATACTACACACCTAAAACAGAAAGTAGAATTTAAGTATTAAATTAAATAAGCCACTTCATCAAATTGAATAGTATTTCTGATTAGTTTTATGTATTGAATTCTATTCTTATTTATACAGTCAAACCTGTGAACAAAGGCCACTCTTGAGAAAGACAAAATATGGCCTTTATTCACAGATGGCCTTTATTCACAGAGTGGCCTTTATTCGGAGATGGCCTCAAGTAAAGGTTTGACTGTATATAAAGAGTATAAAAATTTCATCATCATGCTTTCTGCTAACCTGATTTTTTTTTTTTAATTTTTTCTGCCAACTCAAGACTTTACAGTCACTGTCAGTTTCCCTTGCTACTATTTTTCATTTTCATATAATTTATATCTGAGCTATATTTTGGAGGATATTAGCGTCAATGAGGTACTTATTTTTTGACCTCAATAAACAGGCTTTACAATAACACATACGGTAACTACAAATAGTACAGTGAAATAATTAATGTAGGTAAATACCTCATCTACTGATGGAGCAGCAACTCTTATACCAAGGCATCTACTCTTGATAGCTGGTATTACTTTACTAGTAGAATTACAACACAGTATGAGTCTACATGTTGACATATATTTTTCCATTGTTCGACGCAATGCATGTTGGGCATCCTTTGACAACCTATCAACTTCTGTCAATACGACAACTGAAATGGATTTACTCAATTGAAAAAAATGTAAACCGCCATAATTTATGAGATGTCTATGACCAGTCTCTGAGAAAGTATTGACAATGTGTCAGAGACTAGACAAACAAAAATGGTGATGTCTGGCTAAATATTTCTGGTCTGAATAATTTTCATCAGTCAGGACTAGAGGACTACCAGTTTGGACATAGACTGTTATACCAGTAATGTGATTTCAAGCTGGTATGCAAACATCTTAGTGTACCTTAAATACATGGGAAAAAACAAGACACAACCAGTCTCTGAAAACAAAATTCATCAAATTCAATCTCCCGATCATAAATCTATTAATTAAGCCGTATGATTATTAGAAGAATGTATTCAATGAATGATTTAATCCATCAATTTTCAACAAATTGATGATGAAGTGTTTAAGAGCTTACAAAAAGCAACTACCTACATTTGTTTCAATCATTCTAGGATTTATCACATTACAACCTCAGTATATGAAGAGGCCATAGACAAATGTGTTCTTACAAAGATTGCTAACAAGAAATAAGTATGTGTAAGAGCAAATCTTCACCAGAAATAAAAATTGGTAAAATTCATAGGACATAATAATAAAAGGTTAGAACAATTCATGCTACAGTCCACTAGACCATAAAAAATAGGGTAAGTAGTTTTAATTTTTGTTCTACACATACCATTTGTGCTTTAGGAGTATATTTCATTCCTAAATATTGCCGCACTTAGGATTTCACCGATAGAAACCATAGGGTTTGTGTGAAAATATAGTGTTGGTAGGGTAAGTGTAAACATGCCCATCTTTTCCCAGCAAAAATTTGACTTTACCATTCTGGAACATTCTGAAAAGTTTACAATTAAGACTAATCTTACCTTTAAAATCTCTCTGAGTTGAAGTTTCTAATTGATTGACTTGGGCCACTGTTTTAATAAGTTCCTGAATTACAACTCTGTCATTGTTTCCAACATCACTGAAATAATTATCAACACTCTTGATGATCAAATGGTATATGATAGATCAAATAACAACCTTTAAAATTTAAAACTTTGAAGTTTAACTTTACATTAAGTTAAAATCCAAAATTGTAAGGAAACAGGGCTTTTTCTCATGGTTAGGGGACGGGGCCTTTCTTAAATGTTTGCAAAAGGGAAAGAAAAAACTTGATGCAAACTGAATGAAATGAAATCTGCATGAAATCAAGAATTTTTTCTGAACGGAAGACGCCTAAAACGGCCCTTGCTATAGAAGGAAAAAAGGCCTGGGAGAGAAACAAATCTCGCAAACCTTGGATTAACTTCTATGTGGTAGTTACTGGATATGGTTGAAATTTCCAACTTTTTCTTGGATGGTGTTGTAAAATGATGTTGCTCAATTCTTAACTTTTCAACACCAGACCCATATAATTCTTTCAGCACACACATGATTCTTGTTTTCTTGCCTGCCCCAGAGGGCCCATACACAAGTAAATGAGGGAAATCTCCTCCAGCCACCTACAAAAAGACAGACCGGAACATACCTTCTTATTCTAACTCGAAGAATCAAGTTATCACTATTATGACATAAATATACAGTTTAATAAGACACTAATATGCTATCACTATCAGCATGTAAGGCGTTTCTGTTACTCATCAGTTAGTAGTTGTAACTTCTTTATTCTGATATCGAAAGTGAGATGATAACAACAGTATCCGAAATTCATTCTGTCCGAAAACTTACCAATTTTAATTCACTATTGTTTTTCGTTTAAAAGTAAATTCGCAATAACTATTTCTTACCAAATTCTTTAAATGTGTAGCCTGTGACTTGTGATAGTCAAGCTTACTCAACGAGGTAGGACGATATTTGTCAACCCAAAGACTCATCTTACACAATGGCGGGACTAAGCGAAATATATTTCGCGGATTATGACGTCACGAAACAATAAACGAATGTTATCAAATTATTTCGCCTTGTACATGTTTCGCCACTGATTTAGATGTATACTAAATCATTAATATTGCGGCTGATGGGACTCAATTTCATTCAAAGTATTGCAGATGAAAAGTTATCACTTTTTAATATGTCAGCTGAGACCATTGTGTGTAATCAGGGACTCTAATGTAGGATCCCTGGTATAATATAAATTCAGATCATTACGCTGACAGAATAACATTTATGTTATTATATCATCATTGTAAGGTTTATCACAAGACAGATCGATATTCTACACATTGTATGATAATTTATAGGGGATATCTCAATTAACTTCTAAAGACACATTTGAGACAAAAAAAATGCCATTTGAGCTAAGAAACCGATTTCAAGTTTTAAGTTCGTGACCAGAGTGAGACTCCATTTTATTCTTAATGTTTATATTATATATTTTCAGAGCGAATTAATAGACCTACAATTAAGGTTTAACTCCCGAATTGCGTATCGTGGATTCTGAGACCTATACCACTAACCTGAGACCATTATCTCAGAACACACGTATGTCTCTGCCAGGCAGTGTTTAGTATGAGATAGGTAAATTACGGTGTCCATATATTGTGAAGGATTATCTTGCTTACTCTTTTTATATAGAATTCCATGCTCTAGTTGTTAATAAATATCGATCTAACATGGAAACTTAATTTCATGATGGCTAAATTAATCAATTCAGAAAGATCAAATTAAAGCTCATTTTGTTCGATTTAGGAGAGCTTTGAATTATTAATTGTACGCAATTTTGCATACGTACACAAAATTTTACTTTTCAAGTAAATTTTTAGGTATCCAAGATTACATTTAAAACTGAATGTCCGAAAAATTGTTTTCACACAAATTGTTTGATAAACAAACGCCATTTTACACATTATGTACACAGGGGCCCTGATTTAATTCATAGTACTTAATCTTATGAACCAATGTTGTGTTTTCTTGTAGAGACAGTAAATTTATGTACAATCAAAAGGAGTTAAATTTCATTGACTGCTATTATGGACTAAATTGCATCATTTACTAGTTTAATGGGAGGGTCATACCAAAAATTATGAAATGTCATTAAGTTTTAACCTTTTCCAGAAGTATTTGTGTTTGGCGACAAGTTTGAATTTTCATCTTAGTGGTCTATTTCTTACGTGCTTGAGATTTAACTCATGACAATATTTTGCGAAAATGTCGTGGAGGGTATCTTTGCCCATTTCGCCCCAGCACCAACACCCTCGTCCCTTACAAATGCGCAATGTTTTGTATTTACCATAAGTATCAATTAATTATTAGAGTTATGAATATCATAATTATTTATAGTTCTGATTGGAAAATTAATGTTATGGCAATAACGGAAATGACGTAACGATAAATCATTATTTAGCGCTATGTACACACATGTGTACATACTGGATTTACGCGCCATAATAAAATGTCTTTTTAATTGTATATCTAACTAAATGCATGACCACTAATTTTAATCCAAACTATATTGTCATAATACGGATACAGTCCGCACTCGTTATATCGACATTGGCGGGATCTGAAAAAAAGTCGATATATGCGAATGTCGTTTAAAAAGGAGTGACAATTGGACATCCATCCGATCTCAGTTTCTTTGGACGTCATTGATAATGATACATTTCTCCCGTTTGCAATTAATAAGCAAACTGTCAATAAAGTTATTGTTAACATAAGAACAGGTCGCTTTTGTAAGAATATGTGGACTTCAGATAGGCATGTAGTGCATTATGTAAAATAGTTTATAAAGACTCATTCGATACTTTGTGCATTAAGTTAAATAGTAAAAATCACTGTGTTTTATAGCACACATAATTGTAGAATAATTGATGAAAACATTCATCGATTTAGAGCAAATAATTTAAACATGAAGACACATTCATATTTACGGGAAGGTAGAGCTAAAAGTTGCATAAATACAAGACAAATTACTGCAAAATTGATGAAACAAGCAGTTTTCCTAATGGATTCCCTTTGAACAATAATATTGTAGTGATGACGTCACAAATGATGCTCTCTCACCGGTCCGTCAAAGTCATATAAAAACAAGACGAAACATAATTATTCTCCATTTCTCTTCCGAAGATGCCAGGAAGCAAGTCAAGATCAAGGTCCCGTTCTCGCTCCCGATCTAAGTCGAGGAGCAAGTCCCCAGCAACCGCTGCGGCAGCCATGCCTAAACCTAAAAGCAAATCCCCTGCGCCAAAGCAAACCAAATCCAAAAAAAGAAGCAAATCTAGGAGCAAGTCGGCAAAGAGATCGGCCCCCAAAAAGCGCAAGGTATCCAAGAAGAGGTCTGCTTCACGAAAGAAGAGAAGCAAGTCCGCCAAGAGGTCCAAGAAAAGGTCTGCTTCCCGAAAGAAGAGAAGCAAGTCTGCCAAGAAATCTAAGAAAAGGTCTGCTTCCCGAAAGAAGAGAAGCAAGTCCGCCAAGAGATCTAAGAAAAGGTCTGCTTCCCGAAAGAAGCGAAGCAAGTCTGCCAAGAAATCTAAGAAAAGGTCTGCTTCCCGAAAGAAGAGAAGCAAGTCCGCCAAGAGATCTAAGAAAAGGTCTGCTTCCCGAAAGAAGCGAAGCAAGTCTGCCAAGAAATCTAAGAAAAGGTCTGCTTCCCGAAAGAAAAGAAGCAAGTCCGCCAAAAAATCTAAGAAAAGGTCTGCTTCCCGAAAGAAGCGAAGCAAGTCTGCCAAGAAATCTAAGAAAAGGTCTGCTTCCCGAAAGAAGCGAAGCAAGTCCGCCAAGAGATCTAAGAAAAGGTCTGCTTCCCGAAAGAAGAGAAGCAAGTCCGCCAAGAGATCTAAGAAAAGGTCTGCTTCCCGAAAGAAGAGAAGCAAGTCCGCCAAAAAATCTAAGAAAAGGTCAGCTTCTCGAAAGAAGAGAAGCAAGTCCGCCAAGAGATCTAAGAAAAGGTCTGCTTCCCGAAAAAAGCGAAGCAAGTCCGCCAAGAGATCTAAGAAAAGGTCTGCTTCTCGAAAGAAGAGAAGCAAGTCCGCCAAGAGATCTAAGAAAAGGTCTGCTTCCCGAAAGAAGCGAAGCAAGTCTGCAAAGAGATCTAAGAAAAGGTCAGCTTCCCGAAAGAAGAGAAGCAAGTCCGCAAAGAGATCTAAGAAAAGGTCAGCTTCCCGAAAGAAGAGAAGCAAGTCTGCCAAGAGATCTAAGAAAAGGTCTGCTTCCCGAAAGAAGCGAAGCAAGTCCGCCAAGAAATCCGCTTCCAAAAAGCGCAAGAGATCAAAGAAGAGGTCCAGGTCTCAAAAGAGAAGCAAGTCAGCCAAGAAATCTGCTTCTAAAGGACGGAAGAAGTCAAAGAAGAGGTCTGCCAAGAGGTCCAAGAAGAGGTCTGCCTCTAAAAAAGCCAAAAGGAGAAGCAGAAGCAGGAAGAGAAGCAGATCCGGCATGATGAATATGGTCGCCGCAGCCATTGCTGCTAACATGACCAAGAAAGGAGCTTCCGCCCAAGGTATTCGTAAATACGTTGCTGCCCATTGTTCTATGAGAGGTGCTATGTTAAATTTCCGTTTGAGGAGAGCCCTAGCTGCTGGCCTGAAATCTGGCGTATTAGCCCATCCAAAAGGCTCAGCAGGTTGGGTTCTTGCCTCAAAGCCAAAAAAAGCAGGTAAGAGAGTAGCTAAGCGTAAGTCAGCGCCTAAGAAAAAGAAGGCAGCAAAGAAGTCAAAGAAAGTTACCAAGAAGGCAAAGAAAACCAAACGGAGGAAGGCAAAGGCAACAAGGAAGGCAAGAAAAGCACGCAGGCGTGCTTCCCCAAAGAGAAAAGTTGCCAAGAAATCCGCTCGCAGATCAAGTAGAAAACGCAGAGCGGTGAAATCCAAGTAAGCTGCGCAGACGTAGCTTAACATCCACGGCCCTTTTTAGGGCCACCCATTTTTTCGACAAGATTCCTAAAAATTGTCAATAAGTTGTCAAAATGATGTTTTTATATTTATTTGTGAACCAACACTTATATTCCTCACGTCATTTGTTCGTCTTAATCCAGAAATTAGGATTATAAAAGCGTAACAAAATGCATACTTAATTCATACACAGACTCCGAAATTCCGCTGTATTGTTTAATTCAAAACTATGGTTACGCCGTCAACAAAGTGACGTTATAATGGCGGTAGTTGTCACGTCACTTATATGCTTATAGAATTAATACTTGATGGACGTGAAGTGTGCTGGTATTACCTCGTCACTTATTCAGAATTCGACTAAGAAAAAGTACTATTAATAAAATGACTTGTAGACCGACAATTCTTTTCAGTATAATGTTGTATTTGCAGACAAAAAGAAATAATACTAAAATAAATTGTAGTGATATGGATTTGTAGTTAATACTATGAGTATTATTCTAGAGCCTGTGAAACGGATTCATTGTTTCTCTCCAGAGCGTAGAGAAACAACACACGTGTCATCCTCATAAACAATTGCTCACTCTTGGCATACGTTTTAAAAAATATTTGCGTAGTTCAAACCGACTAATTTCATTTTAATACAGATCTCACATTGTTTTTAATTTATAGCAATACGTACATATGTCAAATTGAACTTCGAATTGATTCAATTGAAAAGCGAAATTACATCGGTGTAGCGAACATAATGCATAAACGGTTTTGTTGACTTGTTGACATAATTACCGAAAATTCGGAGATTCTGTTAGTTGACACGAAAACTGCAAATGAAACATTCTGATGTTTTGTTTCTATGATTCAGGAATCAGATAAGCTGAAATGGAAGTAAAAAATGTAAATATTTTTTTTAAATAATTCTTTACTTTTGAGACTTGACAAATATGAATTGTATATCTTTCTCAAAATACGGCGATGTTGTGATTATGATATCAATGAGAATTTTCTGAGCATAATTCTGAAATAAGTTTTCGTGCACAAAATTCTTTGTTTTGTAAGAATTTTTCAGAGGAAAACATAACATGAATTTCTAAGATCTACTTCGGCATACTGATCCCAGCTAGGATGCAATAACACCAGAACAGATAAAAATGTTTTGTTCAATTTATGAAGTCCATGTCCACTAAGTGGGCTTAGTGACTTTACCGTAATGAAAGATCTTAGAATCAAAGAAACTAACGCAATACGTCAGTTCTACAATTGTAAAGAGCGTGTAACTTTCACTTCATTCAGACTGTGACTTCCTATCTCAGTAAACCACTGAATACTAGTCATCTATGTTAATTCATTGAGTAGAACAGAACACAGGAGAAGTTGCAGGACTACGTTATAGATTGTTTATCCCTTCGATACACACGTTTGTCAATTTGGAAAACTGCTCACAGAGCGAGGATGAACGCGTAAGTTAAGGTGACTCCGTGCACATGGTCTCTGACTTATTATCACTAACTTTTCACCACTCCTACCCTAGACCAAATTTCACATGACAGGAAGCTGTCTAGCTGGCTTACGGAAGGTCAGTGGTTCTACCTGGGGTCCTCCTCCACTGTTAAAAGTTGGAAAGTTGCCAAATAACCATGCATGTTCGTGTGGCATTAAACTCCTGGAGAAATTAGTTCAGGTAGAAGTTTATAGCAAAAGTAAAGTTAAGGAACACCATTAAAGTCAAATGGAATGTCAGATAAAATCAAACAAATCACATTGTTTCAATGCATATTTTATCATCTTTATAAATAAGAAGCTCAAACAACAAATTAAAACAAGATTATTGTCTTTATTAACAGTATCATCATTATACAGAAAAGCAACAAAACAATTCAAATTCTTCCAAAAGAAAAAACACATGATAAAACAGTCAATAAATGTTGAGCAATACAAACAACACAGTTCAACATTAACACAAAATTACCAATCATGATCTTTGCTGCGCTATTAAACAGGTGAGTGCATAAACTGTTAACTACTGGTACACGTTCAAAAAAGGTGTTCATTACAAATTTTGTCATTATAACAGAAAAAAATAAAACAGTTACTACGACTTTACTGACACATTGAGTGTAATCTTCTATTATAATTTGATAAAAACTATTTATTGGGTATCACGCTTGAAAATTTTCATGTTAATGTTCATATTTAGATTACTTATGCATACATTAAAAACTGAACACAGGGGTAGACAATAAAGAAATAAAAATATAAGCCTGCACAATATTCCTTCCCTTCTTTGTTAAACAGCATCCACATGACTGGTCACTTTTATAGAAATACATGAAGGGCGTTCATAAAGTCTGATAAGTTCAATAACCAAATATAAATAACACAATTAATATTACATACATAAAGTATCAAATCTATATACATATTGGAATGATCATGCTTTAAAAAAAAGGTTTGTTTCCTGTTACATGCCCCAAAAAATATGGGTTGGCAGGTAGGGATTTTGTGTTATTTTATTTTTTATATACAACAACACTGTATGGGCATATGTGGGCCGTAATGTTAATGAGTTTTGAAAATTACAAAAATAGCACTATGATTCAGAAGCAGTAAAAACTTATGAGTCAGCAGGTAAAATATTGGGTCAATCAGGTAACTGGAAACAAACCTCTTTTTTTAGGCCATAATAGAATATTGATAAAATAATCTCAAGATCACTAAGTTATCTTGAGAAGACAATTCAGCATAATCTAACAGTAGAGATTGTGTTACTTAGTGATTCAATCAAGTAAAAACAAAACACTTTGGGTTGCACTGTAACATCAGTAACCTAATTGGAATATTCACCAATCTAAGTTTAACACTTTCGTAACAAGTTCAATTCTCACTATGTAGGTTAAAATGACTCCATTTTCTTCAAACAATTCACAACACTAAGGTCCATACAGAACTCGGATTTCTAACCATTTTATGTATGCAGCGTTGTCACTAGTTTCTTTAGAATACACTCAGAACCAACCAATCAGAAGCTTGAGCTTTGGAACTTACTACAAATACAGATATAAAACAAAAGTTGTAGATTTAAGGGTTCAGAATGATTGCTTATTGTCTGTATCACATTTTCAGGTGCTATCAGTTTGTTTAGATGTTGATGCTTTCTTTCTTCCTCTTTTCTTTTGTACTCTATTCTTCCTTGAATTCTTTGTAGTGAAGGCAATACACTGTAAAATAAAACAAATATATAAAAAGTAAGATAGCAGCAACTTATCAACAGGGGAGAAATTTGCTACAAAAAAAAACGATAATAAATTTTCATCAGATAATATTTGAAATTCATGCACATTCTAGAATCTGTTGATGGGTCATTCCTGGGTTTAGTTGTTCATCTTTGTGAATAGTAATCTTACCATCATGTTGTTAAGACATTAAGCATCATTTATTCTGTATATACTGTATATACTAGTCAATGAGTGGTAAAAACAGACTGACGGTTATCATTTTCTATGAACAAAATGAACATCAACACATTTCGCACTGTTCTCAATTTCTTCCAATACACTCTAAGAACCTAATGTAAGATGTTTGTTTTACTATAAAACTAAAAGTTACCCTTTCATCTAAAAAGTCCATCAATTTATCCATGGAACATTTGATACCAGATTCCTTCACATTCTTTTTCAGTACATCAAGTTCTAATGGCTGTAAATGAAAAACACAATGAAAGCAAGAACTGTAGTAATTAGAATGTATAAGAAACACTCAAAATTTGGATTGCGAATCAATCATTATTTCAGTCAATTAAACATTACTACTACAGATAGCAAATTCAAGTACTGACCACCCTTATATAATTTCAACTTTAAAAAGAACATTCAATACTGATCTCCATTTTCAAAGCCTCAGCCTCCAAAGGATGGTGTTTTGCATAAACAAACATTAGGAACATTCATTTAGGTAACTATGGGGATAAAAATGGTACTAGAATTAATTATTGCACAACACATGCATCAATGAGAAAATTTCAAAAACATTGAAATACAATAAATCGTCAAAAATGGTCAGAGTGCAAAGGCATTCAAATGTTCATGTATGTGCAAAGTACAACATTTGACAAGACTAGCATTTCCTTGATACTTTCAGTAGATTAATCGAAGTCCAAACATTTCCATGAATACTTGCACAGTTGTATACTTACCTCAAATGTGAGAACTTTCATATGAATCTCTGGATGAGATTTGAAATAGTGAAATAACTTCTTATTGACATCAACATCTTTCTGAAAATTAAATTAATATGACATGAACACCTTATTTTGGGATAACAAAATAATAAAATTAATACCCAACTTCCTGAATGTTCCCAAATAAATGCACCTTTCCTAATTAATGCCAACTAATTTTGAGAAAAACAAGAAATAATAATTCACTATGAATGGAGGAATAACCCTTCAACTAATATTAAATGTGTCCAAATAAAAACAATACTATGATAAATGAGAAAATCTGTAAAATGTAACAGACAAGGAACATCTATTAGAAAATATCTTGTATTTTATGTTTATAATATTTTTTTTTATTTTTTTTCTGACTGGCAGTCAGTTCTATACACAAAGTTTTCTTCACAATGTTTTCATAGTCTGACAAATACCCATGATAACAAGAAATGTTTCTAGGAAAAGTCAAAACTGAAATACATGTACAAATAAAAATCTAATCACACATGTACAACATACCCAGAATATATCATAAGCCAATACTTTTAAGATGATAAGATACACTACAAACATTTTGGTATCATTTTTAGAATTGCTGTGGTCTGTAAATGAATAAAAGGCTCTATTAAATCTATTACATTTAGCCTACCTGAGGTGAAGAAGTTGAAGACGTGTCGCTGTCACTGGATGTCATATGTAGACAACTTTCTTCTAGAACATCGCTGAAAAATTACATTTATTAAAGTTATAACTTTAAATGTCATAAAGTCAAAATAAAGGACAGATGATAAACAGAAATCTCAACACCAGACTTATTTGCTAAAATTAACGATGATGTTACTTTTGACTGCCCTGTTGTACTTTGACAAAATATAGACAATTGAAGAAATATTTCTGTATACCACATCAGAAATATATTAAAATGTGTGCATAAAAAAGCCCTGTAGTGAACAGAACAAATGATTGATATATGACCCAATTTATCCATAAATTTTAGTTAAATGTTTTAAACAATTTTCAACCATAAACATGTACGATGACAAAAACTGAAGGTGAGTGTGGGTAGGTACATATGTGTTCAAATTTAATGGACAAAAATATCAAATGAGACTCGGATAAAAGTTGTGTACATACTGGTGTAGTGAATCCAGTTGGCTATGCATAAATTCATCGTCCTCTGTACCCTGACTACATGATAATTCATAATCTGAACCAGGTACCACATTACCAACCTGGTCAGTTTTCTCTTCTACAGTATCATCTACATCATCATCATCATTATCAACTTTATCATCTATGTCATCACCATCATCCACATCGCTGTCTGTTTCATCTACAGTATACAAATTGTGCTAAGGAAATTATTGAACTATTCTCAAATTAATCACTGAACACAATCAACAAAACATGATAGCACAATCAAACACATCTTAAAGTAATCTTAAAAATAATCAGTATAATAATGAAAAGGACATTCTTGATTGATAACTGGATATAGATAAATTTGGAATGTCTTAATTAAAATACATTAAATACAATTTGGTCTAAAATAACACATACATTTCTAAATTTTTGTTTAACAGTCTTTGATAATTAAAACCTTGGCTAATGCATATTAGCAAGCATCATAGACCTGTTAATCATTAAATGTTAACATAAACTTACACTGGTGTGTTTTCTCATAAATATCGGTAAGTAATTTCAACATTCGTTTTTTCCCTACAGGCTTTACGCCATACTTTTGTAGCTCTTTCTGCAGGAAAAAATGGCAAAATGATGTTCTAATACACAAAAGAACCAGCTTTTTCGGAGTTATCATGATTTAAACTACCAGTGATTTATCAAGAGAATACATTTCTTAAATAGATTAAATGAGAGACATCTCAAATATCAATATTATATTTAGTGTCACACAAACACCAAGTGACAAATGTAGGACATGCAACACACGTGACTATGATATTCATTTGATCAGCAGATTACATCTTATAAAAATTCTGCTAAAACATATTAGGCAACAAAAGAAGTATTTCAAAACACTCATAAAACAAATGACTAAGATATTGATATACATGTAGCAGATTTCATAAGCTAGAATCATATAAACTTCTCAATGATCAATATCAATATAATAATACAATTATAAATGTTTAACTATAATATCCAGCATAATTTCATTATTGTGGTATTAAATTTTTATGAAACTATCAAGTTAATAAAGGTAGCTTATACTGTGTTTATACGTCTTTATAAAGGAAATGATTTCAAGTTTAGAACAAACCTTAAGCACTGGTGTAGCCATTTCATTATATTTTGGCATAGGTGTGAAAGGTGAAGGCATGGACCATGCTGGTTTTTTCTTGTCAGTTTTCTTTGCTACTTTGGGTGTTTTAAAACTCTGCACCTGCAATAATAAAATGCATACACAAAATAAAGTCATATGTAGTATACCACTTGTTATATAACTTATCAAAATAACAATTAATAAAGTATGTAGAACAAGTCTTTGATGTTTATAAACAATTTTCTTGATGTAAGTAATTAGCACTTTAAAACAGTAACTTTCATAAATTGAAGATGATTCATTCATTAAACTTCTAACCAAAAAGCATTCCTACAGTCCAAAAATAAAAAAAAATAAATGATTTGGATAATAAGTTTACATCCAAAAACTTTAACCATCTTTTATGTATATCTACCTTATCTTTAGAGTCTTTAACTGCTGGCTTTTCCTCTTCAACATTTTTCTCATCAACTTTAAACACAAAACTATCATCACCATCTTGTAAAAAGTCACAGTCTAAATCATCTTCTAACTGTTCATTACCTATATTGTTGTCATCTTCATTTTGTGACAAATCAATGATATTATCCTAGATTTATGATAAACAGAATGTGTTGTAGTAATTACTAGGAGAGGTTATAAAAGGAATCAATCAACAAATTCATAAGAGCCTTCAAGTATGTCCACATTGATAAACATAGAGGTGAGGGTAAAAAGTTTATCCAGATAAAAAACTAAACAATATTTGAATGATATTCACCTTAAGAATTTTAAATTAGAACACCATTTTCATATATAATTAAAAGGGAATAGTAACTATACAGGGATTTCATTTGACCCTTAAAACAGCGTTTTGACTCTTGAAATATGTAAATTAAAACTGTTGACTCTTGAGAATTTGCACCAAATAGTCAAATTTACAATAAAATTAGAAGTAAATTTTGTTGACTCTTCAAATTATTATCAGTCGAGGGTCATTTTCAACCCTCAAATTTTGAGGTCCAGTGAAAACCCTGCTATAGAAATATATCTCTTCAGAAAATTTGAAAAAAAAATGCTTGTAGAAAGAATTCCATCATGTACTTATTTGGTTCAGTTTTCATTTTTTAAAAACTACAATATTTAATGACATCTTCATTATGAGATGCGTATTCACTTACCTGTTCATCTTTTGAGCATGAGGGTGCTGATGAAGGATGTGGCTCTGGACTGACATATGGTGGGTCATACCCCATACCACAATCATCAAAGCCATCCCAGACATCTGTGAATACAACACAATACATTAACAGAAACAGTCGGGCCTGTGTCAATGTTCATCACTATATGAACAATAGTCACTCATCAACTCAGGTCTATCAATATAATTGTCCAAATAGACCTCTAAATACAGACCAGCTGTGAATTAGTCAATTACGGCCAAATGTTTTCACTTGCTCTAAAGGGCTGACTGTAAATAACAATTATAACTCAGTATTTTTATATACATGCTATACAAGACACACACAGTTCAATACATGTATATGCAATATCAATTTTAAGTATATTGAGTAATGGGTGGATAAGACATAGAATTAAAATCATATCTCAAACAATCACACTGAGTTTGAACAAGAATTCACAATAATTGGTAAACCAACCTGCTTGGTAAGACTGGAAAGATTCATTCTGAATTTCAGGAGAATCTTTGTTTGGATTCTCAGACATTACATCACAGTGTTCACTATCTTCAATCACTTCCTTCACACGATCACCATCTTTCCCGCCATCTAAACAATCCATGGGACTTAAGGCTTCATTAGCAATGTTTCCTTCATGCCCACTCAAAACATGATCTCCTTCACTATTTACATCTTTAAGGCTTTCATTAACATTGTCCTTAAACTCAGTCTCATCTTCAGCTTCAACTAAAATAATCTCCTCGTTATCATCAGAAGTATCTACTAAGTTATATTCATTATTTCCTGAACCTTTAAGAGATTTGTCATCATCAGTTGTTTTTTTCCTTTCTAATCCTAGATATTGGATTTTATCATATTCAGATGATTGAAACCTTTGTGAACTGTTACTCTTAGAACGCTTGAATGTTGGTGATGGTGTGACCATAACACTGAAGTTATCTCCAGTTATTTCAACATCATCTCCTGAGTCTTCACTGCATTCAATTTTTTCAACATCATCTTTTTTTTCATCAGAAATATCAACTACTTGATCATCAATGAGCGACAATTGTGAACCATCTAAATCTGACGAATTCTCAGCAGACACTTCATCTTCATCCTTTTTATGCCATACTTTACTAGTTGTAATGTTAGCTGACTGTTCCTCTTTTTGAGCAACAGTCTGGTTACACCTAGCTAAAATGGAATTTGGTCTCTGTGGTGAAGGACTAGCAAACAGATCAACTGCTGATGAGTTAGCATAATCATATGAATCATTAGGTCCTGAATTATCAATATTATTATCAATATTGTTAGTACCATTAGTAACACAACAAATTTTATCAGCAATTTCTTCATCAAAACTATCAGATAAAACAATGGATTCATTCTGGTTATACTTAGTGCTACATACATCTAAAGGTTTATTATTTTCTACCTCATCACTTAGTTTAAGCCTCTTGGGTTTTGGCATATCTTTATCAGAATCTGACAATTTATCAATGTCCACAGTGACTGGAAGACCACTTTCAACTGTATCTGATTCCTTCTCAGGTATTTCTCTTCTGGTTTTCTGCCCAGAAATAGAATCAATTGCACCACTAGAATCAGACTCAGAATTTCTTTTTCTTTTATACATGACTGAACCTTCATTAATCTTATTTTCTACTAACTCTGACTCAGAATCACCTGCTTCACAGTCTCTTCTAGAATTTTGCAATGTTTTTCTCTGAGTGGCAAGTATGTCCCTGTAATCATCATCATCTATTGCTTTATCCTTCATTTCTACAACATCATCATCATCATTGTCAGGATCACTGTCAGATTCTCCCCAGATTTCTTTCATGTTTAATTCAGAAACTTCCTTTTCATTCACACCTTCTGTATTTTCAAACTCCTCAGTCTCATTTGTAGAGACACATAGCTCAAGTTTGTCACAGTAAGGTATCAGGGAAGCTAACTCAAATTGTTCAGCTAGTTTCTTAAGTTCACTCTGTGAAGAAGCAGCAACAGTTAACTCCCCTGTGTAAAGGAATTTCAGAGCACTCACTACAACATCAGATGGGTAATCTAACTTTATAATGGAATCCTCCATGGTCTAGAAATATAAAATTTCCAAAAAAAAAACATATAAAAAATCAACAACATCATAATTTACCTGATTTTTTTCAGCATTATGAGCAGGAAAGGTAAAAAAAGTACTTTTAAAATTAGGATTAATAAAATTCTTTCCACTTTGATTAATGGTTAATGTCATGATAACTTGATCATACAAATTCTTAAGCATGCATGTTTGAGAATATTGTCAACATAAATAAATCGCTTCCAAAAGGAAATTATATAAAAAATTAAACCAGAAATTTTTCTATGATAATGATAACGAATACACACCTGTAACATTGCAGGACATCTGATAGATAATATTAGTTTGTGGGCAAACAACTTATCACCTGAGGCTGTGATAATGACCACATCACTAAAGTCCTTGTTATTAACGAGTTTCCTGTAATCAAATAATGTGTCTGAACAGAGTTCCTCTTGCAAAGATTTCTGAAACGATTTTGATAGACTTGTTGACAAATTCATTGAAAAAATAGGAAACAAATCTGCTAAAATAAATGTATAATGCATTCATATCCATTTAAATCTTACAGACTTTAATCTGTTTATTGTGCTTAAAACTTTCTCAATTAATGAAAGTACATCATTACAACATACAGCAGTTTCATTTGCCGTACATTAAAATCATAATAATTAACAGAAAGAAAAAAATAGACAATCTATACAATATAAATGGAGAATGTGGAATTTCTTCTTCAATCATGTAAACTTTTAATCTTAAATTAAGGTACACAATGTAAATGAGATTAGTCTCACAAATTTTTACTTTGTTACAGCACATCATTTTTAACCAATATTCATCAGTTATCCTTCATTCTTATTAATATATTATCCTTTTACATGACTTATTCTTTTTGCTTTCCCCTTTATTTAATTGTGTGCTACATGACCATTAGTTGTTGGTGTGCCATAAAACACCATTAAACATTAAGGTACATTAAGCTTGGCCATAAATACTTTCAAAGCATACATAAAAAAGTTAACGGGATAAGATATTAAAAACATTGCTAAAAATGGAATAATAGGTACAATCAACAAATACAAGCCTTACATCCAGAGCCATCATTTCCACACAGAATCCACTGGCTTCCAGCACATCACACTGACTTGTTGAGTAGACCGTTGGAGATTTTGGTAATATATCTTGTACCCCTAAAGTTTCCATGCCATCCACAGCTAGTTCAGCCAATACTACAGCAGTCTGAGTTGATACAGCTATAATTTCATCATCTGTATTGTCTTTTGTAGTGTTCAAGTCCTGAATCATTACATAATCTTTAGTACTTACATCAAATACAAACACAATTTACACAATTCTTTAACATAAAATTTCAAAAATCTTTCCATTAGCAATTAATTTAAAACCAAACATAGTCTACTTTTTGTTGGCACAGGGGAGCAGGAAGGCATTTCAAAATTATGTAATAGTGATCTTTTTTAAAATTATCCATGCATCATTCTGTACCCTTCAACACAAGACGTATTAGTCTACATTGACAAACCAAAGCAGTATCCATACACAAAGACATGAAAAAATCTTTACCTTTCTTACTGACTCTTCATTCCTTTCAACAAAAGACTTTTCCCTACCAGGAATGGACGACAATCTTCTGAAATTTCTTCCTGGCTCCACTTTACCACACATACTAAGTGGGGGAACCAAAGCACCAACATAAAACTGTTCCATACAACAAGAATCAGGTGCATGTGCACTGATATCCCATAGACTAAAAGCATTTTTGTGACTTGATTTTAATTCTGATTCGTACAGACCATTCAATGAAT
Organism: Lutraria rhynchaena; assembly: GCA_008271625.1. NCBI lineage: Eukaryota > Metazoa > Mollusca > Bivalvia > Venerida > Mactridae > Lutraria > Lutraria rhynchaena. The sequence continues at coordinate 168,266 of VIBL01000163.1, forward strand.
TTGCTTGATGATTATTACTCTGAAAATAGAGAGCATGAAGACATATGTAAAACATAGATGTAACCTACATGCCTGAGATATGTCAAGTTAACAAGTATTTAGACCAGAATAAATCAATAAATGTTCGTAATAAGCATTAATTACATAGAATAATAAAACTGACAAGTTTGTATATATGCTTAACAACACATAGTGATCATTTGCATCAATTTAGTAACTTTTGGTTTGAGAGTATTCTTATATATCTATCTTGAAACTATGCTAGATGACTGCTTCCTGGGTTAAATACTAGTACTCATACCTATTCCAGGAATTGTGAAGGCCTGGTTCAACCTTGCCAAAGATAGCCTTTTTAACCTCAGGGCCATTAGATTAGGTTTATTGTGCTTTATTTGCAGATTGACATGTCCTTGAAATGTATCAATCTGACAGGCATGCTAAATTTTTTATACAATATTACGACTTTGGAAAAATGCAGCTATTGAACATGGACAAATTCAGTTAAAAAACAGTACTGTAGCAGATGGCAAACATATCTGTTAATGTAATGTGTGGTTTCTTTCCACAACAATGGTAACAAATCAACACATCAATGTAAGTGCATATATTAGCAAGTCATACAATTATGTAAAAAATTTGGGAATGGAAAACAGTGTACCAACCATCTGAAGAATATTGCTGACTTTTTCTTCAATTCTTCTCTGTCGATCTCTGTCCGATAATGTTGTAAGTAAGCATACATCTTCTAGTCTGTAATCAAGGAGTGTAAATTACAATTAAACTTTTATATTACAATGAACAGATATATATTACAATTATATCACAATCTTCACACTGACCAATTAGCCCCAATCCCAGGCTGGTAAATTTCTATTCAGACTAGAGAACTTTTTCAAAATTGCATATTTAGACTGGTGCTAAATTGTTCATTTTCAATAGCCCACATGTAGTTTAAAGCTAGGGCTTTAAGAAAATGAGTTCAGACAATGGCTTTAAAATGTTTTTGCACCATACTGATGGTATAGCCTACGAAGTATCTTTTTGTACACTACATTCTTACTTAAAAAACAGAAACATTTACATTTCTTTGCCTTTCTTTTTTCCTTTAGTTTTCATTATAGTGTTCTGTGTTGATTCTTGTTCTGCAGTAATGGACGATGACATTGCCATGGCAACCAAAACATCTTCTTCATACTGACTATAATGAAAAGAACAAGGTATCATATTACACCAATCTATCCATACTTAAGTCCTATTTTTCCTATGTATTCCTAAAATTTTGAATTTGACAACAGAATTACTGTGTCTTAGAAAATAAAAATGAAGAATTTATGATTCTCAACTATGAACTAATACTTAAGCCTTACTTCTTTGGTTCTTTGATCTTTCTTTTCTTTGGTGCTACTGCTTTTGATATCTTCGTCCTGAAATCATTTTTCAAATATTGGGATATTTTTTCATCAAGATACATTTAAAATATTCACACTGGGTATCAAACAACATGTGTTATTTTACCTTTAAATATGTAACGCAGTCCACAATTAAAACTAAGTTTATGGCATGGACACAAACTAACATATTGTAGCTTTATGTTTAAAGAGAAAGTTGTGATTAATACATAGATCTGTATAATAGTTGAACTGTAAATATATTTCATTCATAATTTTACTATCCATGCTGAATTAAGTAACAATGACAGTAACCAGATGTCATAAATACATTACAAGATATATATGCAGGAAATTTCACACTTGCCTTAGCTCTTGTGGAATTATTCCTGCTGCTAACTGGTCAGCCCTTTCTTTCTCCTGATCCTTAACTAACTGTATTAATTTATCTGTGGTTACATCATTAGCACGGGAGCATTTCTTTAAATGCATAACTCTTGCCTGTTGAAGACAGGAATAAATAGTTGATAAAACCAGAGAAAAATAAAGGTCATGTTTTCACTTGACATCAAAAGTTGAAGGTCAAAAATGACCTTTGTCTGATGATAATGTGAAGAGTCAACAACATTTCCTTCTAATTTCATAGTAAATTTGAACCTTTGGTACAAATTCTCAAAAGTCAAAAGCTTTATTTTACTGATTTCAAGAGTCAAAATGTTGTTTAAGGGTCAAATAAAAGTACTGATCATATATATGATTAACCAACTGACCATATCTTGGCATCAATCCTAAAGTTTCTAATGGCAAAATCAAAAAAATATTTGAGGATGATTTATACCTAATATTCTCACAAAAGGTGTTCAGAAAAAAATTGAAAGAAAAGTGCATGTATTTCAACAAAACTAATATTGTTTCGAAAAAGTAACCTTAAACATGACTATTTTTGTCTAGCCTAATACAATATATTTAATATTAATGCTATAATTTTTAATTTGTACATCAGACACACTCAGATGTATTCTACTGTACTTCAGACTTTAAAAGAAATAGATACACTTGTGGGCAAATTATGGGGAACAATAATAAACTCGTTAAAGGACCATCAAAGGATACTACAAAAGAATATTCGTGATGACTGAAGGATGCAACAGACCAAATTTGATGATGATCCAACCACTGGTTCATGAAAAGAAGTCATTTTAAGGTTTTTCTTTGTTTAGCTCTAGCAGCCCCTAATTGAGGCCAACCATTTTTATTTCAGCAAGTCTGATAGAACACTATCTAGGTGCTTAAAACCAAGTTTGGTAACAATCCATCGATAGAATCATGAGAAAAAGTTATTTTAAGGAATTTCTATTTTTAGCTCTAGTGGCCCCTAAAAGGGGCCGACCAAATTTATTCGAGCAAACTTGAGAGAGGACCATCTAAGGATGCTACAGACCAAGTTTGATGATGATCCATCCATTGGTTCATGAGAAGAAGATGATTAAAGTTTTTTTCTTTTTTTAGCTCTTGTGATCCCTAAAAGGGGTCAACTGGCATAATATGAACAAATTGCAGTTAGAACATCAAAAGGCTTCTGCAAAGCAAATTTGAAGTAAATCCGACTGGTAGTTTCTGAGGAGAAGACCATTGTTGGCGCCAGATGACGGACGACAGACGCCGGAGCATCCACCTACAAATCCTAACAGCTCACCCTGAACCTTCGGTTCTGGTGAGCTAAAAATATCAAACATACTTGAATCAAAGTTTTTTTGAGAAAAGAGTAAAGTTCGTAAAATCTTACACTCATAGACTAAAACATCAACTATCTTAAACGACAATTTGCTTCGTATTAAATATGATACTGACATAATAAAATGTTCAGCAACAGCACTCACATTCTCAGATTTGAAGTTTTTCCCACAAATAGGACAATTCAGCACGGAATTTCTTGCAGTTTTTAGGAGCCTTTCTTCCTCTTTCTTCTGTCGTTCGGTATCCTCAATCTTGTCAATACATCTGTAAAACAGACAACAAATAATATAACTGCATGAAGCAATACAGTGGAATGGAGGTTAGCAGGTTGGTGTAGAAACTAGAATCAACTAGCTGTCTTGACTTTTATTCATCATAATTTATAAAAACTGCATCTTTTCTAAACCAAATACCTACAATGGGTAGACATAAACTGTTCAGTCCATTCCATGAATAAACTTTGGTCAACAACTTTTTAACTATTTACTGTTTATTTCTTCTATAGCAGGGGCCGTTTATAGGCATCTTCCCCTCAGGAAAAATCTTTACAATCATGCAGTTTTCCCCTAAAATTCAGTTTACATCAAGTTTTTTCTTTCCCTTTTTTGCAAAAATACTGTGTTATTTTTCCTTCAAATTTAAGAAAAAGGCCCCTATCTATGAAAAATGTCCTGATTTAATTAAGAATTAAAACCTTTAACAAGACACTACTTGTAGCTCCACAACCACAAACGACTCAGTCTGTTTAATCTTAAATTGATTTAAGTATTTGTCTCTATCATAAATAATTTGACAGAATAAAATCAACAGATTACAGAAACTGAAAGCAAAACAGATGAACACTTGATATTCCTTGAATTTATGGACCATTTTACGTCACCTGTTAACATGTTGTTGTCGACGCTGAATAGACATATGACTCAAAACTTTGTTGCACACCTGACACTCATACACAGATCTGTCTGTATCTCCCTCAGCTTAAAAGTATTGTTAAAGATGCATTAGAATGAAAATCGACACAAAATCTTCTGCATCAGTTAATTATTCAAACACAAATTAGTTCAATGATATTATCAGGGCTCTGCAAATTTTAACTAGTTGTACAGCAATTTCAAATCGTCCTGAGTCAATGTCTACTTGTAATTACGAGTAGATGAGTGGATTTGTCGAGCCTTGATTATTCCCAGCATTTCTGTCAGCATATATTCTGAAGTAACTTCAGTAGTAATTTCTATTTTTGTCAATGAAATAAACGTAAGAAACAATATTAACAAAGATTACTGTCAGGGTTGTAGAAATGTTTTCATGTAGACGATAGGCTGCTAAAAGTAGAAGGGGGATTTTAGGATTCCCCTCTGTAGGGGATGGGGGGGCAACATCCCCTGTGGAGAAAAAGTAGCCTGGGAAAATGCTCAAACAGCTGGATGATTTTTCTGGCTTCTGGCTCATTTCTACACTCATGCTGTCTGTGTCTTAAACAACTATTTAATGTCCAGAACAAGTGAAACTTGTCATTTTTCAAGCTAAGTTTGTGGTAAGAGAGCAAATTTTTATATTTTCAGGTAAAGTTTCAAAAGTAGGTCTGACATCAAGATCAAAATACAATTGGTTTTCATAATCATACTTGAGACACAGAAAATCAGAACATATCACTTCCTTCTTGTCAGCATAAAAATGTAATTTACAAATACATTTCAAAATCCAAAAGATCATAATGAATATTATTTCATAATATGGATATTGAGATCAACACTGACATGGGAAAACTTAGTACAGTCTAATATATCATATTTATAGCTTATCAAGTTCATTATTTCATCATACTGTAACAGAACTATAAAACTTACCACCATTGTTGACAGAACAATTCTCATTAAGTTCCTCAGTTTTATTCCTGGATATTTTTCTGCAATCACCCTCACCACTACTACCAACAATCACATTACTGAAAGACTGTGCATCCTTAAACTCACTGGTTTCATCAAGACTCGCCGTTTCAACAATTACATCTGGACGTTTTTCTTTAGGTTTGCCTTTAACCCTTTCATACTTCTGAAGTTTCTTTGATAGGGAGAGCTTTGTTAACTTCCTAGGTTCAATTTCTTTAGGACCAGGCATTATTACATGTACGTGAGAACTTTTTTCACTTTAGCACACAAAACATATTCTTCATAAGGGCTGTTCACTGTCTATGTAAACATATACAAGAAGTAAATCCAGACCTTTATTATAAATAACAAAACAGTTATCAAATAAAATAAAATCTATGTCAGCCATTGAATGTAAAATGAAACGAACACACATACATGGCAATACAATAATTTCAATATAAATGTTTCAGAAACATAATTTAACGTCAAAATTCATTTTTAAAACACAAAAACATAAATGAGTCTTTAAAGCCACTTCAAGAATGTATTTTAGCATCCTCTTCACTGGATTTAGTGGCTAGGCAAATCTGTAGCTTTAGCCAATATTTTTTCATAGTATTTCATTTTGAGTTGAATGCTTTCTCGTTCCTTTTCCTTCATATGCTTGACTGATTCTCTTTTAAATCTTGTTTCTTCCTTGCGAGAATTATAGTATAATCTAAAATATACAACACGTGTAATGATCATCACCATGATAAATCAATTTACCTTACAGATAAAAGAACTTAAATTTTACTTATAACTAGTTGTATCTAGTGACAGTAGGACTTTTCTGTACGGTCATACATACCTGTAAAGTATACAGAGCCATAGCACTGACCAATAACTGATAAGCTCCACCCACTGGATAATGCAGGATAGTGCATGCTGTGTATATGACCCTTTCATACTTGTAGAATTTATAATAGATTTAGTACCCTAACTAGAGTGCACAAACAAGAAACAAACATAACAATATCAATTTTTTAAATTAATACATCTCATAATGAGAATTATAAACACATAGAGATGCAGATATCACTGATCATATTTCAAGGCTACGATAATGGATCGAGTTTATCAGATTCTCCATGTTTATCATGTTTATAACTAGTATAATATAACCCAGTGATGTTCCTTCAATGGACATTTTTTATCTTATCTAATCATCCAAAGTTTTAATCAATCATTTATGGCCATCATTACGTTTTTTACAAAACCATGTGTTAAAATTAAAAATTTTATGATAAAAAAAAATCTTAATACGATATGACTAATGATAGACACTTTCATTATTTGATAAAAATTTGTTGCATTGTGTTAAATCAATGCATAATAATACTGTAGGCATATGTTTTATCTCTGTAGAATTACAAGCCTGCAACACCACAGCAACAAATTTATTGCATGCAACTCAATTGGAGAGTTGCATGTACAGTAAAACTGAAATTAAGACCAAAGGAAAGTGATCAAAATACTTAAGTAATGTTATTATCAAGGGAGCCACGGCTGTGGTCCAGTGGTTAGTGCACTGGGTTTGTAAACCAGAGATGCGGGTTCGAATCCTGGTCACAGCAGGTCATACCCTCCTATAAAAATTTGACAAAAGTGTCGATTTTCCTCCCTATGTGGAGAAGTTGCCAGCTCCTTGTGGAAGGGTAAGTTAGTACTGGTTTGTATACAGTCCAGGAAACTGATTAGGTGAACTGGTCGCAACTGAAGATTGTTGAAAAACAGCATTAAACCCCAGTGACAATAAGTCACATAAAAACAAACAAACAAACAAAACTCATTATCAAGTTAACTGTAAAGGAAATATCGAAAACGTATCCAAAATAATTGATTGTACAATGAGGTAGTAGCTGAGCATAAATTTTGGGTGTATTATTGTAATGAATTGAAAGTAAAAAGACTTCTTACATTACACAGGCATCAACAGTAAAAGTAAATGCCAGGACTCCTGCAATGATTCCATTTCTGTACTTCCACAATTTAGTTCCTTCGAGGAGACCCTTCTTAACTTCCTGACCAAAATTTTCAAGACGCATCTTGGTGGCTGTAGTTTATTCAATAGATAATGAAATATTTACCAGAAAACAGCAGAATCACTGAAATATTAGAAAGAAAACAGGTAAGTAAAAAATTATACAAATTATCATTAAAAAATAGAACTTACTTCAGAGTAATACGAAGTTTAAGCTAAGATTAATCTATGTTCAAATACATTGTCTGTCATTAGGACAACTGGACCGACCAAGTTTGACATCCTTCAAAAATGTCTCATTCATTAACAGTCCGATCTTAAGCAGTTAGTGAAAAAAACAACAGATAAAGGTGTTTTAATGGGACAATGGCCCTTTCTGATGCAAAATCAGTGTGGCATTTTGAAAACCAATGTGACATTTTCTTGTTGCGATAACTGAGTAGCAACTAAAACATTTGTCATTACTATTTATAAGTGTCTATCTGCTAGGCACTTGTTGCATAAAGAAAAAGCTAGCTTAAAGCGTCAGATGACACTGAGCGGCTGTCATTAGGTGCTTGCTTTTGCTAAAGGAAAGAATTGCATTAAGAGTCAGAGAATGCAGAGCAGCAGTATTTACATTGTACTCACTTCATTTTGTACACAAAAGGATTGAAAACATATAAATGTGCCACAGGCGCATCTGCTGCCAAAGACAAAAATATGACACTTCAAATTTTAATGTAAATATGGAGCATGCCTTTCCCGATCACTGCATTGGGTATACATTATGAAATCTAACAACGGCAGAAAAAGTACTGACACAGTGATTTTTTGTATATTTTACAGTCAAATATTGGCTGTATCCCCTAAGCCCAAAAAGTTATTTTCCCCTAGAATTGCTATATGAATAAGCGAGTTTTTCAAATTTTCCCTTTTTTCCCCGATTTATAATGCTATATTTTCCCTTCAGAAAGACACAGGTAGTTTTGAAAATTAAAAAAAAATCACTATGACACAAGCCATGGATTTTTTCCTTCTTTAGCAGGTGTTGTTTATACAATAAGCATCTTCCCCTCAGGAAAAATCTTAAAAATCATGAAGTTTTCCTCTAAAATTCAGCAGACAATAAAAACCACTGTGTTATTTTCCCTCAAATTTAAGAAAAATGCCCCTTCTCCTACCTGTGACAAAAAGCCCAGTAAGAAACAGTCATGTATGATGTAACTATAAGGCCCTTACTAAGGGCCAAGTTGAGTTGCTCAACTTGCTCAAGTTGCTGTATCAACTATCACCTGTATATCACTTGTCTTGGGAAAAATTGGGTCGATAATTTAGAATAGTCAATATCCCAATAAATTTTCGAAGCGAACACACTTCAATATTATATAAATAATACCTTTGAATGATATAAAATACACAACATTGCAAACCCGCAAGTTCGGTCACCTCCGATTAACTCCCTTTAATTTTAATGGTGAGGATAAAGAAGGTGCATATCCGTACCGGTCAAAACAAAAATAGATAACATGTCTTATAGCAAAATCCATTTTTTAGCGTTTAACCAATTGAGTTCAGATAGAATATATATGCATTCACACGTTCTGTATTTGCATCCAATTAAATATGAATACATTTTCTAATTTAAAACTCTACATGTAGAGTCCCCGACGTGCTGTATGTGCAAAACATATGTAATGTAACCGAATGTAGCGTCCCGGTTTAAATGTACTTGACTTTACTTTTTACGCGTAAGCCACAATCATCAATTGGATATACATAAACCGCGATGATTGAATTTAAGGGGCCTTTTGTTTTCTTCGTAGCAAAATATTCCGATAATATTTGCAGATGCGCCGTACTTTATACAAGTTTCAATAATTCCAAAATGGCCGCGCCCTTGTACACATGAAAATCTAAACATGAAAGTCATAGTTAATGCATTTAAAACTGTGAGAAATAACTGGAAAAAGTCGATATTTTTCACTTGTGTTGGTGCATATGCCGTTCGATATGGTTATCACAGATACGAGTAAGTACTGATTGGCCTGCAGATTGTATTATGCCTCGATCACATATTTCGGATTGATGACCTTTCGGATATATTATTGTTAAACTCAAAGACACGCCTTTTAAAAGTATCCTACAATTTTTAAGACATATATTATAAGATAAACATGTTTACACCACTCACTAAGTTATTTTGATTTTGTAAGTTGAATATTTATTATTCACTTTATTGGTAATATTAATTATTATTTTAGAACTGAGAAGTCCCTGAAAGACCCAGTTAAGTCAAATTGATACTCCAAAAAAAAAAATCCAAACCTATTGCTGAATGAGAAAGTTGTTTATTTAAGTCATTGTTCTTAGCTACTTTTAATCAAAGGAAATGATTTTTGGATACTGAAGAATTTAGTGTCACCCTTTAGTACTGCGACTATATACACTATGATTTTAAAAGTAAAATTAATTGAAACACTGATCATGTTATTGCTCTGACATAGATGACTATATTGGGTGCTCTGTTAAGATTTCATTGATTTAGGCCTAACACCAAATTCACTCGTATTCAAATTCGACTAGATTTCTTAAGAATTTATTGAATGTGATGGACAATCTGATAGTTTATTTATGTAAATTGTTATACAGTCATGTGAACTTGCGACCTCAATTCCACTAAACATCATTTTATTGATTTGTCTTGTATAAATGTTGTTTATTTCAGAGATGATATGCTCAGGAGAAAGTATTGTGCTGAAGCTAAGGTATATGTTTTACTTTATTTAAATTGTGTTGTAGTTAATTTAATCATGTTAATCAAGAATATGATGGTAAAAAAGTTATAACAATCTGAGAATAGCTCATTATGACAGAATGGTGCATCTTTGTATTACTTTGAAGGATTCAAATATGTTTATTCTGCTAATACTGTAATAGTTATATAATACTCTTAAATAGGACCTATATTAATATAAATTAATGTTGATTATAAATTATTATTGGTATTTTTGGTATGTTCCTGAACTTCTTTATAATTATATTATGTTTATATGACAGGTATATGGTGAACAGATAGCGCAGTTTGCTGGCAAGAATCGAAAGATCACTGTATTTTTGAATCCAGCTGCAAAAACAACGTGTGTATCATTTTTTCTTTTTTTTCTTTATCCTAATTGTTTCCATTGTCTGACTTTTCTCTCTCTGCTGTTGGTATCTTTGTATTATATTCTCTTAAAAGCCTGTTTAGTATTTTCCACCTTTTTCAGTCCTTTCTGATTAATGTCAAGTTAAAATATCTTTAAAATGTCTTATTTTAAACATGATTTTTACAATGATGGGTGAAAATAACTGATAACTGTTAATTCTATGAAGAATATTAATATCACTAACTGAAAAGAAAGGAATTTGTGTTTGTGTATATGATTATCATGATAACTTGATGTATGCATTTTTTCAGCAATTTCTTTTTCCTTATCTGAAATCATGTTAAAATTCATAATTATGTAGTAATTATTTGATAAGAAAAAATATGTGTTGAAGATTTTGATGTGTGTTTTATAATATTTTAAACCTTATCAATATGTGTTACAGTGAAAGTCGTAAATTGTTTGAAAAGAATGCTGCTCCTGTCTTGTATCTCGCTGGACTTGAGGTTAATGTTGTGAAGGTAAAGTTACTGTTCAGATTTATGAAGTAAATATACATGCAAGTTGGTGTTAATAACCTACTGAAATCTGTTTCATCATTAGTAGTAGGAAAATTAATGCATTAAAGAATGATTGTTGGTAAATTGAATCATAATTGGTGTCTTTACTTGCCATACTTATGTGGTACTATTTTCTGTTGGTTTGTTTTGATATACAAGCATCAGTATTTATTTGTTACTGCAATAATGCAGTTTTGTTTGTATAACAGATTTGGTGGTTATGAAATAAGTTGAGATCTTTCCTCTAATTGGCCTTGCCTGAGCGTATTTTTAAAATTATCAAATTTTAACAAATCTTTTAGAGACTGTTCACTTGTGTCAGACTAATGATAACAGGACATCATGTTGAATTTATTTTCTTATTTCTTTAACATTTACTACATTTTAGACTGAGTATGAAGGTCAAATAAAAGAATTCTTCAAGTTTCTAGAATCAAAGCATACTGATGGAGTTGTGGTTGCCGGTGGTAACGGATCTGTTTTAGAGGTAAAAATGATCCAGTTTTTGTAGAAACATCAGACTGATTATTATTTTAGTAACACATTTGTGCAAATTAAGAGTAAAATAAATATTCTTATTTATGTTATTTTATACTGAATACATCTTTTAATTATCCAATTGCCTATTTTTGTCTATAGATTATTTTCATATTGCATTCTTCAGTTCTTCATCTTGATCAAATTTGATATCCTTTGAAAGCAACTCCGTTAGGAGGTAGGAGATTTATCAAATAGAGTTTTACTATTACTGACTGTAGTTGACCTTTCATTCTTTAATATTACTCTTTTATCTGATGAATTTCAACTATGGTTGTTTGACTGGTCAAAACATGGCAGTGTAACTAAGCCTTTATTTTGCAGATGATAACTGGCATGATGAGAAAGGAAGACAAGGTCTGAAATATTGAAGATATTTCTTCCTATTTACATATAAATAAAGCAATGTTTAATAGTTTTACACTTCTTTTAAGTTCTATTTAAGCATTCTGTCTAGATTTTTAAAAATGTGTTTTTGATGATTGAGTTTAAAATGCAAATATTTTGTACTTATAAACTGATTCAACATTCTCTGTTACATTGTATTTAGGTCTGATTGAAAGTTAAGTTTATTATTTCATAAATTATATCAAAACATATCTTTTTGAGTGAAAAAAGGCTCAGTATACTGGTGTAAATATACCAGAGTTACTTTTGACACATATCCTTCTATTTACCAAAGACACTGAAACTTTACTGGACCAGAGGACTTACAAATTTAAAAACATTACTTGACAAAATATCACTAAACCACTGTATGTATTGACTCAAGTCTTCAGTAAAAATATCAAAGGATATTTACTAGTCCCAAGAGCCGTTAAATCTACAATTTTACTACCCCTCATTGATTTTTTCCTTGAGGACCTGAGGTCATTTGTGTTGACTGATGTCTCTACATTCTTTATGTATTATGTAACATGAAATTACAGGAGTTTAGGCAGAACACACCTATTGGTATAATACCTACTGGAAAAACTAACAAGTTTGCTTCATTCTTCTATGGTTCAGATAAAGAACAAGTCAGGTATGCAACAATATGTATATGTTTTGTTTTAATGATATAAAATATGTTACCCAATGCATTCATTCAATGTTAGATTTTACAGATTTTTACAAATTTTCAAATCATGCTAGCATAATTTTTGGACTCGGTTGGTGTAATTTAAAGCATTGTTAATGCATTTCAGTGCATCTCAGTATTAAGGCGACTTTTCTTTGGTTCAGGAGTAATCTTAATATCTTTCGTTTTCCTTTATCTATATAGTATTGATCTAACACTCTCTATTGTTATTGCAGAAGAATGTTAGATGCAGCCATGGCTGTAGTGAAAGGGGTAACAGAAAAAATTGATGTAGTTAAAATACAGGTAACATTATTAACCTTTATTATGCTGTACACCATAATTATTACTGATAAGGCACTGCTGACTTTGTTTAATGTAGCACTGATAAGAAATGGTTAGGTCGTTCTCGGCAGTGGGGAGAATGTAAATAGTGCGACCTGTAATCACACTAGGCAAGAGAAGGGTTAATAACAAGGGTGTCATGTGATAATGTGTTCCAATAGTTCTGGTATGTGGCTTTTAACATGTGTGATCTGTTTTAAAATTGTGTGTACAGTATTATTATTGTGTATCAACCATTTTCAAATATGCTAATTCAGGGGATAGTTACTGCTGATTCTACCTAGTATGAGAAATTTTCTTATGTTACTGCCCAAGAATTTTAATGGGTGTAACAAGAATCTAAACAATTTGTTCTTTTATGAAATAAAACACTAGACTCTTGATTTATCTTATCTGTCTATTTTAAGAAACTTTCTTTTATTGTTTAGAAATCATGATTTAAAGTAAAATTGAAATGTTGCTGAGGTTTTGATACTGTTTATACTTGTATGTACAAAAACACTTTTTCACTATTCAGGTATGTTGGAAATGAAACTATATTATTATTTTTTTTTATTCATGCACCATTTAGGGTGAAGATGGAAGGGCCACGTTTGCTTTGTGTGGGATGGAGGTTGGAGGATTCAGAGATGCTAAAGAAAGAACTCCTAAGTAAGTTACCTTAATATCTAAGTACAGTATAACCGCAAATAGCAACCACCTCAATATAACAACCACCTTGTTATTTTGATCACTTATTTTTGGACCAGCTTTCAAAAACTCCTATAATTCAAGTGATAAAATGAGACCACTTCATTATTATGACCAATTTTTCAGGTCACAAAGGTGGTTTCAATTATCAAGGTTTTACTGTCTATACAAACTTTAATTATTGTATTGATCTTTATTGTATTAACTTAAGATATAATCTGGAATAGGGATCAGATCAACACTAGTCTCTATGATTTTAATTCATGAACTATTTCAGAATATTGGTTAATAATTTTTATATTGATTTGTGATAGCTTATTCCCAGATAATTGTAGCACATTTTGTGTTCGTATTTGGGGATGATGTCTGATACAGTTTATTTGTCTCTCTTTATGTGTGTATTCTTTATGCTCTATTGCTTCATATTTTGTATTCCAATATATTGAGATGTCCATTTTAAGTTTATGTGTTGTAATCATGAATACATAATACTAGAGTGTATTAATTGTGAACTATTTGATGGGCCTCTGGGTCAAGTGGTTGTAAAATCTAGGAGTGCAACAATAAGGCCAAACCCATATTACAATACATTGTGATACTGCCAACACATATTGCAATACATATTGCAATATTCACTGCTCACATATCAAAGAAAAAATACTGGGATGGTATCACTCTTTAGACATCAATTGGATTGAGTGATTGCAGCAACCTGTGTGAAATGTCTTGATTTGGGGTCTTCAAAGAAGATGAATTCCCCTAGAAATGTTATTCAGAGGAGATGAGTCATTTTTTGATGATTCTAAAATGCACTACTTCTGTTTCTGTGCAAGCCCAAGCAATCAATAAGATATCATGGTACGGGGATGTCATAACATGGTATGTATTGCTCGACACAGTACTGCAATATACTAACCAGTATATCATTGCAGCCCTTGTAAAATCCCCATGTCTTTCTCGAAGAAAAAGGGACAAAATTTGCTATAATTGTTTTATCTGTAACTGTTCATATGTTTATGTAATTTTATTTTTAGGTATTGGTATCTGAGCGGTTTGAAGCACAAATTCACTTACCTTAGATCTACCTTGAGTAAGTGGCCTCCAAATATAAGAGGCCAACTGGAGTATATGGAAGCAAAAGAGACAGATGTACCAAAAAGGAAGGAAAAGAAAGCAGAAGAACCAAAAGCGTCCTCCTCAGGAAGTTGGAAAACCAATCTGTTGCGATTATTATTTAAACCCAGGACCAAACCTGTGTGTAAGTACATGTTTATGTATAAATTGGTGAAGTTAGAGCATTTATTAGTTCATAAGGGTTACATAAAACAGGCAGTCGTACTAGATGTGTGATAGAAAATTGCAACCAAACATCATATATACATGTAAATGAAAACATTTGTTGTAGTTGTATTATTTTGGTCATATTCTATATCAATTTGTTTGACATTAGGGTGTTTAAATCATTGTGATTTCCATTTTACTATTAGAAGTTTGTTACTTATACCTGTGACTGTAAAAATAATCTGTTTCCCTTTATCTGAAACTTTGGTCCAGTTCCAGTAGTTTCAGTAAAGTGTAGTTCCATATTATTTTTTTCCTCGGGTTTAATGTTGCACCAATAGCCACTGTCATCTTTGGGACTTGTCTAGCTTTAACAATGAAGGAAAAACCCCAGGCATATACCTGGTTAGAACCACTGACTTTAATTCGGAACAAACATAGTTGTAATAAAACATTTACATTAATACCACTTCAAGAACCAAAATGAATGGAATAGAATAATTACGTGGTCTCATTATCGAGTTGAATTATAGAGGAATTGTTGAAAATCAAGCTGAAAATTAGTGGCCAGTATATTGAAATGCTGTTAATACTGTGGTAGATGCCAGTGACATGTACATTTCCTGTATGAACTTTTTTCAGCTGTAGATTTCAATATTTTGTTAACTGAAATGTATTTAGAACATCCCTATTATCATGAACATATGTTTTACAGCTATTACTGAGGAAGAAGAGGAAGAGGAAGGAGATTATGAAAATGAAGAATTTGTGAAGAAAGACATTGATAATGTGGAATTAACCATAAGTTCAAATTTTGATCAATCAAATCAGGTATCATTGTTTAAATTGCTCTAATTAGGTCTTTGTGATTTGAATTATTTTTTGATATTGGACGTTTGTATGACTTGAATAATAGGAGATACTGTCTTTGGTATTAGTTTGAACTATACAGTTCAACAATTGGATGTGTTGTCACATTTTAAATGATCGTGGACTCTATAGGCTTTGACTTGAAACCCTGAAAATGCCTCAATACTTCAAGGTCTTAGTTTATGATTTCATGTTCTGAGACAAGGTTCCATTGTGTATTTTATTCTCATAATGATTATATATATCAGACCAAGAAAAGATAAAATAATATAAGTCATGATGATTGCTGTGTGAAATGAAGCCACTCTTAGTTTTCTGGTACATTCATCAGTATCAAGAATATTGATTGCCAATTTGTATTACTGTCTAGTTATTGATAGTGATTCTATTGTCTTTTTCAGTATCAGATTGAAGTCCTGTTCTTATTTCATGTATTTTGTCACGTCATTTTTTTTTATCACAGCCTATGAATAGTCTACGACTAGGTGTTGGCCCAGACAACATTTCCAAGTCTGACTTTATCTCAGAAGGGTAAGTTCTATCAGCTGTATTGTTTGGGTTCTTTGTAAATACTGCAAAATTTGTAAAAAAGTCACTTGTCTTACTCAGCTTAGCAATGAAAATAACAGAGTGTGATGATACCATTATGGTCATTTTGTCTGACATTATGAATTTATATATGACCTAAGAAATAAATGTTTAATTTCTGCTAAAATCACTAAAAAATTTAGGATTGATAAGTTGGCAAAACTTTTTTAAGTATGCTTTTTAAATTTGGAGCTGTATAGTTCATATGAAAATAAAAATATTGGCTAGAAAAAAATTGACATTGACCAAAAAAGTTCAGGTTCGGCATATTTTATGAAATATCTGAGCTAAGTTAATAGATAACAATTTGCTACAGCATAAAAACATGTGAATGGTAAATATTTCAGTCATTTGCTTTTAAGAACTTGTGAAAAAGCCTAATACAATTGCTTGAAAATGTTTTGTTTCTTTGCTACCAAAAGCAGTGATCATTGTTATTGAATTTAATTTCTTAAAAAGTGCCATCTTAGCTGAGACATGTTTATGGAATGGCACCAAAGTTCTTTTGTGATATTCATATAATGGATTATGTATCATTACAGGTGGTCTAGAATAAAATCACCATCCTGGAAAATTAGTCATGATAGCAATGAAAATATACTGTGTAGAAAAATCAAATTCACCCCAGAAGTAAAAGAGGTATTTTAACACTTTTTTTATTTCCATGTTTAAATAAAGTTTAAATGTTCAGTAACAACAATTTCTTTAAATACTTGGAAGATTTGGTTGTCTGGTCTGCATCAGTTCATATTTAGCTGACAATTCAAGATGCTGAACTCAAAGATTGAGATTTGAACCCTTATAAGTTCATGTTCATTTTTCTAAATGAGACCTGCACACTGTTTTACCCAGTTTGATAATGGGGAATTCTTTAAATTAAGCCCTCACATGCGTTTTTCATGTTTAGCTTTTATGGTGCAAGGTTAAACCCTTCTGAAAATAAAGAGATAAATTTCAATGAAAATTTTCCCAATGTATAAATGTGAAAACTATGGATCCTTTTACTGCATTTTACTTCAGGCCTTGTGTTAAATAATCGTGATGTCTGAGTTTTTTAATTCTGACTAAAAGAAAAATCTGGTATCAGATACAGTAGAAAGTGATAGTGTAATAGTGAATTTCTTGGGACATTCAAATTTCACTATGTCCATAGCATTGAAATAAAAAGGAGTTTGATTATTTTTCTAATTAATAATAAATAATTATTTCACTGTATCTGATACATCATTGTATCCAAGTTCATGATAACTGTGTCTTACTGTATACTCTTAATGAGTTATTGCTTTCATTTCAGAACACAGAAGTTTGGTTTTCTATCGATGGGGAACCATTTGAAGCTATGCCTGTTGAAATTTCATTACTTAAAAATCGACTTAAGATATTTTCTACTCAAGACAAATCTCCAAGCTGAAATTAAGAATTTGTACTATAAATGTATTTTATTATGTATGTAGAATGGTAAAGTAATGCCGTGATAAAATGTCGATATCTGACCAACTAATTGCTCAGGAAGCAGGTGGTTGTTACATGTTAGAATATAACTATTAGTGAATCAACTAAAGTGTAAAAAGAATTCTCTATAACCTGATCAAATCTATATTTTTCTGATGCCCATAGACTTTTATCAGTTTTGTTCATTTTTTCCCTTATATTCATTTCTGTATGAACCGTATGATATAAACTGTATCTCCAAGCTGAAAAAGTAACTTTGAAAAAAAATTGTGCCCACCTGTAGACCCTATACTTTAGGGGAATGTTATCAAGAATCAGGTATTAGTTTTTATGGCTTGATCAGTTGATATGATCTTATTTTGGTCGACTTGATTGGTGATGTAATATGAATGTATCTAACAAATAAAGTTATGAATATGATAAATAATCTGTTATTATCATTACTTCAGTACATTAATTCTTTATTATTTATTTTTGACACCATGTCAAGGAGAAATATTTGGCAACTCTGACACTGTACACTTAAAATCAATACGTACAGATCAGGTCACTTGCTGCTTACAATATCAATCTGTGTGACACTGCGCTTTGAATGCTGGGAAGAACTATTTTTAACCTCTGCACTGTGGCAAAAAGATGTATCTTTGTATGATGACATCATGCAACTTGATTTCGATATGAACTTAGACATACATAAAAATGCAATGAAAATTACAAATAACTTTATATACCATATTTTCCCTTGACTGTTTACTACTGCATGTAAATAAATATCCAAATTTGGATGGTGATGTGTCTAAGGGTGGACGTAAGTGTTAGCTTGATGACACAACTGCTTTTTATAGAATGCAATTAGTATTCCCCACCTACTCACTGGCTTCCTAACCCTCATAAATAGGTGAAGAAAACTAAATGATGACAATAGTCGTGATAACTTGTTATTTTGATTAGTATTTGATTAGTATTTGATTAGTTTAGTATAAGTATAGTATTAGTATAGAAGTAGTATAGTATGGAATGTAGTAAGAAAATTTGAACATAATCAATTAAGAACATTAACTCTGCTTTGCTTATTTCGAATAACTTCGCTTTATAAATATTAATTTACATACACAATTTTGGTACTTGTTTAAAGACTATATAAAGATCTTATTTGACAATCCCTTGATGGTGGAGTGGTAATTCATGTGCAAGAATCATTCAAACACAGCCCTGGCTTCTTAATTATCGTCCTCATCTTTATTTAGTATCAAATTGTAAATATTTGTCTGAAACGTTATTCCAAAACTCTTCAGGCATTGAACTTGATATGTGAAACATTGTACGGTATAATTACTATTAATTAGAGAGTGTGGAGTGTAAGATGTTCTACATTAATCTAAACCAACTACCATATGGGTAAATCGAAGTGGATTCAAGAACATGATACGTTCTGAAAGTACAAGTAGCTAGTTTAACCCTTTCTCAGTCAAGAATTTGATTGATTTTAATTTCTTTTTGCCATCCATGTATGATTTATATCACTTATTGTTTAAAAAAAATATTTGGACTCAGTCGCATACTTGCATATAGACAGACCTGTACACACCTAAGTAGCTATCACAGTTGCCTACCAATATATCAGAAGTCCTAAGACTATTAAGGCAAGCTTCATCTTATTTTTTGTTTGTAATGGTAGCTTGTTGGTCTAAGATCTGGCGGATTATAGATGTCGCTCCACTGAGACAGCGGATCAAAGTTTAATTTTTGATTTTAGCAGTACTTGTGTTCCCATCACAATTACGTCAGTTTAAGTTTATATCTATCGTGGCGTATCTGTACATGCATCTGTACTGATATCAATCATCTGTATGCAGGTGAATTGCCCAACTAGTTTGTATATGGACTTTATTGGAGTGCACGTACGAAACACATCTCTTGTATTGAGGTAGATTCTACTTAATTGTTTACGAATTAAGGTAAACAATGGGTTCTAGACCAAAGGTGTATCTAACAGTAGGAATTCCAGGGAATGCGTTGCGCATGTTAAAGGAAAAATGTGACGTCACGATGTTCCACGAAAAGAAACAAGAAGTTCCTAAAGATGAATTTTTGAGTGCTGTAAAGGGTGTGCATGCTATATTCTTGGAACCCTTTTCTTTGAAGGTAGACGCCGAGGTCCTCGATGCCGCAGGTTGGTACTTTATAAAGCTAACTTATTCACGTATATCTGTCATACACATTCATAAGTGACTGAGTGCGGTCTGTATGTACAGTATATACTGTATATATGCGGTCTTTAGTGCAGGAATAGTGGCCATTTAAAACGCAGTAGGAAATACAACAAACATTGTAACTATATTTTGAACTGCTCTACGTTCTGGATGTCAACATCGAAATGAAATAGTTTTCAGGGTCTTACAACAAAATGTAATGAAGAATCCAGTGGATATCATTGCCTTTAATATTTAGTTTGGGGACAATGGAAATTTTTTCTGGGAATCATTTTCTCCTCCATTTTAATGCCTGAACGAAGAAAGATGAATCTGAACATACAGTCAAACAGAAAACACAGTACTAAGAGTTTTATACTTCATGCTGCCATATTTTGACCAATACTAGCCATGGCTGATAGTTGTGATCCCTGCCTGTTGCACGGTAAATTGATTCGTCCGTGTATTTTGGGGGGAGTCAACTATGTATGTGGGCTTTTATTACGGTTTAATGTAGTTTATTTATGTTGGTGTTTGCCATTGTTGTTTATTTGTGTCAAGGAAACCATTCATAAGGTAGTATTTTAATTGTGACCTCTCCCGGGACTCCGTGTTTCTATCACTCGCAAAATATAAAAAATAAATAAAATCATGCAGAGTTTTAGATGACAATGTATCAGTTGTATAAGACAAAATTCAATAATTTCCTGTAACAAACACTACAAATAACGACTTTCAATCTCAATACTATATCTTTTATAAATTCGTATTTCTTTAAGGGCCGCAACTGAAGGTAATTGCTACACAGTCGGCGGGACTGGACCATATTGACGTAGACGAATGTGCACGACGGAATGTCAAGGTTGGATACGCACCGGATGTGGGTACAGACACGGTCGCAGAAGGTGCCATTGCTCTCACTCTTGCTACAACACGTCGCTATAAAGAAGGTATCACCGATATTACATAATATACGTATATTGTATTAATAATAAATACCTCGCTGTTGCTATCGCAATGACAGACATTTTCGCAATAGCAACAGAAACGAATGCATAACTATTAATTGAGACATTATTTCATGATAAGGCATAAAAAATGTTTGTCTACGGGTTACCCGACCTACGCTAATTTTCACCGCGAACCTGGACTTTTTTATTAGGCCTGAGGAATATCCTTTTTACCTCTCTCAATGTTCTGAGGCTTTCAAGGGTTGTTCTGATCATTTATATTCATTAATATTCACAGGTTTTCAGGCGGTTTTAGATGGTGATTGGGGAAG
Source organism: Lutraria rhynchaena (assembly GCA_008271625.1). Lineage (NCBI taxonomy): Eukaryota > Metazoa > Mollusca > Bivalvia > Venerida > Mactridae > Lutraria > Lutraria rhynchaena. The sequence continues at coordinate 189,270 of VIBL01000163.1, forward strand.
TGCGTCCGATGACTCATTATATTTGTGTGGCAAAGATATCCATGGTTCCACTGTAGGCATTGTTGGACTTGGACGCATTGGCCTAAATGTGGCTAAGAAATTAATGGCCTTTGATCCAGCCCGTCTGATTTACAGTAGCAGATCAAGGAAAGAGTATGATGTTGAAGCGGGAGGGGAATATGTATCATTTGGTACACTATTACAGGAGTCTGACATTATCATTGCGTGTTGCTCTATGAATCCCGACAACAAGCTTCTGTTCAACGCTGCAGCATTCAGACAAATGAAGACGTCGGCGATATTCATCAACATGTCACGTGGTGCTCTCGTCGACCAAGACGCTCTTTACACTGCATTAAAAAATAAGGAAATCTACGCTGCAGGTCTTGATGTAGTCACCCCAGAACCATTGCCGACCAACCACCCATTGCTGACATTGCCAAATTGCACCATCGTTCCACATTTAGGAAGCGCAACGGTAGCATGTAATAATGCATTGGCTGATCTTACGGCAAGGAATATACTTGCAGGATTAAACGACGAACCGCTTATTACACCAGTACCAATGTCAAACACAGAATAACCGTATTGTTTCACAGCTACTTGACATAAAACCAAATTTTGCTCCATAGGCCACTTATGCCCAATAACAAAGGAAGATACCCAACGTTAATTCAACAGGCACACTAAACACTCATACTGAATTAAAATATAAACGGTCGGATAACTATACATGTATTGTCTTCTTGTGGTGGACATCAGGAAGGTTTTATCTATGCGTCACGACTTTTTATTCGACGATAATCCACAAAACACACGAAACACGGTCCAAAGTTTCACCAAATCTACACAAATTTTGACATATGTAGTTTAATTTCAACGGCCTGATCGATTTTCATATCAAACCTCCATACCTACTCGTAAACAGTGCTTGCGTTAATAGATAAACATGTTTTCTTGCTTTTCAACTAGCAGCTTTGATACACGTATGTGATATGTGCTGAAACAAGAAAACATCAACAAAATATCGCTAGACACTCAACACGGAAGAGTCCATACGCTAATTTTATTCCGAACCGACTATATATACTGAACAAATCACTGCGTGCTGAAGAAATGCTTCATGCTACTTCATGCTTTATTATCATTTTAATCATACTGTATTCGCGTTGAGGTAAAAAAATAAAAAAAATGATTCGTCCAAATTAATGAAGATTAATAGCTGATGTTTATGCGTGATAAAACAAGTTTACAATCGTATTTCAGTTGCTATGTTGTAAAATTCGATGACACGAAGAAAAAAACATTAAGCAATTTCATATATAATTACAAAATTATTAATTAATTAAAAGCATTCATTCATTCATGGAAGTTTATTTCGATTTGGAAAAACGAAAACGCTGACATGTTTGGCTAGTTGCTTGTCATTATTGGTCTAACAAGCGTTGTTTTTCTACTCAATAATTGTTTGTGATTATATATATTCAATGTATGTACATAATATTAACGTAAAATATTTGATTACAGTAGGTTATATGGAATTATCCCAGTGACGAGGATAAACAAACTCAATATCTCATGGCTATTTATTAGTCTGTAAGTATCAGACTGAATTGCAAGTCATAGTTTGCTGCTGAGTGAAGATCAAATTACAAATCTTAACCGAAGTCCAGAACAGTAAAAAAAATGTGATGAAGATCTGTCTGTATATTTCTGATACATTTTCATAAAAACCTACCATGTTAATGAACGTATAGCTAATAGACAAGCGTGTAAATAGACAGTGTAGTTAGCGTCTTTATTTGGAATGTAAATCATAGCACTGAAAGAACTGGAGGATCGATTGTCTCGGACCAACGAAGACAGTACCCAAACATATGCAAATAAAAACTTTTAAGTAAATGTATCAATTGAAAGGCAAAAATTCTGGCTGACGTTTTAGAGTGTTCACAAGGTTTTTCTAGGCTTTGACCGTGTGTCATTATTTTAGTACATGTATTAGTACTTTACACCAAATAACTCATACAAAGTGAGTGAAGAAGTCATGAAACAACCATTCAATGTTACATGATAATTGAATGAAAAATGTGGACTCTTGAGTGTTTACAAGTGAAATGTGGGCAGATATAAGGCGACGCACATCCAGCAATTGCAATAACTAATCACTAGCCCTTCATGATGTACGCTATGATAAGATCTGACTGAACTTTCATAAATATCCTTACAGCGGTTCAAGATAGTTTGGACAACAATATAGTGTTAATGTTTCCTTAAAGCGATTCAAGAGGTACAATGTGGAAATGACAGACAAACATATGACCAAGGACATAATATAGTGTAATTTTTGGCTATAAAAAATTAACAAGAATGAAGAGGACACCACTAACAGAAGCAAAGGTTCACATAAGTGCTGAAAATGGATAAACAAGCCTTCTGTTATTGATTCAGCATTGTTTGGTCTCCATAAAGCAGAGCAATATACCGTAGCTTTTTCAGACTTGGACATAGTAATTACTATCACTTTGACACGAATCATAAACCAAGGTGTGTATAACCTTGATGGCTTTAAAATTTATCCATAGACTCTAACAGAAATACTACCCTGCTTCTGGACATTCTTGTTTTGCAGTTAATATACTTAAGCAGCAGCTCATCAGACATAGTGATATCTTGATCAGAACTTATAAGCAAATTTCAAGTACCCAGGGCTACATTTGCTGCCAAGGCTGACGTGAGAACTGTACATGACATAACAACAATGTCACAATTTCTTTGTCCATAGGTTCACAATGTTAAGTATGGCCATTCTGTTTTATCATTTTGTGTGGCAACGTTTCGAACTCCGTCAGCAAAAAAAAAAAAAAACACCATTTTATTCAAGTTCACGGTTTCGTGATTGGATTCAACAACTTCAAAAACATTAATAGCCATAGTTTGGAAATGTTTTAAGCAGATTTTATTTTAAATTGGGATCTTTTTTAATCATAATATTGTTATGGATTCTTGTGTAAGATACAGTGACTTGCAAAATCAGAATCAGAAGTGTTAGATTACTGTGTTCTGAGATTAAATTAGTCAGTCGACTGTTGTTCTTTCGAATATGTTTAATATGATGTTTCTGTTAAAGTCAATATTTTTTTTTTCAAAATGAGTTTGTATGTTTTTAATAGGTAACTAGCTAGGTTTTGCAAAATGAGGTTGAAACTTAACAAAATAAACAAGAGGGCCATGATAGCCTGAGTAAAAATTTCAACATCTAAGTTTTTCTTGTGATTTGACCAAGTGTCCTATTTTTTTAGCTGGGTTGACCCATGTTCAACCTTGTTCAATACATCATTAATACAAACATTCTGACAAGGTTTGGGGAAGATCCAATCAAAACTGTGACTTCTCGAGTGTTAACAAAGTTTTCCAGAGATTTGACCTAGTGACCTAGTTTGTGACCCCAGATGACCCATGTTTGAACTTGTCCAAGATATTATTAAGAGAAACATCCTGGCCAAGTTTGATGAATATTCAATCAAAAGTTTAGAGTGTCAACAAATATGATAGTTTAATTTAAGATTTATTTAAAAGCACAACTTGAGATAAACAAATAAAATCACATTAACCCTTCATTATGTATTCCATGGTTGTAAGAAAAGAAAAGTATCTATTGAAAATCTAGTGTAATAGTTCATAAGTTTTCCATCACTAAGAATATCATCCAAGCTGAATGCTGAATTGTGACCTCCTATTGCTTAGATTTAAAGGCGTCTGTTATCTTTCAATCTATAAGAATGTACTTGCTAGTTTCTGGTTCCACTGATGAGTCCTTGCAGATAGGGCCATTAGTCCAAAGGTCCCAACCCTGTAATTGAAAAGAAAAACAGACAATTAAATTAAAGACAATCAATAAAATAAAATGTTATGCAATCTATACTGACCTTTTTCACTAAACACTTTTTATACACTAGATCAGAAAGAAGGCAATTATCAGTCTGCATAGGTTTTAAGTTGTATTAACTCGTATCTATAAATTATTATCCTGACAAGGCTACATATCTTAAACATCATGTTTAGGCTATAATAAATGTTACAATTCTGTCTTGCATGTGGATAGATAAACCGGGACATATGTTTATTTTATGTCATTAATTTTCTTGGCAGGCAAAGTTTCAGTACCTCCCTACCTCCTCTGATCAATACCACATATGGATATGTTAAGTTACCCCCAAAAAACAGGTAGACTTTCAGTGTGTGAGTACACCCCTGATCAACATGGAGAAGTGTGTCCTTATAAAAGAATCCACAAGGGAGCAATCAGATAATCAAATGTGATATGAGGAAAAGAAGAAATGGATTACTGCATCACATTTTGGATTGGTTTTGAAAAGTAAGTCAGTAACAGAGAAGTGAGTATCTTTCTAAAAGAATCCAAAGCCATTCACTTCTGTGCAGACTTCTTATGGAAAAGCAAATAAGCCTATAAGGCAGTGGATCTATACAGTAAGAGGCAAGAACTGCACACAGACACATAAGTCTAGCCTTATTGTTGGTAACCATACTTAGGCACTTCTCCAGATAAGGTTTGTGACAATAGTGCATGTGGCCTTATTGAAGTTGACTAAAAACTTTAATCTAAAACAGCTGCCAGATGGTACATTATATGTACACATCTTAGTTGAATTAGGGGAAGAGAGAAATATGTAACAAGCCCTAAATAATATTCTCTGCTGAAAAAGCTTGCTCACAAAGTCACACACATTCAGTTCAGTAACTAAGTGTCATGTTGACAATAGAATAAATTAGGAGTGAGAGAAATTGAACCCAGGACTCCTGGCACTGTATGCAAACACTCCACCACGTTGTTACAGTGTAAACCTAACAGCTAGGCTATTGGAAGTGGCCTATATTCCTACAATCATTACCACAAACTCAATCCAGTGCGAGTCGATAATACTGTAGTATAAGCATGTGATTTTCAATATAACGCTAAATAAAAGGATCTGACTCAAGTATTTCAATTATACATGGCTTGTCCAACAACCGATGGACAAAATATGTACTTCCTATTATATAAGCTACGAAAATTTTACCATGATAAGCTACGAAAATTTTGACTTAATGTCCGAAGTGTCATGGAAAACAACGGTACCCAAGCCACCCACTTGAGTAACAGTGAAGGAAAGATTAAATATGATTTGGGGCATAATAAACGACTCTAAGGCATATATAAACATGATAGATTACAAACTTTCGCACGCACGCACGCACACACGCACGCGCGCGCACGCACATATATATTGATTCGAGTTGATACTATCGAAGTATCACCAATATGCGGCTTGTGAGGTTGAAGGGGTTGAATAAATATTTGTTAAATAGTCTTGTATATAAGACGGAAAAGTTATCGCCTGCAGTACTTTGATAAGACATGCCAGACCGGAAGTTACACCGTTTCCTTTAAGATTTTTGACTTTCGTTTTTCTGATTAAACATTCTCAAAAGTTAAATTTGGTGAGTAACAATACTTTTAATTCTGTATTACACCGTTTCTATCAGAGTACGTTTTGTCTTTCAATTCGGCGTCTGAAATCGGAATGTCATCGAGAACTGTCATTGTCAAACTTTTATCGCGACTACGATTGCAAAATAATCCACAGTACAGTACAGTACCTGACTGATATTGCTTTTCAATGACACCAAGGAGTTACACTTCCGGTTTGATTATTCATGAGTATTTTAAAGCAGATCTGTATATGTTAGACTGACTGGTGTATGATATGGCATTACTTTAAACTCACAGTGGGTCAAATCTTGTCAGATAAAACAGTTATCGTTATCTAGCATTGCCATTGACCTATTTACTTTGGGTATTTGCTTACGATATTTTTGAAGATAAATAATAAAAAGAAATGTCATTAGAAAAGACAAACGGCGTAGAAATGAAAAACTATTTTGTTCATTGATGTTATTTACAAGTGCTGTTGAAACAAAAAGTACAGTTATTGTTGTTCTACTATAGACTACATTCCTATCTGTATGATATTCCTGACAATATTCATAACTTGGCTATAAAACACATTGTTGATGTTTACAATCGACCACAGTGCAATGAATAAAGCATCTTTAAAATACTACACAAAAAGTCAACATTGAGGCTTCTTATTTGTACTAAATAATTATTGTATTTTTTGAACTAATATAAAATGCTGTTCACGACACACAAGGAGAGACTGAATTTATATCAAAGATAAAATGTAAAATATTTGTCAAGAACATGTGTATAACTTTATTTTGACCACCTAAGAATACAGTTTTGTACATTTAAAATTCACAAATTTTACAAATAGAAAAAAGTACGTATGAAACAATTGCAGATACACTGTAAGTTGGCGTGGCCTTATTTCCCCCTACTCTTGAAGATTTCGTCTAGTAGAAGGACAGGTTTTCTCTGGTATATCAATAAGTCATTTTCCCGCTAATGAAATTATCCAATAGAATGCGAAATTTCCTCCTAATAATTAATACATCATGCCAAGAAATGTAGGTTAAAACTGAGCTTAGACAGCTACGCCGAAAAATGTCAATGACCATATTATTGTTTGTATTAGAGCTTGTTGTGTAGGAATATGGAGAACAATTATCTATGTGTGTTGATCTATTATACTTGTATTGAGGCTAGTGTTTACAAGTCAGACCATAAACACTCAACCACGGAGACTCCTATCATAATGGTATACCTCTTTGAAAACATGCCTAGTGTGAAAATAACTGTCGTTCATTTTTTACATGTATTGAACATTTATTCATGTAAGGGATTTTAAAGTAAAGATTATTTGCTTGACTAATACTGCATTTATCACTAAGGTTGGATACCGGTACACGGTATCGGTACTGTACTGAATAGTAATTTTGTAAATATGAATATGGGTCAACTCAGGTTAAAAACTAGGTCACCAGGTCAAATAACAGGATAACCATATATGTAGCAATCTTTACTCAGGTGAGCGTAAAAGGGCCATTTCGGCCCTTTTATCATATGAGCTATACCTCCAAACTAAAAAAAATCTATTCTGAAAAAAGTTCTGCCAACCTATAATTTTGGGGAGTGTTTGCAGATACCAAGGCATTCATTTTCTTTTTTGGCCTAATTGTTTTTGCAATAAGGATTTTATCACTAATATCACCTGTATATTAAGTGAGATACTTGTCATTTCTGCTTTTAATCTTATTGTTTACTTATTGTAGATTGGAACAAGGAGTTCATCTCCAGCGATAGTGCAGGCTGAATACATTTATGGAAAACTGTGATTGGAAAAGTGTGCTTCAAAAGAATGATATTTTTGATTGGCAGTACATTTCTAGCATTCAACAAAATATTCTCTCTGACAAATGTATGAATACTTAATTTAATGAATACTTCTTGTGTGCTACTGACAACTTATGGCCTTTAATTGATATCCTTGGTAAAAGATGTGTATTTCAAACATTTAATTATTCTACATAGTATGCAACAATGGCCCATGCAAATCAAAGATCTGTAGATAACAGGCTTGATGATTCTCAAGAATTAGGAAGACATGAATCTGATGATTCTTTTGGAAATGAGGGTGTTGAAGCAATAGCCTTGAAACTTCGTCGCCAGGGTAATGCAGCAAAGAATGATAAAATTAAGATAGAATTACAAAAAGATTTGTCAAAAGAAAAAGTCGTGAGGTTTTTTGAATCCATGAGAGATGTTTTGGCTGTGAAAGAAAATGAACTTTTAGCAAATGTAAATTTTGAGTTTAATAAATCATTTGATACAATCAATACAATTATAAGAGATATAACCATTGAAACTATTAGACTTCAAAATCTGGAATATGGGGACGAGCACACAGAGAAAAACCTTCAACAGGCCATCATGGAAAGAGAAGATGTCTTAAAAGGGTTTGCTGCACCTGTTTTGAAATTAAATGATGATTCCTTGCAAGTAGTAAAAAATCTATGTTGTGGTGAAGTTATTCAAGATGACATTGAAACACAGAATGTTGATGATGCTGATCAGTCCAGTGTAATAAGAGGTGAACAAGCAGAGACCAATGAGTTGAACAATGAAGACAATACAGCAATTGAACCTTCTGATACAGTGTCAAGAGCAAGTGCAAATGATGATGATGTACAGCTTGATGGTAATTCTTTGAATGAAACAGAAGGAGCTGCAGGATACTCTAGAGTCCACCATGTATCACCATCAGCACCAGCATTGCCACAAAATGTTGAAGACCCTCCTCCACCTTATTGGCAGGCAGTTGGTCATTCTCAACCTCAAACGACTGCCTCATGTACAGAAACTAGCCTACCTAGAAACAAGCCTCCTGAAGATGTCCTACATCTATGCAGATCATTTCCAGTTCGTAGTCATCATGATGGGAGGGGACCTTTGGTAGTTGCATTGAATTGGAACCATGGGAGAATTTGTATTAATGATAGGGCAAATAAGAAAGTCAAGTTCTTCGATCCTTATGGTAATCTGTTAAATGAAAGGGAGCTTCAGAAATATACCTTGTATGATATCGCATTTATAAATGAGGTACAGGGACGATTAATGTACTTGGCACCATGTCCTAAAGATCTGCTCATGTTGTTTATATCCATAGATGATTTAAATAATATTACAATTGTAAAGAGATTGCAGACTGAATATTACTACACTTGTGTCTGCCGGGGACCTCAATCACAAACTTATGTTGGTACTGAAGTATATGTCAATGATTTACAAAACAGACCCCCATCAGTTCATGTGTTCAATTTTTTGGGACAGGTTTTAACTCGAATCACTCATACACCAAGCTCAAAGCCATTCATGTATCCTAAGGCTGTAGAAGTGTTTGGGTCTAATATCATTGTTCTTGATTGGAAATTGCATTCTGTGAGTGTGTTCTATCAAGATGGTACACCAGTTGGTGAATATCAAGGATCTCCAGAAAACCAACTGATTGATCCTCTTCATATTACCTTAGACCAAATGGGAAATATTATGATTCTGAATGGAAAATTGCCTAATGTTCATGTGATTGACTTACACTGTAACCTGTTAAACATTATAAAGATACCTGCTACGTCCAAATTAATTGCGTATGACATTGCCACTCAAAGGTTGTGTCTTGCCAGGTCTAATTGTGAAATAGAAGTGTTTTCTTTTGATGAAGGTTATGATGCCTTAAATCATAGAAACCTGCTGCCGAATAGCTTGATATCTGATCCACCACCCATGCCCCTTGAAACAAATGACGATTCGTATGTGTCACTACCAACAGTTGCAGGAATGTTACCTAGTACTATCCTAAGTATTGCAATGAGAGGGTCAAGAATAAATGAGAATTAGATGTATAAAGTGGGCAAAATCAGTCATGAATATGTAAGTTTTAAATCTCTGTTGGTAGGCTCAGCAGACATTAACTGGTTGAAAAAATTTAGTGCCATATGAGTCAAGTTTCAATTAACAGATTCAACACTATGTTTTTTGTGTGATTTTGCTGCTGTATACAAGCTTATCATATAGATTGCTGTGTCAATATATCTTATTCTAACTGAAGTGGAATATGGTGGATATACATTCAAACATGTGTTTTCAGCCACCTCTGAATAAAGGCCACCCAGTGAAAATAAGGCCATTCTTTAAAAACTGTCATTGATTATTTAGAACAAATTGACCTTTGAGTAAGAGTTATCTGTCAATAAAGGTCGCATTTTGTTTTTCCCATGGGTGGCATCTGTTTGCAGGTTTGACTGTATTTATATTGTGATCTTGGAGTTTTACAACAATTCATGGCTTACTGAAGCCCTTTTATATTACATATTTAGATATTAATATATATTTTGATAACTTTACTTATAAATTATGAATAACTCCATTTATTTTCGAATATTGAGTTGTTTTATCTATGTACTGTTTTTATTTTAGTGATCTAGTCTATATCTTGTGCCATCAGGTAATTGTTTTAAGGTGTGTTCATATTATTTTTATTATCATTTAAACTTATCAGAAACATTTTGATTTCTTAACAAATAGCATCATTAATATCGGTCTCAATTGTCAGAATTTATTATCTTAAAAAAACATTGATGCATTATTCATCTGTTCCACTATTTTCCTTTCTTTTATATCGTGTGACTCATTTTTGGTCACATGACCTTTTTATGTTGGTACTATTTTATTGATACACTTATATAGATACTCCTTATCAGGAGATATTGAGTTCGAATGAAATTATGGAGTTATGAAATTGTAAAAGCTTGGAAAAATTGGGTGTAAGGAAATTTTTTTTTTCATGTTTTACATCTATTTTCATCAGTATTTCTATCATATAGTATTACCAGTTTTCTTGGATTCTGTACAAGGACTAGTACTTCAGTTGAGTTTCTCAAATATGTGGAGGATGATGAATGGCCTAAGATGTAACGTCATCAACCAAGTTCTCAAGAATTGCATCAATTTATTCTAAATTTATATAACAATTTAGCCTTAATTGAATATAGCAATTAAAACTCTGTATGTCATCTGATGGCCATAATAGATTTTATGCTTAATCTCTCAATAATTAGTTATTTTGTATGTCATTCCAGCATGTAACTTTTAAATATAAAGCATAGAATCTCATATTAAAATGTACTGCTTATCAAATAATGTGGCCTTCATTTCCTTATGATTGGAAGGTTTTTGTGTAATTAGTTGTTTTTTGACACGTATCTTTGATTATTTTGCCTTCTCATTAATACAGTAACTCATTTGTACTCACAGTTGTCTTTGATGAATATGGGCTTTGCTTAATTTCATAAAATTACAGTAAGACTTTTGAGTATAATATACTACTTTTGTGTGCTACTTTTGTACTATATAAATTGGTTGATTTTAAAATCAATTTAGTATTCGTGAATTTAGTTTCCCTTTTTAAATCTAATAAAAGTGTTTTGTCATCCTGATGATTCTGATGGAACTTATTAATTTATTTATTATAGTCCCATCATAATACTAACATAAAACTTACATTATACAAATGAAACAATCAAAATATCTTGCCACTCAAAGTTGAGTTACAAGAAACAATAAAAATCACTGTCTTATCATAGGTAGTACATAGGAGAAGCGGGTAGCATCATCCATATATCAAACAAAGATAAAACAGTTCATGGCTTTACATGGATGCTGAATTGATACTTTTCTTCAGTAAAGACAATAAAACAAGCAGGAAAATGAGTTTGGCATAAAAATTAATTACTTAAAAAAACAACAGAAAATAAAAAAGTAAAATAACAAAACACACGCACACATGTTTTTAAAAGCAGGAAGATCATACGATCACAAATCAAATAAATTTACAAAGACAAAATTTTTTACTATCTAAAATATCATGACAGATGGCACTAATATGAATAACTGCAGTATCAGTAAACATAGCTAATTTTCCTTTAGTCATTACAATTTAGAAAATGATAGATAAGGCTATACACAACAAAGGTGCTTGTATATTACAGTATACTTCACAGTAAAATGAAACATGAATTTCAGACTCAATTTTACCACAAGCAATATTCGAAATTTCATACCTTCCAATTTCATGTCTGATTGGTGGTACACCACACCTAAATTTACTTAAGGCAGCTCTGTGCTTTGGTGGTAAAATTATTTTACAATAATGCTCAACTTCAAAAGTAATTTCTTGATAACTTATTTCGACCTTTTACCAGATCTGTCAACTTGAACAATAGTTAATTTCCAGTATTCGATGAATACAAACATGTACATCAATCGATCCTTAATAACATAACAAAATTTACGTTTAAAAATTTGACCACGACAAGGAAGCGGTCGATAATGTATAATGTTACTTTTAGAACTATGTACATAGCACAGTCATGTCATTTAGAGAACACCATTCAGAGCATTTAATAAAAATTGCAAATTTTGTGTATTTTCAGCTAATGAAATAATGTCATCTGCATATCATGAAATTGATCATTTTTCATTACCAAGGTCTACCCCAATGTCAAAATTTTCCATGTGCACATCCAAATCATTAATATAAAGATTAAATAGCAAGGGGCTCAGATACACCCTTGCCTCAACCTGGAAGACATGTTAAGCAATTCTGTTTTAAAACAATTTACTTTTATGCATGAACCCTCTGAATAACATAATTACATTATGCCTTTAAACATTTTACCATCAATACTAGCCTCTGTAATTCTAGTCCAAAGCTTATACACGGTACATTGATCAAATCTAAGAAACAATGAAGATGCATCATCCTTTAAAACCTCGGCATATATTGTATCATTACCAGCAGCTTTACCTAGCTTGCCTTACTTTTAAGATAGAAATATTATCATTCAAAGACATGTTTACATCATGCTCTGGTTTTTGTATCAGATTACAAATTGCCATTATTTTATATGGAAATAAAACTATTTCTCCATTTTAAAAGTATATCATCGTCATTAGAGGATACTTTGCTACCTTCCAAAATGATTTTCATGGTCATTTTATGTGATTTGGAGTTATTAATACCAACTATTCCAACAAACCTCCGTATTCCTGAGAATTAAAGGTAGAAAGTTCAACAATTCATTTGAACTGAATATCAATATAACTTCTTTGTCATTTGAGCCTCTATTAAAATGTTTTATTTACAAAAACAAAGTTTTTTTCTTTCTTTGCCAATCTTAGACTTTAGCCACTTTTGTTCAGCAGTATACAAATCAGACCACAGATAAGACATATCATCAGACAACCAAGGCTTTCCTTGTTTATGTTTCTTGCCTGAAGCACTAATTTTAACAGTTTCCTTTTTACCAAGCCAGCTTACAAAATAATGTTATACACAGTAATGTAATATACATTTTCCTAATTTCACAACAAGCTGAACTAGCCGTAGCATATGACAGTGACAATTATATGCAAAAATATGTACATGTTCATGACACTGTAACAAAATGATACATACCATTTTTACGACACATTGTATTTCAATGATGATGGAAATTGTAGATGAGCAGTCACTGAACATTGGAAATTACAGCATGACAAAACTGTTAAGGTAGTGGACAGAATCTTTTATCAAAGATTTGAAATTTTCTTAAATTTTACATGTCAAAATCTACATTGATATTTTTTAACAAACACTCAGTAATCCGTATTGAAATGTCATCAGAACCTTGTAACACCAATACAAAATTATGCTTTAAAGTTATTTTCATATCACATGTTGACAACAATGTGTTGTATTTGTTTACAAAAAGTTAAAACCACTGTAGACAATGATGAATTGGCTGGTTAAATATATTAATTATACCTTAATTAATTCAGAATACAGTGTTATCTTACATACAATTTGACTAGAGTTGTAAATACATATAAATTAATACATTCATTAATAAAGTGAAGGCAGTTGTTATCATCATCATCATCAATATATACATAATATACGTATATGATGATGATATGTATATGATGATGATGATAAATACCTTCACTTTATTAATGTATAATTGCACTGAAACCCACTTGTATGAAACACTGTCGTGTGACATGCTAAGGGAGGAAAATCGCTATTAAATCAGTGTTTGTGCTGAACAAGTTGCCTCTCTTAGCCATTATGGTCTTCAAAGTTTATGAGCGTAAGCTACAACATGATAAGATTAGACACATTGTTTTGAATGGCAGGATATCATCTTAAATAATGTTCCACTGTGTAATATCTTATATCCGCCAATCACATATTGTCAAGATTATCTAAACTCTATCAGTGCTGTGCACAGAACTTATTAGGCATTGGGATGTATTTCAGTGAATGACAATGTCCACAGGGAGCTAGCACGTTGAAGGGATGGAGTATAATGCTGTATTAGGCCTAAAATGGCCACATTGACCAAAAACATGTATATGATATATACACATATATGTATGTAATATAAGTGTTTTTGGTCCGTGTGGCCATTTTAAGCCTAACACACCATTATACACCATCCCTTCAACGTGCTAGCTCCCTGTGACAATGTCACAGCGAGGGGAATTAGATTAATAAATAGAGATTCTGGATGATTAGTGATCAATCAAGATCAATATTGTGCAAATTCAATACATACGGATGTGCTTTGATCAGCATGACTGTTGTGAAACACAACATCTTGTTCTGCATTTAAAAGCTTGAGAATGATAAACAATGCTAAAACGACAAGCTTTGTACGGTAAAGTAAACTTTCTATAGGCACGTGAAACAAACAGTTTATCGAATCATTCCATAACCAATCGTGCGTGCGCAAAAAATGAATGAGCGTATTGAGGGAAACAAGAACGTAGTGTAGCGTGTGGAGTTCGTGTACTTAAATCAGCCTTGTGTCAAACTTTCTACGCCCAAAACCTGTTTATGGATTCTCAGCCTGTGATATTATATTAATTTCCTTGATGTTTTTTCTGCGCTTCTGTTGTTAGTGCAGCATCGTATAAATAAGCATGTATTAAGATTGAAATGCAGCGAATAAAATACATGTTTGAAGGCCAAGAAATAAATGCAACAGTACCCAGTTAGAATGGACACACAACAACACGTTATAAACTACTATAAACTGGTCCCCGTTCCATGTTGCAGTGCACCAAATGTACAACCAGAGCCAACAGGAACCATTTTACTAGTTACTACTGGTCGTGTTTCATTAACAAATGAAGGTAATACAACTGCTCACGTTACGTTAGTGGCCTTAAACCGAACCGCACGGACAACTTGATAAGTTCTCATTTTAGCGATGAAATCCATAAAGTACAAGACCAATTTATACCCCTGTATGAAAATTTGACAAAAATGTAGATTTTCCTCCATGTGTGGAGAAGTTGCGGGCTCCTTGTGGAAAGGTAAGTTAGTACTGGTTAGTATGCAGTCCAGGAAAACTGGTTAGGTGAACCGGTCGCCGTATATAACTGAAAAATGTTGAAAAACGGCGTTAAACCCCAGTGACAATAAGCCACATAAAAACAGGCAGGCAGGCAGGCAGGCAGACAGACAGACAAACAAACAAACAAACAAAAATGAATCAGCGAATGCTTGAATACGCCATACTAATCGACTGATACTTCGCTTAGGTTATGTAATGTGTAACTCTCCGTCTACAACACTCTAGTCATCGATGGCAGTATTCTGGCACTGCTTTAGAATGTCTGTAACTAAAATAAGGTTAGAGTTTAGTTTACATCATATTATTATAGTAATGCAGTAATCAGCATAGATACTTTAGCTCGGCAAGACTGACATATTATCTAGACAAATTATCTAGTCATAATTGATTGACAGTTTGACTTTATTATTGAGACTTGCTTGGCAGAATGATTGTATTGTTTTAAATTCTCATAGGTGCGAATCTAACATCAACAATATATACCATAATTTTATTAAGTCATTGCTTTTCATTTTGCTTGTTAAATTGATTATCCCAGCGGAAATCAGGTCTCGTAATTGATATATTCATACTGTTGTTAAATCAGTGTTGATATTTACCACATTCCCAGACGTACTGTAGCCAATACAAATAATGGATGATTTACATTGAGATCAGACCGATTTTTAAAGTGTCACCGTGTTATATACGATGTTAAATTAAAGGGTACGAAAAGGGGAATCTGTTTAGAATCCTGAAAACCACCCATTCGGCGGTGTGAGTGTGTGTGTGTGTGTGGGGGGGGGTTCTATTAAATGCCGTTTTTTAAAGTGATTGTTGTGACAATGAGATGTATTATCTGCATTTGATTGAGAATTAATGACGCCATGGTTCTGACTGGTTATTCAGTAAATTGTTTTCTTGCACTTTATGTACAAACATTTCATGTACACATATACTGATATTAACCCAGAGGAGCCAATCGTGAAGAAGTACATAAACAATTATGCCTTACAATGCAATAACCGGCTTAAGAATCAAAATATGGACAATAAAGTTGAATAGCATGACACAAAGGAACACTATAGTAATATAGAGTCAAGACTGTAAAAGTTGACTCTCAAGAGTTCAAGAAGCCCAATGGTTGTGGTACGTTGAAGGTTATCTTCACGAGGGGATGGAGGATAATGCGACGGATAAGGGTTGTAACATGATGTTTTGTGTGACTCAGATGAATACTAATAGGACGCTACAAATCACGTATATATATTTTAATGCTGCAGTATATGTTTGTGTTCGCATTTTTTCTGTTCGGATATTTTGTATGGAAACAATTCCTTTTTTCTCTGGAGTTTAAGGTCGCACTCAGGGTCAATTGGCGACTTTCCAGCCTTTACGGTAGTGGAAGATTTCAGGCGTAAGTACACCTGGATATAATCACCGACCTTCCGTAAACTAGCTGGACAGCTTCCTCACATATGAACATGTGGACAATGCAACCTATTTTCAGGCAAATGCAGATCTTAAGATAAAAAATTTATGTCACTATCAGATAATTACGCTACTTTCTAGTTTAAAACCATCTGAAACACACCTAAATGTGATTTTGAGAAATGAAACTCACTTAGGTAGTTAGAGTCACAGTAAAGTCACATAAAAAGAAAAAAATGTAAAGTAATGAAATTTTCAAAATTTAGAATGATAATTAGTGATAAATCGTCGCATTCCACGTTCAGTTCTACCATTGTAAGTTTTTTAATCAGCAAGGAATTATTCTCCTTGTATTTCATTTAAGGAGTTGTAAATCAGAGCAGGTATGTATGTCTAAGCGGAGTAAGTTGTTATGTGTTCTATGCACGAAACTCATCGATATCGTTGTGAGCCGCTGAAATACTTTGTTCTATTCTAGCTCCTGGCGAAGAGTTGGCGAAACCGCTCTGATATTCACTTTTTCTTGTAGGTAGACAAAGGTTGTTTAGATTAAGGATTTAAGTATATTTCACATTACATGTCTGCGAGGGATAATTTAGTCTAATTGGTTCGTACTGAAGAGGTGTTGTGATTATTTCCATGCTCGAGGTATTTATGATGTGCGAATTATTTGTGTTATATGTTCGGATGCTTAGCGTCACCACTGTGATATAATTAGACTTTGCTTTGAAAAGTTCTGTTCATTACTTGAAAAGAAAGCGGAATACGAACATTATAAATTAGTAATACGTCTTTTAATTTCTTGTATTTAGAGTTATGTGTCAAATGTACTAGAATGTATATTTTTTTGGTATCAATGACTAGTCTCTTATACTCAAAGGAGGAGTGGAAACACTTGTTTATTCACGCCTGTATGATGCTGTGCATAATGCTTTATTGCATGTACTGATAATAAAAACTCTAATCAGTACAAATATATATGCGTAGATTCATTAAGCTCATATTATATCTATAGCTTGTACAGACCGCTTCTCCTAATACCACCGAATTAACCAAATACTCGATATTATCTGCATGTACATGTCCGGTAATAAATATTGGAAAAGCGCGCTGCGAAATGTGATAATGTAGCATTTAGTATTTTATAGACGATGAAAACGATACGTTTTTTAATTAATGCATGGTGCTTTCAATGCATTTACAATGCCGGGCGTAATTCTCATACAGGAGCTAAAATCACGTTATTATCATTATTTTAAAATGTCAACAGTTATATTATCAAGTCGCTATTTTATTAGACAAACATGTAACATGTTTGTATTTTATTACATTTTCGATGCTATTACAGCGGAGCTAGACTGTGACTGGTTTATAGATCAATAACACGTCTTATTAGTGTTAGAAACAGACACCAGCCTGCTTATAGTCAGACAGACACAGTCAGGAACACAACACGTGGTGCATAATTGTGACTTCACGGATTTTAGCTTTTCTTATGTAATCAACCGGAGACTACATTGTTTGAAAATTTTCTGAAAGGTGAGCCATCATTTATTATATTTGTTTAAAATATTACACATCATTACAAATACGTGTACTTGACGTATGTTTACATGAGCGATATGATAATGTAAATTCAATTTTTTTTAAAATAAAAACATCACGTATTAGCAAGCCGTTTAGCATTTTATTGAATGGATGATAAATACTTGATACATAAGCTTATAGCGTAGTAATTCTTGTACTTGGTTTTAAAACGGTATAATTTAAACACATTGAAATTGAAGTTCTGATAATGGTTTTAAACAACTTGTCGCAGAATGACATTTGTACCAAATCATTCCATGCACATGTTGAATGATGCTACAATATGAATAAATATAACAAGTAATCACATTCTCAACACATTCTTAAAATACGTCTTAAAGGAATATAAAAACTGTAACAATATTAGCAATGAATTCCGGCAAAGATTTTATTGAGAAAATGCATAGAAAACACTTTACTCTGAGAATACCCAACTGTGCTATATTTCAGTGGTTTGTTTATTTTGGAAAACAAAAGTCAGAATGTATATTGCATCAAAAATGTTCCAGTTGATATAATTAAAGAAATACTGGTTTACAATAATATGTAAGAATATTTATCTCATTAGTCGTGGAATGATAGAATTTGACCGGTATAATTAGTTGTATTTAAATGCCTCGTACAAAACATTATAATTATCTTGGTTTTCGTAATTGCTACATATTTCGGATATAATATGAATAATTACGTAATCGTTTTTTTAGTAGAAAGATATTTCCTTGAACACAGATTGCAATAAATTCCAAAATATTTGGATAAGTTGATTTATGTCATGATACTAAGACTGGCTCATAATTGGCGTAATATATTGTTAAGACTAATTAAACAAATGCCAAAACTGACATCTGTGCAGGTCTCGACATTAAATTACTACAGAAACGAATTTACATCTGGCAGTGGGTGGTAATGCTTGCAAATTCTCAAAATAACAGTGTATTATAGTGATTATACAACGCTGGTGTAATAAATATTTCAATATCATCCCAGTACATGCTGTACGCTGTGAAATCAACGAGCAATCAACTTTGTATAATATTTTGCGGAATATGGACCGTCTTAAAAATAGAAATGAGAATCCTTATACTTATTCCTAGACATCTTAGTGTTTAAATGCTGACAAAGACTTTTAATTTTATTTCAAACAAAAAAAAACGGGTGACCATTCATTGCGTACATATCGTTCAATATAACAACAATCCACATTCCCCCACAGTAACGAAGCGACCGATAATGCTTTATTTGGCATTTGGTCTCTGAAACGTTTAACATTAACTGGCAAATAATCAGACTGAGAAAGTCAGAGAATACAACTAAGACTCAGTATAGAAACTGCAGTCAGATATTTTTATAAATAGTCTCAATAAAATATTAATACATATATACAGACAGATACATGTATCCTTTCGCTGCTATAAGTGCACTACTTATTCCCCTTTATTTTACTTTACTTTGGTCTAAAACCAACAAAAGTGTTGTATCTAATGTATAATAAATTTTAGTAGTTTTAAAACCAAGAGTAGACAGTCTGTCTCTATATCCTGAATAGAAAGTTCAGATTGTTTCAGGATCTTTACAAACTTTACATCAGATCTGGATTTCCAGAAGATAGCCCCAATTTCTCGGAATGATAAACAAATTTGTAGAAACAATGCATGTTCAGAACAAAAACGGAAAATCAATTTTTTCATGCATTAAAATCAAGGAAATGGCAATGAAAAGAGGTCAGTGGATTTCATACAATATGCATTTAATAAAATATATGGTGGGATATCATATGTCATTGCACCCTGTGCCTAATAAACTGATGGATGTAATGATATAGTAAATAACAAGCAATGACACATATATGTTAATATTGTCCTTCCGTGTTAGATCTCTTGGTCATTACATACCGAACATGTACCTCAACAAATATCACAAACCAGCATAGACAATAACATAAAACGCATATTTAAATACAAATCTAAATTGAAATATATCAGGTTTACGAAACACGTCATAAAAACGGACTTACATGTGATGTTGCATGTATTTGTATTACCCATATTTACACGCAGATTGCAATACATATAATCAAACACTCACGACAAGCACCAAATTATTTTTCTCCACATCTCTGTTTTAACAATTACAGAAACAATGGATGACATAAACAAACTAAAACATTATTAAAACAAAGTAGAAACAGAGGATAAACAAGAAGGCAGAATGAAGAATTACAATGAGAATCAGGAGAGAGAATAACATTTAATCACACACAGTCTATTGTTTATATGTTATCAGGTTGCATTAGTCTCTTATTTTAATCATTGTCCCGAATACCTGGGTCGGACAGTCTCTCTCTCACTCTCTCTGTGAAAGGAGAATATAAAAATCAAGTCCGCGTTGTGTTAATAATCTTTCAGTAAATTCCTTTTAAAGCATCAACAAACATTACTCAGGCCTTGCATGAGGCAAGAACAAATCATGTTTACGTTTATCCGACTACCCCTATTTTTGCGCCGAACATAAAGTTTCTAACAACAAAATCCAAAGTATGAAAATATTAAGGGACGAATCGTACCTCCAAAGTACGAATGTTATGTTTAGCCAAAATGTATTTCGATTAAACTGCCCTATGTTTTGGACAGGCAGCCCTTGTCATTTAGTTATTTCTGACATTAATAAGACAAATGAGAAACCAGGCTGCAAA
The DNA here is from genome assembly GCA_008271625.1 of Lutraria rhynchaena. Lineage (NCBI taxonomy): Eukaryota > Metazoa > Mollusca > Bivalvia > Venerida > Mactridae > Lutraria > Lutraria rhynchaena. The sequence goes on from VIBL01000163.1 coordinate 209,878, forward strand.
ATAACAAAGGAAACTTAACAGAAATTCACACCGCAATAAAAAATTGTTGGTACATAAACAATAGAATAAAACCGCCATTTTGAAATAGCTTGACGATGTAAATTGGTGAAACTGCATGTCATACATCTTTGAAGAGTACGTGACAAAGCATCAATGTAGTCATGCATCAAACCATTGACATCTGAAATCACTTTCCAAAGTCAATTTCACCAGATACTATCACCGCATCAAAGTCACCTGGGAGTCTCTGTTGCAACTGACAAAACATTTGGTCCATTAGTTCACATTACACATCGTTTTCGTGATGTGTAAGTCGTAAAATATTTAAGTTACTGCTCATATTTTCCTCTGAAAATGAGAAGGAACTTGTTTCTGAGAGTCAAATGTTATGTAATATCAATCCACTGTCACGTAGTTTTTCTTTCGGAACGAAAGCTGACTGCTGTTACCAAACTTAATAAGAAATGTATAATGTATCGTAGATATTCATTCAAACCTCTGTTGATGCCACTTTCGGGAGAAAGTTGTTTCTTGTTTAAGGTGGTCTTTTTAAAAGGATAACAGAAATCGAAAGAAAACTTGTACTGGACATATGGCTGTTCAATTTACGTTCTCACGTATGGTCTTTGGCTTAAGTTTGGCTGTTCTATCATTTCAACTCTTACATTTTTACATACATTTATACATGTATAATGCAAGTTGATCGATTACGAGTGTACAGTCAAACCTGTTAACAAAGGCCACCCTTGGGAAAGACAAATGTGTTTTTATAGACAGATGGCCTTTATTCGGTGTCAGTTCTAAATAATCAATGATGGTTTTTCAAAGAATGACATTTATTCACAAGGCGGCCTTTATTCGGAGGTGGCCGCAAACACAGGTTTGACTGTATTTAAACCATGTCTATATACTTCAACAAAGTTGTCTGTTACGTGAAAGTTTACTGTTTATGGTAATTTTCTAGACGCAATGAACTAAGCTGTTTATACATAGAGCCAAATAATTCCTACAGATGAAATATTGCACGCCAGTGCATACATTGCATGTTTTTAGTTATCAGTTTCCCGTAGTTAATTGAAGTTAATTAGATATAATCAAAATAAGGTATTAGGAAAGCGTTCGTGTTTCCGTATTTTTATATTGACGCTACCATTTTATCATCACGTGGTATGTTGGAGGACAGACATTAGTTTGCTGTTTAGAGAGTTCTGTGCTGTGAAGAATTTGCACATAATTATACACAACAACAGCCTGAATGACTTTAATTTCACATATTTTCTGCCGAGACGTCTGGAAATACAACATTAACATTATTTCACGTGCCACATAATCGTGATTGGAAAAGAATGTTTTAATCATTGTAATCATAAATTACAAATGCTACTGTATAATTGTCGAAAACAATATAATATTTAATCGATTCACTTGGCTTTTTTTATTCCAGATCCTGGCAAAGTGACAAATTATTACACCGTTTATAACGACATTTGTATCTGACTATGATCATTGAATAATATTATGCTTATCAAGATAAACGAATACATAGTACATAACTAAGAATCAACCGGACTGAAATTAATATATCCTAAAACGGATCCTTCAAGACATGTAATTTCATCATCTTTGAAAATTGCTAGGTAGTTGTGCGTGAGAAATGTGCTGGGCACATGAAATAAGATTGGATGAACGCTTATATAAGAAGTATTCATGTTTCCACATGCATGATGTGATATGCGGAATAAATTCATTTATAGAACATGAATCACTTTTTCACGCCAAATTTCTAATACGTACCTTTTCGAAACTATTGTTGATACACCAAACATTAGACAGGACGTCTATGTTATTTCATCAATGATAATATGAGTGATTTGCATACCTTACATAAACAACTGATTAATTATAGCATCATCCCATAGTTACTCATTCTACACTTTATGATACAGTCTATGCCGTATCAACAGGCTAAACATGGTCACTTGACTCAGTCGGTAGAAAATATCCATTTTCGATGTAGTGGTTGAGGGTTTGAAACAACGACACGATAGAGGCTGTTTCGAGCCCATTTGGCCCACAAGAATTGTGCCATCCAACACAAACGCTGATTCATACCTCATATGAGAAAGAATTCGCTTGTGTTAAATGATCTCACTGTCAGATATCAGGTACATTGGTTAAACTAACCGTTTGTTGTGCGTAGCTGAAATAGTTGATAGTTGACATGAAACATGGCACAGATAGAAACATCTGGTTGTTATATTACGTGTGTGTTTTATTCACAGTCCAAGCATACAAATATACTTTAATATTTTACAAACCATTTGCTGTCATCTGTTACACTGGATTGCAATTTTGAGCACACGTGATTACAATAAATAATTACACACACAAACATCAAAGGGATTTTTTCCTCGTACATGTATTGTATTGGTATCATTTCATGTCGCATGTCTTGTGCCCGGTTACACCAACTCTTCCCTAGAACGAGGTGTCTTATTGGTACTTAATTCTTTTTGATGTATACAAATGTACCGAAGACACATAAGTGAGGCGTACACACGTTTGTTTTTATCCTGATTGGTTGTAACGTATTTGTCAATATCAAACGAAAAATGATGCGTATTAAAAGCGAAAACACCGTAGTAAGCTGTTTCTACCTGAAAGCATTGCTTGGCACTTATAGTACGCTGGTAAGCTTAGCGTTAAAGCTCAGAATACTTCAAGGAGTCAGACGTTTCATTGCTGTCTAAATTTTGTTAGTGTATTAAACTACTAGTATACAACTGAGCATACAACATCCATGTTAAGTGCAATAAAGTATGTATACCACTTCTCACAGAACAAAATTAAAGCTCCATTGAAACTTTTTTTAAAGATGTTAATCATGTCCGATATAATATCGATTGTAATGAATTTGTTACGTAATCATGCGCCCGTGAAATTGATTCACCAGACAACAACGCTTAATGCACGTCATTACATGACTATGCTTTTATAACTTTGTAAGGTTTCATTGGGACTAACACCCAAGAACGTACACAGGGGTATAATGTTACAGACGATTAGGAGAATATGGAACGCTATATCACTATTAAAAATTAATTATGCAGAAAATGATGCTAGTCTTGTGATATAAAATGCAGTCATTACGATGTAGAGCGCGATAAGTTTGATGAAAGTTTTATAACCTTAAACAATTCATGCGAAACATACATTTGAATTATTCGTAACATCAAACACTTTTGTTTGATCAATTAATTTCACGACCAAGGACACAGATCATAGTCAGTTCAAATTAAATTTCAGATTACCTCAAATTCATCTCACAGACAGACATATTAAATGCGCGACAAGATATACGACTATAGTGAGACATTATATTTCATTTCTGTACGGGAAGAGAACGTATAGATGTATTCCAAAGATATGTACAATACTCCTGTTTGCCCAGACTACCGTCGCCACAAATATTTCTTGTTGAGGGAGTAGATTTTATGTTGGAATTAGTTGGAATTAAAACAAATACAAATGTCAAAGGTTTAATTTGGAGACCAGTACACATTGTACAATTTGATATTTAGGAATCTAAGTGTACACTAATAGGCAGACCTATTAGAACAGTAATTGTTGCAACAAAAACAAGATTTAAATGCGTTGAATCAGCTTTGATTTACGTTCGGTAGCACCATATATCATTTATCTGTAATCATATAATGATGATTGTCTATTATGTAAGTATCAGACTGTGTGCATTAAAACATCCAAGTTGTCATTAATGTATGTAGAGTCAGTGCCAGAATTATAAATAATAGGAGAATATATAGCTTGACTTTGTCAATTAACAGACTGCCATTAAAGGGGATACGAACACTAGCTGATATATGTTAACAAAAGGAAGACAAGTAATCAAAGGCCATTTTCTCATTATATTTATATATGTGCACCATTACCAATGTAATATTTGGAATGTTTATATCATTCATGTTATAATATAACGTATCTATGTTCTATCCATATACATGTATATAACTTGTAAACTGTTGGGCTTCATGCCTTATGTTTATCGAATAAAGTAAACCGTGTTAATTAGTCAACATAATGTCACAGATAAGATAAGAAACTATTTACGTTTGTTCAGCATTCAAACTGAGTATCTATTTATAGGTAAAGGAAATTTCCCCAGCTGTCGAAATGAAAGCCGGAGCTACAATGGTTTGGTTGTGTTTAGCCTGTTTAACCGTGGGACCAACGATAAGAGCTGAGCAAAGCGAGTCTACGTGTGACTGCGAAGCAGATACAGGTGGCGGCGAAAGGTCTCATTCCATACATATTGATAAATCTGAAAGGTTGTTCATGGAAAGCAATTGTTTGTTTTGTCCGTTGTAGCTTATCGTGCCTAAAACATCACTCATACTGTTCTCTTGATCTTGAAGAAATGATAACTATTTGTCTTGAGAGACAATATCTTTGAATGTTTGACATTTGGTAAATATATTTTTCTTCCTGTTCTCTAGTTGTCCAGAAGGAAGTATACAATCATTAGTGACTATCTCCAGGTATTTCACCACAAAGAGTCACTTCAATTATCAATATTGATGACTTTCAGTGTTGAGATATTCGCCTACTACAAATAACGAAAACAAATAATTTGCCATCTCAACTCTTTCAAACTAAAATGCTTATGATATTTTTTGCTAAACATTGAACAAGAAACAAACTCGCCTTATAACTAATGATTGTATCAATTATGACGTTTGTTTGATTATATCAATTAGTACGCATATTTCTGCACAATGTGATTCATACTAGTATTTCTTGAGTTCTCCTTTTTTCATCACCTTCATCAGTTGCTTTCTTTATTAGATCTGACAAATAGTGATGCAGTGCGTTAAAGATATTTTTTTTTCTTATATTTATTTTATTTAATTACATCGTAGAATGTGTTTAATGCCAAACATGAAGTGCCAGCAGCTTATCAATGTTTTGCATTATACACACGTAGTTCAATGCATGTAACTATTTTATAGTCAAAGAGCCTTCATACAATTCATCAGTATACGTATTTTAGCCGGAGTCACTAAATGCTTTATATGACGATGATATCGTAAAATCCATTCATTTGTTAATTTGATTCTATCATTTTCATTAAAAACTAGACAGAAGACTTTGGACAATTTGCTGAGACACTACGATTCTAGAATACCACCAACTTATGAAGAAGGTAAATTATCTCAAATTAGCGTCAATGTTGTCTGCGAAATATTCGTCACCCTTTGTCTCAAGCATATTTTGGACTCTTCCAAATTCATAGCAAATGTACAAAACTTCAATTTAATTAAGAAAATTGGGTTATTTCTCTATGAAAGAGTTGAAAACATTGTGGCGAAAGAAGCCTTTACATATCCAAGTAGCAAGAGAGAAGTTAGCTAATTCGTTTGTTGACAGCGCAGACAGCTTGTAAATGATAAACGATGTATAACATCGTAGGCAATCAGAATTAGATTCAACCGCGATGCAGGCATATTGATCATGCTATCTATTCAAAATTATAATGGCATTTAATTTTTGTTCAATACGCCTGTCTGTAAATTGATTAACTTCTCATAGATCATAGAGTGCACATACATAAGTGTGAATAATTAAACACAGAGTATCCAATTGGTTGCATCGCGACTATATGTTACATTTGACGCTCCGTCAATGCATTTGTGTCATAACTACATGTTACTTATACCCCCGCAAACGTTTTCGGGGGTATACTGGAATCACCCTGGTTGTTGGTTGGTTGATCTGTCGCGCGTTTTGTCCCAATTATTTTTGGTGTTTTACTCTGTTCAACATTACAGACGAATGTTTTGTTGTACTTCAGATTTTCCAGTTAATGTCACAGTGCAATTACATATAATAAACATAGATGGCATCAGTGAATCGAACATGGTAAGTGCATGCTTAATTACGAACGTATCGTCATTTACTAACACATTATATATTTCCTTGATTATTTTGCGATATTTGATAATATTATTTGTCCTGAGTTACTAGATGTTGTTTAAAATGTGCAAACACGTTCTGTGGTCACCATGTGTTTTTTTTATTTCCCTGGTAGGCATAATAAATGTTGAATATTTGATGATTTATCTGACATCTTGTGTCAGACTTAACATTTAGATAATACGTACAGTAAAACCTCGAAATGAAGACAGTCTTAGGAACCTGATAAAGTGGTACATTTGTATTATCATTGATATGGTCGCTAAGTGAAGATTTACTGTATCCTGTTTTTAATACATGCTCTTATGAAAGGATCACGTCAATGATATAATGGCCTCCATTGTCAAAGATTTCAAGTATATGAACAATTTTCATTGCTCAACACCAGCTTTTTCATCTTCAAAAACAATCTCAATATGAATTACCAAGGGTTAATAATTATTTAAATCTTCCACATGATAAAGACATTTGAAATATTTATGGACCCATATAATTTCTACTTTGTTCTAATGTCACCTTTGTACGATTTTTATAACGCATGAGATCAATAGAGAAGTTTTAGTGCTCTGAATTGTACAAAGCCAATCTCTCGGATACTATGTCGATTCTTTTGTACTTTATGTTTTTACTTTGTAATCAGACAACAATACATCCATTAGGTCAGCGCCATCGAGTAAATTATTCATATAATGTTCCAATCACGTTCATAGATAATTTAAATCGTCTTGAAAATTCATTTGTCATCATAGTGAATTAATTTCTACACCCAAACATGTTGAAAGGTCGAATACACTCATTCAATTAATGCTTTGAGTACTACAATGTTTAGATTATCGTATTTTTACCATCTCCCTTTTGTGTTTATGTAGTATAAGCATTGTTTGTAGAACTTTTAGTTTAATTGTTTACATACGGAAACAATACAAGTGAAGTAAACCTATTCATTTACTTACCAATCGATTTATGTACAAGTATTTAGCAACAGTCACCATCGCAAGAAGTCCAATATACATTACATTTTCATTTCCATATAGCAAAATTGCATGTAACAAGATTTTCAGCTTCTTTTTATGTTATATGTTTAGTAATACAGCGCCACAAAATACAATGAATTATTCAATTCCAATACCAACTTGCATGCTAATTAAGAAAGCTATAAAATTAAGCACAAAACTTGCTTTCGGGTCAATGTTTGAAAGAATTCAGTAATAAATAATGACATGACATGATGAATAACTCGGTAATTACGTAAAATACAAAATTGTTGAGGTGAACATATTTTAGTAAACTTTGAAATAAGTAAGACGGACCCTTTTCATTAACTATCATTACATGCAACGCATATCTTATTTATTCAAATAGAAACTTGTTTTGTTTGTGACTTGTTGTCACTAGGGTTACCGCCGTTTTTCAACAATATTTCAGCAACCGGTTCACCTAACCAGTTTTCCTTGACTGTATACTAACCTGTACTAACTTACCCTTCCACAAGGAGACGGCAACTTCTCAACATATGGAGGAAAATTTTTGTCAAATTTTCATTGGAGAGGTGTATGACCTGCCGCGACCGGGATTCGAACCCGGATCTCCGTGTTACAAATCCAGCGCACAAACCACTTGACCACGACCGCGACTATCCAAATAGAAACTACTCCATCCATACATACGGACTGTAAAGACAAATCTGCCTATGTTGTTTGAATAATAATCGTATAAAATCATAACTCATACGCACTGATTAGAATATGTATAGTGTCGAAACATCTAAAATGAAATTAAAATGGGGGCTTATCTGATTTATTTCCCGTAATGCATATTTATCAGTGTCTGTGTTTGTTTGAATAATGTTTATCCAAATATCGTTAGTTTAGTGTCGAGCTTTGTGACAAAATGGGTGGAATGAGGTGCGGATAATAACGAACAAAACAAAGCACTTGTTAAAGATGAAATAAATATATAGTGCAGATTTGTTTACATTGTCATTGACTTAATATCTCCATCATCACATGGTCTACAATATGTTTTGGTACCTGTGAAATAAGGAGAAAATCAATTCTAACGTCTAAACAAGGATGACTTTTTCCATGTATGACGGACTTTGACGTTACGTAAATCTGAAAATAGAATTTAAAAATGTAATAAATTGTTACTTTTTATAGTTAATTTTAGACGGTCCTTTTCTACTGAATGACGTATTAAATGTTTTGAAATCCACAAATAACATAGCATTTTAAACATATTGGCTTCCTTTCAGCCCCAAATATGCTCATGCATGCAAAGGTTAAATAAAACAAATGTGGGTTATAGTAATAAACAACTGCAAACAATTTTAATTATATTTTTCCTCTAAACAAACTTGGCACAAACTTGTTTATTGTTATTGCTTGCCCTTATAGAGTAATCACAAATATTAAATTAATCTGCTTATAATATAAATGGTCATAATATTTATTCGATGATCGAAAGCTCAAATAAACATTATTGATCGATAAACTAATAATAATCAATTAACATCAACACGATGGCTTAATAATTTTTTTTGTGCAAACAAATTTCATCGCCTGTAGCAGAACATAAATTATATTTCTCCAGTGTGTAACGGGAAGTTCTGTTTCTAATGTCTTTTCATTAAAGCGAAATCAATAAGCACAAGATGTAATCTCCACTGAATTGAAAACTATATCGATTTCTTGATTGACTTTAACTTGAAAACATACAGTGCAACCTCTCCAGAGCGGCCCTCTTTTGAGCAACAACCTCCCTTTAATAACAGCCTGATGTTTTCACACTGTACAACTTAACTTTTAACTTAATCTCTCTAGAGCAACAACCTCTCAACAACAACAACAACAACATAATTTTGCTTCTCCCAAATGGGTGTTATTTTGCACTGTACTTCGACATTATTGACTTTATCAGCACTCTCAGGGTTTTAGATATATCATCGAATAACAAATCGCTCGTTATATGTATGACAAAGTCATGATCGCGAATGATTAGAAAAGATATAACTACGAGGTGTGTCTTTTGAGACATGCCACGTAGACATAACGCCAACACAGTTTTTGTCAAAGTAAATGCAAAGTGGCCGATGTGTTTATCTCCATTGGCGTATTACGTTGTACAGATGTATTTATTAGTCTGTCTTTAGAAATGATATCACTTTGAACCATGGACATTGATAGTTCTGCTTTTAAAGCCACAACTAAATACCTGTTTCCACTAACATTCTGCCAAAATAAACGGTCAGCAGAACGAATACATTTTGTTTTAGTTCGGAGATATAGTTCATATGAAAATGAAAATTTCATCTAAAAAACATTTACAGAGACCGAAAAAAGTCGAGGTTCGGCAGAAAAATAGGGTCCGTCGGGTCAGTGGAAGCCGGTAGCCTTCTCCATACTTTTATACAATGTTAACGCCAAGCAAGGACTTTAATCATGTTGATTAGAGCATTGCGCCCCCTTTAAAATCTGTCAATCATATAAGTAAATAAACGTCAGTTGTATGCTGATTGTGTCCTTATTCTACACAAACATCTAGACTTTACGCCCACCTAACCACACGTCCTGTATCCGTTCCTGAATGCTAAAGTTGCCGTTCCATTAACAATTCATTTAAAAAACGACGGATGTGAATAATTTATGAGGTTCATACATGCTAACTCGTATTACTAAACACGAAGTAAAACACGCTCTGACACGATTTTTAGGATGTGAAAAATTTTGTGTACACCATTTGTAATTGCCTGATATAACCTCTGCTTGATTGTTATCGATAAGGAATCATAAATGCGTAGTTTTTTATTTGTTACGTGATAGTAAAATATATGTACGACCATGTGAAAGGATCAATAATTCAGTATCTCGAATACCTTTTTCCTAAAGAAAGTAATTCCCATGTTATTTATTAAAATAGATACCTTATGAAAAATACATGACAGAAGACCTAAAGCACTTGACGGCAGACGTAAAACTTCACCTGTAATGATTCCATGATCTTATTTTCCATCTCTTGAGAATATAATTTACATGTCGCTGGAATATTGAAGACTAACAGAATCTCTAATAACTAGAAACACGTGTTTGTATTCTAGATCATTCAAGAATACTTCCCCAAGTTTCACAAATGTAGCCGCAACCGTAGTACAGTGGTTAGTGCGCCGGGCTTGTAAATCGGAGATCCGGGTTCAAATCCCGGTCGCGGCAGGTCATACCCTTCTATGAAAATTTGACGAAAATGTCGATTTTCCTCTATATGTGGACAAGTTGCCAGCTCCATGTATAAGGGTAAGTTAGTACTGGTTAGCATACAGTCCAGGAAAACTGGTCAGGTAAACTGGCCGCCGTATATAACTGAGGAATTGTTGAAAAACGGGGTCAAACCCAGTGACAATATGTCACATAAAAACAAATAAAATAACTAATGTAAAATAAGTTCTCTATCATTAGTTGTTATCTAACAATAGGGTTCATCTTTCATGCAAGTATCCACTGATAACAAAACATATACGTTCGGCTTTTATTACTATGATTTGCATATTTTGGCCAGTTATCATAAACAAACGAGACAAGCTTCATCATAGCGACAAATAACAACCGGGTTTATATTTAACAAAACAAATGCCATATTCAGCCACAACTTCACTCTCCAAATAAAGCTTGTCTGAGGAAATGATCATGCAAGTAGAGAGCGGTAAAAGTCATAAATAACGCAATTTATCAGGAGAATACATATGCGTTAACCGTTGATAGTCTGTCTTCCAGTAAAGCTCATATAAGCAAAATATGAGACGCTGGCTCTGAAAGTTCCGCATATTCAGGAAATTTGTACAAAATCTGTTCGTCTTTAGATTACCGGGCTTTGTCATGTCTCATTGTTGATAGTTTGTCGGATTTAACAATCCTTTGACTAAATAATCCGACTACAAGTACGTGAAGTTTATGTATTTCACGGATTATATTTTGTTGACAACACAACAGATTATTAACACATCAGATTGAAAGAGCTATATACATGTCGTGGCTCATGTGTACTTATTTTGCATGCATGATTCATTTTATACAGTTCGAAATGATGAAACTAATATTCTTGACGAATAGCGTATATCGTGGCCACTCTATATATTAATTTATTTATGATGTTTCGCTTGAATAAAGCCTCAAAATGACAATAATCAAGGGTACAAAGGTCGCGGTTTTTATTTACTATTTTCATAGACAATACTCAGACTAAATGAATTAATTAATGAGCTTATTTGATGAGACTAACTTGTAAACAGCAAGCGTGCTGTTTTTTTTCACACGCTTATCAGATAAACGTCATAATTTATGCACATTAATTAATGGTAAACAATGCGACATATGATTGTGTATTTTTCAAATGAATCTGTACAAGCCGCATGTGGCCTGTATTTATCTTATATACAAGAATTCATTGAAAACAATCGAAATTTCGGAATTGATGTTGTTCAACAATCCTATATGAATCAACCGCCCGTGTAGTGATTTATTTTCAGACGCTTTTGTTCGAAAAAAAAAACGTGCTACAATATAAATATGTAAGGTCAATTTGAATGGTATGTGGGTCACGGGGTTAGTTTTCATATTTTAAGGGCAATATTTTGTTGAAAACACACTAAATTATTAATAAAGCAGGTTGAAATGACGAATATGAACTTTGTAACCGTTAAATTATAAGTGAATCAACTTAAAATGATGATATATCATTGTAGCACATGCTCATCACAAAAACGTCACACAAACGTTATTATGCATTATTTGCTTGTTAGGCATGGTTTTCACCGAAGCATCCTAATTTATAGACGTTAATCAATGCTAAACGATGTACGATGTGAGTGTGCATATTTCCAATGAATGTGTACATGATGCGTGTGGCCTGTATTTTTCTTACATACAAGAATTCAGTGAAAAACAATCGAAATTTAGGAACTGAAGTTGTTCAAGAATAGCACACGTAATGGGCGACATGTGTAATGATTTATTTGTAGACGTTTTTGTTAAAAGGCATGCACTGCACTATAAATATCTAAGTTCAAATTGAATGTTGTATACATGTATTTACATTCATGTATCAGTAGACAAATTAACCACAACTACACAGAGGCATATATTATGTGATTCATTGTATTACTCGAGCTGTGCATCAATTAGTGTTTTGTCCCATGTTTCACATGAAATAATTCCCAGAGCTGCACTTGCTCTTATTATTGTGATTTTTAAACGACGATCTATATAACATCATTGATATTTTAAATACATGAACATATAAACATAAATAAATGGCATAATATTATACAGTGACATATTGTGTGATGCGTTCACCCTTGGTTGAATGCTAAAAAATCTTTATTGATGTTTTAACTCAAAGAAAATGAATTATGTCACAGCTGGTAATTGGGCAATTTATGTTCAGACAAAATTGGATAAATTTGCTTAAACAACTGATGATTGCGTCATTCATCATCAGAATAGTAGAAAGATGTGCAATTTTCTATTGATCTGTTATTTCTAGATTTTAAAGTACTGGTTCACTGATCGTGGATTATGTTTGACATGCACTGTTTAATATAATAAATTTAACCAGTTTCTGAAGCATCCATATTTTTAAGAAATACATAGAATATGTAATGATTTGATTTTCGTAAATCAGTGGACAGAGATCGTATACCAGTATGATACTATATTCAAATTTACGATATTTAGTCTAGTTATGCTTATTTGTTTACATTAAAAATGGTTTTGTTATTATTCACCCATAAACTATGACAAGTGTGTATTTTGCATTACATTTGAGCTAAAACTTTATTCCAAGTGTTTATAACTTATGATAATGTCTGTATACACTGTGGTGGTTAGTTTGGACAGGGCGAGGTTTGTGTATCTACCTATAACGTTTGTATAGAATGTACCACTAATAACATACACAGCTCAAACACTCCTGAGAACATTCACTTCAAAAGAGTCCGTTAATTGAACTGTTTTTGAAGCATCTTTCATCACCTTTAGTGCTCAGAATGAGTCTTGACATCAATCATCTATGGGCACTACATGGGTAAAAAGGAAAACTCTTCGCTCTTGTATTTTGTTTGAATGTAATGCTTTTCTTTTATTATTCTGTCTGTTTGTATATACATTTGTAATAAGTACTGTTTATAATAGGCGTTAATCCCGAAACATTAAACTGCTGGAAATTATTGTCTTTCAAACAAGCCCCAAACAGATTTTTATTTTTAGCAATGACCCATAAATTGAAACAACTCACAATACCTTCTAAAAATGTTGCAACTATAATATCATAGTTTATCTAAAAAAACAGGAACAAAACATAATTAGAAAAAGGAGAAACTTTCTCTGGGGACATGCAGATTCAATAATTGACAATAAAGTATTCACAATTAACTTATCAGTAAGTCAACGTGATAAATCATCTTGGTCTAAGTAAGTTTGGTAAAATGTGATCAATAAATGTGAAGGATGTTTCCTGTCGTTTTGAGTTAGCTTTTATACTTGCCCCAGAAATAGAGAGAAAGATTAGAAGATGTATACAGTCAAACCTGTGAGCAAAGGTCACCCTAGGGACAGACAAAATGTGGCCTTTATTGACAGATGGCTTTTATCAGGAGGTCAGTGTGTTCTAAACAATCAGTGACGGTTTTTTTAAGAATGACCTTTATTCCCAGGGTGGTCTTTATTCGGAGGTGGTCGCAAACACAGGTTTGACAGTACTTTCACTACGATGGAATTGTTTTTACTACATGTATACACACTTTAATGATATTTTTACATGGAGTAGTCGTATTTTTCTTAATTAACTTAGCTCTGTTAGATGAATGTTTTTCTGTATTCAGACTTTATGTTTAATAGAAGATAACGCTTGAGGTATTACGTGACTACATCATAATGTAGACATAAGACCCTTGGAGGCTCGAGAGAGAGGTAATCAGCACCAAATGCTATACATGGTAGAATGATATATTTTAATATCTTATGCCAATAATAATTTATATTAATAATAATTATATAGTCTGTAGCCAGACATTGTTCTTGCTTGTCTCACCAGCACGACTGTCACAAGATTTAGTGATTATATAACCACAGTAATTTCCAATATTCTGGGGATTGCAAATTTTCTCGATAAACCTCGAATCAAAGCTTGTGCCGAAATAGGCAAACTATATCATTTGTCAATAACTCAAAATTAATCAGGTTTGCATTGTATCGTATCAATTCCATCAGTGACTGGCAGTGATATTAAACTGAACGAATGCTTGTACAATCGTTTGCCTTAAAATCATTTTGTATAATTATTTACAAAAGGGTATCACGCACTGGAGATTTCTGTATGAAAATCTGTTGAAAACTGGGGCTTAAACACTAAGTATTTGCTCAAATATTGATTCTGTGATTGGTTATAACTTTCGTAATTGTTTAATATAGAAACGAAAAAATAGTTAAAATAAAATATTGGATTTCATGGCTAAAATTGAATTGAAATAAAGCTCAAATGCTCGTTTCATCGCTTAGCGGACTCGGTGAATAATGTCTCCTTATGTAAACAGTGCATTTGTTATAATACCATTAGGCTAGAAAAAATAGGATGAGTAGGTTGCAAAACTTTTCCTATTTTTTCCTAATCATACATTTTGTACTTTGGAGGTACGATTCGTCCATTTTATTGTTTTGGATTTTGCTGTTAGAAGATATAGCTCCAATAAATAGGGTCGGACGGGAAACCAAAAACTCAACTTTTTCTCGACCTTATCATAAGTCACACTTGAGCTTTTGTTTGAGCTCAGTTCTAAGTAAATTTAATAACTCACGTCTTATTGTTCATCACGACGTAAGTTCATATTGAATCAACTACACTGCAATTAAATTCCTACCTAAGTGAAGTTTAATTATCTGATCACTGACATTGTATGATACAAGGAACATGAATCTCTTGTTGAGAGTCGCAGGAATTTAATATTAAATCTATGTTTTAAAGATACTAATCAACATTTATGGTGGTGGCATTGTCCTTTAATGTAATTGGGTTAATTGAAATTGCCTTTTATATGAAACATAATTGTATTGTGTTCTCATATGATATGTGTACGATGGGCGTTTTATAAGTCAATGATTCAGATAGCTTTGCAACAGAACTTACATGGTCGTACCCTATGACAGACTGCGTTTTGTCTCCATTTTTGTATTGTCCTATGTAATGCTGGGTTTGGGGTTGGGGATTTGGGTGAAGGTAGTATTTAGAAGAAGGTGGGATGTTTTATATGTGTTTTTGACTAAGAATCCGGTTCTTATATATATATTATATAATACAAGGTGAATGTATTTCTTGCAGTTATTTCATAAGAGTGGAATCGATATTTCCGAGATATATATCTTCATTTATTTGTTGGTGGTAGTCAGTGCATTGTCTTTAATTAAATGTTATTAAGTAACCTAAGACTGCATTTTATATTATACATAATTGCATGCTTCTGTTTTGAAAAATTGTATGACTGATGTTTTTACCGGTCAATGATACAATTAATTCAGCATCTTAATAGTATTTCTGGAGAAGACTTCCTGGTTACTGGTTTTAAAAGAAAAGATTAATGCCAAATGAATGACGCAAGCCATTACGTGCTCTGTGTAATCAAACATAATCTTCTGTGATTACTTGTTCAAACATAAGGTCTTTAAAGATTATGACTTGCTTGTTCCTAGCGGATAGAATTTCTATTCGACATAGAAAGAATGTGAACAATCGCGTTACTCATAATACATTTTGGCTTAACCAACGTATACCTTGGCAAAAGATTATTTCAGAAAAAATGGTAAGACTAAATGTAATGCCAAAATATCATATGTTTTTTTTCACGGGGTTTATCGTTGCACCACCAGCCAGGGTCATTTCCATCTTAAATGGTGGAGGAAGACCCAAGCGCGCACCTGTGTAGAGCCACCGACTTTCCGTAAGCCAGCTGGGCAGCTACCTCACCTGTAATATTTTTCAGACCCCTGGGAGGATTCGAACTCATAACGATGCGAGTCCAATGATTACAAGTCAGAGACCATAACCATTTGACCACGATCCGTATGATAAAAATTTTATCTTCGACTCACATCGTTATCATTTAAATGCACTCTTGTCAAGAAATATTTAAGTTAGAATTCAACTCCAATATTATTGAGTTTTTCAGCAATTATAGATTGACTGTATGAATTGGTTTCTGCTTTTATTTACATTTCATGACTTGGACAGCTTTAATGGAAGCCCTTTTATCAGTTATCAGATTATTGCACATTACAGATATTTGCCATTGGGATATGAGTCAAGATGCAATTGATCACTGCGAAAGCTTCTGCCTGTGTTAACACAATCTTCGAGCTTTAAAGCGCACAAACTCCACGTGAAATATATTTGTACTGTTTGTTCGTGCTTTTCGTACAATTATCAATTTACTTGTGGAAAACAAGTGTAACTGGCATGCAATGTGATATGAGATATAATTTCTTTTTAGCCGTACATATTGCTGCGCTGCGACTGTCAATGAACTTATTGGAGGTGGCAAGGCATAAAAAAGCCAATACCAAGGGAATACTAGTTCAATATTGGCAATAAATTATTCTTAATTAACTTATCAGAAAGAATCCAGTAATGCTACATTGTCTTCATTACTCAGAGTTGCTATTGTGACTTTGCTTAACGAATAATGCATATGTTCTGTTTTTAGAATATTCGCTGATGACTGGTCACAGCAAAACTTGTTCACGTATCCTTATGATTGCAACCCTAGCCAAGTCCAAGGTCAGGTTTATAACAACATTTCCCAGCGGCATGTATAGATTCTTGTGATTTTAAATACTGAATCTTCTAACTATCAAGTTGGTATAGGTAGTGATTTAAAAACCAGAGAGTATTTTCAAATATGGAAATAAAGTTGGTTTTATAGTTTTTTTTTATCTTGAAGCACCCATTCAACACATAGGACCATGCAAAAAACGGAGGACGAATACAATCTGTCGGAAGGTACCATCTTGGAATGGTCTGTAGCATAGCTAAAGCAGAAATGACCAAAACTCTTAAATGCTTTTGACCGCCGTGAGATACTTGTAATAAAAAAGTTGTGAAAATGATTAGCCAGATCTAGATTAAATACGAGTACATCAGACCTGTGTTACGCTGCAAAATATTTCTCCTATACTCAATTATTGTCGGCGTTGTTTGACAATAACGCTAATTGGACTCTGTCTAAAGAGTATTCTTACATGAATATTTGCTTACAGTTTCTGATTTTCCAGTCTGTATCTCTTCTGAATTACTCATGCGGTATTACTACACAGGAGAAGGAATGATACGTGTTCACACTAGACCAGTTCATGTTGACGTCCAATAGTTGTATTAATCTATGCTGATCCTCTACATAGCCTGCCACTTGAAAACATATGTTACGTGTATGATATTAATGGAATTACAAACATTGCTATTTATTTCTTCATACAAATAATGTGTAATATGACAGTTTCTGTCTTAATATTTACGCGTAACTGCTTGAGATTAACCATCAGGATAATTCATTATGGACAAGACCATGAATGCATACGCCAATACACAAAAGTTGTCATTTCCGTTTTTATGCACTGGTTATTTGTATAATTTTCTTCGTGGTCATCAATACTACGGTATCAGTCGTACAGATAACTACCTTTTATCCGTTTATTATCCAAAGATTAAATCCACGGAACATTTTCACAATACTTGGTATCTGGATGTCACAAATATTGTTTTGCTATAAACGCCACTTTGAATGCAGGCAAGGTGATTACAGACCATTATGTGTCTGCTTGATATTCTATTGGGAATTCTGGCAGTATTGCCGTAATACGGAATGCTATTTTAATGTCTGTGAAGAAACCTTATATTGTTTATTCATGTAATATTCAAAGGCTTCTTCCATGCAAGGATATTTTGTAACACACAGAAACTGGACATTAGGCATTCTCTGAATGAAGCATATTTTCGTAGAAATAAGAAAAAATAACGCAATGTTGCTGGCAAGACTTTGTCAGAAATCTTCAGAGGATTAAAACAAGATTTCATTGTTCGATTCCTTGTCATTTTGGTAGAGCACTCTTTCACGCGTTCTTTCACACTGTTTTGCCAGTATTTAATTTAATGTGAAAGCTCACTTATCGATGCTTCCTGAGCATATAGCACACAATATACTAATTTTGTATAAGATAATTGTGTACCTTAATCAACGTTTCAAGCGTTTGCCAACATAAGTGTCAGCACATTGTAATAATTCGATTGATATTTTAATCAAGCAATCAAGAGATTTGTTTGAATTCCACGTAAATGCATCTTACATTCGAATACGTCGTGCGTCGCAATGTTTAGGGACTTTCAATTTATCTATATTCATCATTAGCATACAGCCCATCTGTAAACATATGTACTACATGTGTTTGGCTAATTGCAAATTTTAATTGAAACACATTTCCAACGGGACTGTTACTTAAAGTCTGTATAACTTCAGACTTGAATAAACACTTTGCTGTTTTAAAAAAGCTTCTGGTTTGCCCTTCCCCAATGTGTCATTTTGCTTTAAACCTGATATGAATTGTTCTACTGATCCCTTGTTAGCAATATTTCAGATTTTATTTGAATTTTGTGTTAATATTTTATTCTGGCAATAGATCTGTCCGAAGAGAGGAGGTTTTGAATTCAAAGTAGCATAATTCCCTATGCTACAATATCTCCCTTTGACTGAAAACATTACGTAAAGATCAAGTCACGCTAAGTAAATTATAAATGTGTTGGTTATTTATTCAGACTGATGTGTTTGTCGGTTTATTTTGCACATGCTATATAAACTAGTTGAATTATTTTAGGTTTAAGGCAATTTAGGCTTTAAGTATAGTTAAACCCCAAATGTATATTTGCTGTAACTTAAGTATAAGGTCATTTAAATCAATACTGGAAATCTTAATTAATAAATAAGCACTATTTTTTAGATATTATGCATATGAACATTGAAATGTTTATCGTTTGTTTCTGTGTTTGTTATATGTTATTTTAGACATTTTTCTCTGGTTATTTGGCGACTATCTGGCCTGGTAGAATCACTGATCTTCGTAGGAAGTCTCACATTATACATATTTATCATGAAACTTAACTAAAATAAATTTAACACAATATGTATCTATCTATTGATTCGGTATTAACGCCAATTTTTGTTTCTATTTTGGAATCAGTTAATTGTTCAGGTACAATTTATAGACCAGACAATACAAAAATGTTGCCGTTGTCCATCATTTTATTCTATATGTATAGATGAATGGATTCTTTGTTGTTTTGTTTAGTTTGATTTTTTTCTTTTTACCACATTGCAACAAATGTCATTACGTTATAAAATAAACATTGACAAATAGCAAGTAAATGACCCGGTCTAGTAGTAGGATCGATGATAAATAGCAGGAATTACCTGAATACAGATATAAATGATTCAGTATAATCCAAAATCAAAGCATAAAGAATAGACGAAATGCGAATAATTATAGTTCTGTAATATATCTTAAATAAAGGCAGCAATAAGAATACTAAGGCTTTACCACCCCTCACCAGAATTTCCTCTTTACCTCTATTTGCATTATCACTTTATATCTTTGGAATGTACTCCAGGAATTAAGTATTGTTGTTCATATCTAGGAGGCGGAATTATTGTGTATTAAAAGATTTATTAGTACTTATAGCAATGCTTATCCGTGAGATCCTGTTTTTTCTTAGCCAAAATATTATTATTAATGATCATCAAATAATTAGGTTTATTGTTACAAATAACGTTATTATGCTTGTACACACATACTAACAATTTGTGCAACTTCCTTTGATACTGTCTACACCATAGATCATAGTGAATGTTCTCGGTAAATCTTGCTTTTAGTGTGCAATGTTTGCATTTAAGTATATTTGCTTATTCAACAGTTATTTTCAGTATCATAATGGAAACCGATATTGTAATTGCGATCACTTAGTACTGACAGCTCTAATCTACTACTGATAGTTCTAATCTAGTACTGAAAGCTCTAATCTCGTACTGGCAGTTTTAATCTAGCATTGATAGTGCTAAGCTAGTACTGATAGTTCTAATCTATACAACTTTTCACACAATTAATGGTGTCTCACTAGAACAGAAGGCGTGCTTAGTAAAATTATATATAACAAGTTGTATGCCAACATGATATTTGGCTGGATTCTAATCTCATCTGAATTATGGTTGTGTTGTTTAATGCAGAATACTGTTTTTATGTCTGTGAAGAGCCATTTGTTGTTTACTTATAAACACATGGGGAAATGGTAATGAAACGAGGGAGGGGCATCTGATATCTTCATAGGTTTCGCTTAACGATGAATTTGAATAGCATTACAAAATTACTTACGTTTGCATCTTTAATTTATTTTACCAATAATTCAAGCAAGATGATTATCGTAAATTTAAATCACATGCCCGATCCGAACCCCTTGATGTTTTAAATGTACTTCATGACTAATAGTCTTCTACGGTTACATTTATTGTCTTCTATCATATTGTATTGTTTTAGAATACAATATCAACACCGATAATTAGATCCAAAAAGTAGTGTTTCTTTTTTATTTCCTATTTATTTGTCATGTAGTATCAAGTATTCATGTTCTTCATCTTATTTTTCATCTATATTTCCGTTATATTTTTTTCTCAATAAAGTCGAACATTCTAATCATGTACATCAATGTACATAATTGTATGCTGTATATAATTTATTTGGCGATGAATTATATAGTTAAAAGCCAATAAAGTAATTACTTCACTAGACTTGATGACAAGCCGGAAATAAGTTAGCAGTGGAACAAAATGCTTTAAACGTACATGAAAGAATATCGAATGTTAGAACATTTGAACAATTTCAATTAACTTTAGCCTTTATCTACATTTTTGCATTATGTAAGTTTTTCACAAGATGCAGGGAAATAAAAATAAAGTTTCATTCTCAAACCACGGTTTTTGACTTGTTTGAAATAGTTCTTGATAAGTCACAGTTTAGTAATAAACATTAAGTATTCTATTAGATTACCGATGATCTGTTTTTTTTTCAAATTAAGTCAAATAAAATCATTTTGTCATCGCACCATAGTTCAAGACAGTCAAGTTGTACAGTTGCCATTTCTGTTAAAGGAAAATTTGCATGTTGCTCACTGGTGAATACATTCCTGTGTTGTTCAGCTACCATTCTGCATAATGCAAACTTGTTTACGGGCTCATTGATAAATGAAGTATTTATGCATGTCTTCTTTTAAACGATTATTGATACATCATTTACAAATTCTATAATACCATTTCCATGCTTTTAAATAAACAGGAATACACTTTGGGAGCATTTCTTAGACAAAAATGGAATGACAATCGATTGTCGTACAAGAAAATACCGAAGCTCCGTTCGTTAGAATTGGATGCAAAATTCATGGATCAAGTCTGGGTGCCTGATTTATTTATTGCCAACGAGAAGGAAGCTCATTTCCACACAGTAACAGTTCCAAATAAACTGATGCATATCTATCCGAATGGTGGAATTCACTATAGTCTAAGGTACGTATAGTTAATGGATTGCATCGTATCATGTAATGTAGTGTTGAGATATTTCGTTCTAGGATTGGAATGGAGTCGGAAAGGTATTTTTAAATTCATAAGACAAAGAGTAATTAGGTTACAAACATTGAATAAAGTACAGGAAATAATAGAAAATTAAATGTACAAATACAATATGTATGAATCAGGAAGGTCAAAAGCAAGCAAAAAGAAAAACGACCAGAGAATATAGTACATAAATACATATAGTTGTACGCTTTATATCAAATTTCACTTTATAGGAGATGGCACTAATTAATTTTAAAATGACATAGGAGCACAACGTCATTAAAATTTTAGCTATCCTCGATCATAATTGGCGCCATTTGTGTTCTGAACAGGAATATGTGTGCTTACGGACATTTCGTGAGTGGATTACAATGTTAGTGTAGTATCTTTAGGATCTGTTGATTGAATGAGATGTTTTATCTAATTAGGGACATGCCCAACCAGATGTTGTCATGATGATATACACCGTCATACATTTATTACCTTACTTTGTACTACCGGCTCTATGGAACATACAGGATATCTGTCAATTAAACATAATTAATATTTTAGAGAATCGGTTAATAGATATTAACTTGGTTATGTTAAAGTATTAGAGAGAATATCATTGTTTCATAAATTCACTTATTTTTAATGCAGCAAAGTCATCATTATTTCCTAAATCATCTTATATCAGCCATATTTACAGGACTTCAATATTTACAGTTTAATACAAATTTATGATATGTAATAAATATGTGAACTTCGGTTAAACATTAACACTAAGAACGACTATGAATATATAATATAGGTATCAATATTAAGGTCCAATTATTGAGTTGAAAGGTAGACGATATATAAGAAACCAGTATGAAAAACTGGTGGTCTTTGTAATAAAGTGCTCTTAATCTGGATGTGGTCGCTAAGTGATTGTAATCATAGCATGTTCCTAGTCTTAAGTGTAAACTGTTAAAATTATCGATGATTCAGCATCATAGCGAACGTTCTGTCAGGTTTTCTGAAATGCTTTCATTCGACTCTTATGTCTGCATTGAAACAATATAATTTACATTTAATAAATACACAATTTTGCGACAGCCATGAGCGTTCTCGTTTCTGTGCAGACATTACGTATGCCCATAAATCCATGAGTGTGTTTGTCGCAGGAAATGAAACCAGGCATCTACTACAAACATTCACAATATCAACATATAATGTTTTAAACACTGTAATACTTTGGTATCCATTACGGACGTGAATTGGCAAAATGCACTTAACGTAGCTTTTAACGACACATGTTTTGTCACATTTACTACAACTGACTTCAGATGATCCATGTTAAAAGTTTAGCTAAACGAATTATTACATATACGCCAACTAAATAATGCACTTGCTTGCTTAGGTTTCAGACATTGAACTGACAGCTGGGAATAGTTATAATATATTTAGTATCTCCATTACACGTCTCTCTACAAATCAGATTGATATATTAGTAAAGAAACAATTAAATAATTAATATGATGTTGAATAAACATAGTGTCATTCGTATGTCTGTTGAATCATCGGCAAGTGTCAATTTGCGGAAACTTCCTCAAAGTCGTACTCAGGATGTCAAGTTTGTCCGCGATAAATGGCCTTTATGCATATCAATATATGTAGTCGAAGCTTGACAAACCGCCTTATAGAATATATACTGTTATCTATATTGAAATAGAACAAAGCAACAGACAATGATAATATCAAAATCATCTTCCTTGGGGTAATTGTCTTCCAATGCACCTGCTCCACAATCCTTCATGCCAGTGACCATTTCGAATTTTCTTCCTATCTCTTTCATTGTCAATACCAGTAATGTGGTGACAAGAGTGTCGTAGTAGCATTGATAAATTGTTGTCAGTCCTAATTAATGTGTCAGGATATTTTGTTAGATTGTAAAAAAGATCTCATTGCATTTTCTAATTCAGATTGGATTTCATTTGTCCACGCAAGTGTAATAAAATACTTCTGAAATGATAGAACGTTTGGGAAGTAATACAATGATTTATTTTAACGTCAAAATGTCTCCTGGTTTTGCTTGAAAATGATTATGTCTCTTTATTTGAACAGTAACGGTGCATGCATGAGATGAACAGAATATTGCAATATTAAAATCCTTGCATTTAGTATGTTACAGAAATCCCTCTCTTAAATGGTACGCTAAACAAAAACACTCTTCTACTCTCAAAGGACAAATGTATTATGCATTTTACCTCTCTAGAACAATTACCTCTCATCAGAAAACAATTAGTTTTTTCTCCGAAAGAATATCATTCAAAGAGAAGGAAAAGTATTAGGCTGAAAGAATAATGCCATGTAATCTTGGAAGAAAAACATATTGTGTTATGATTTAGGTTAGTAGTGTGACTATTTTCAGTCATTCAACATCACTATCCTTAAGCTTGTTTGGTAAGTATTGTCATTATACTTACATAATCTTTTTTGATATATATATATGTAAATAAATTATGTCCCACAGGATTTCTGCAACATTAAAATGTGACATGGACCTACGTAAATATCCGATGGATTCACAAGAATGTTCCGTTGTCATGGAAAGTTGTAAGTTATTATGTTTTGCCATCTGATGAAATACTCAATTATTCAGCATTCTCAATACGGCTTTTACTTCAATTCTATGAATTCAAGTACCATATCTGCCCAGTAACTTGCTGCACAGCATGGCAAAGGTCAATTAACGCATTTCTGACGCCTAAAATGACACCAATTTTCAAGAACCGTAGATTTAGTGTCACCTCAACTACGTATCTAGCACGGTGGCCAACTTATTACTTGTGACATTGACAAATAATTTTTTGTCTCAAGACCACCGGCCCATAATACAATATGTTGTGAATGTTCTAACAATTCTCTTTCAAATATAATACAGACATGTTCTTTACTGCTTAATCAAGAAAATTGTAATAAAAAGTGTGTAAACTGTATGCTTTCTTCAGATGGCTACAGTACGGAAAATTTACAATTCTTTTGGAACGACACAGTCGCTGTTACCACTGATCCGAATCTCAGACTGGCTCAGTTTTATTTAGGAAAGTTTCATACAAACAGATGTGACAAAAACTATCATGGAGGTAAACAGTCTTAGCTGAATTGATTTCCTCCATCTTATTGCCCCAGAGACATCCCTAGATTATTATAGAATGCGTAATAAGCAGATGTTCCGATATATATATCACATATGTGAGTTTTAATTCGACAGTACCACGTCACCTGCTGTAAATTTCAAAGAGCAGTCGCTATAAAATGTAAATGTATAATAAATAATAAATTTTGATATGTATATGATAAGAATGTTGAATGATTAATAGAATATGGTAATTCATATCATGTATTTTCATCTTATTTCATTCTGCACGTTTCTGTTTGTCGTCTCATTACGCAGCATCCGATAAATAAAATGTTTCTCGTGATAGACATGTATCACTATAATTACGTTTTCAGTTCGCTACACGTGTATTGAATTAAGGTTCAAGATGGTCCGTAGCTTAGGGTACTACCTTATCCAGGTATATGTACCAAGTATATTGATAGTGATACTCTCCTGGGTGTCCTTCTGGCTTGACAAAGACGCGGTACCAGCTAGGATATCACTTGGATTATTGACAGTACTCACCATGACAACGCAGAGTTCTGGTGCCCGCTCTTCTCTACCTAAAGTCTCTTACGTTAAAGGTGTTTAAATTTTAATTCATTTCACTTATTTGTGTGAAAATATGTAATAGTAGAAATCATATTTACAGTTGCTTGGCGCCCAAAATACGGTAGGTAGGTCACAATTTTTTTACTTAAGAAACATGAGAGTCGGCGCCAAAATATTGTCCGAGTAACCGTAAACACGACAATTTTTCCGGTCTTATATATATAAGCCTACGCCTCTACAACCATAATTCAAATCAGGAAGATATTGTTTGGGTGTCAAACAGTCATCGAAATTGACCGCAATAGGGAGTCAACATTGGACTGAAAGGAAACAAATGTGTGTTTACTAAAGGAGAAATTTTGTAAAAAATTATACGTCCCATTGACAATTTGATGGAGTATGCCTATCAAAAAAAGTCATTTCTCTATTTGTGTTCTATTATACACGGACAATTCATTTATTTGCTAGCCTTGTTTTGCTGCTTCCACAAAAATTAGTTTCTAATTATACCGTTGATTAAACCTATACATCAGATATGATATTAGTTGAACTTCGTTGATATCCTTGATATTCATTGATGGTGGCTTGGGAAATCCATAATGTTATATATTTGGGTATTATGACACAGGTATGGATGTCTGGATGGCCACCTGCCTGATATTTGTATTTGCTGCGCTGATTGAGTTTGCATATGTCAATGTGTTCTCTCGTGTTGGGAGGCGACGTCGCCATGAAAGTGGTAAAAGCGATACAGCTTGTCTCGCAACTGCAGAGACCATGGATATCCTGACAGACGTTGATGGACAGGTTATCTTATAATCTAATGCACTCTTTTGTAATCATGTATCCTCTCATTGATTAATTGGTACATGGAGGATGCTTCCAATTGGAACTGAAAAAAGATCCCAGTAGCATTTATGCAAAGGCCATGTAATAGTAATATGTGAAAGTTAGGCAAGTCTATTTACGTAAACGAGGCGAATTTCTTCATAAAAAGTATTGCCTTTTTATACATATAAATTGATATACAGTGCAACCTCTCCTGAGCAGTCCTCTCTTGAGCAACAACCTTCCTTCAACAACAGTATGATTTTCCCACTGTACGATTTAACTAGTGCTTAAACTTCTCTAGAGCAACAACCTCTCAGCAACATAATTTTGCTTCTCCCAAAGGTATTTGCTTTGCATAGGTTGCATTGTATGTCGACTGAAATTTATCGTCGACTTTGGATCTTCTCGTTCATGTTTGGTTTCTCCCATTAAAAAGTTTAATTCTTGATTACAAAATGTGATACAAGAAATATCGCATTATATTCAGACACAATTCGTAGATTAATCTCAAATTGAGAATGAAAGGAAAATTTATAGCACAGTAACATGCCATGTTGTTTAGTGAATCATCGCTTGGATATTTTCCTAACAAATACAATTTATTTTTCTGCTTTATTTCAGACATTGTGCAATCGAAAGAAATCAAGATTTAACATGTTTCTACCAAGTGCCGACAAAGCTAGAACATTTGATCGTATATCAAGAATTGTATTTCCAGCAGCGTTCCTTTTGTTTAACATGGTCTATTGGTTCGTCTACGTATTTTGGATACCTAGACGCGAAGGCTTGAAGACATAATTGTTGTCATATAAAGAACCAACTTCCTTACTGAATCATTTACGAATCGAATTTATTAATGCTCAAATTATTACGAATGCGTCGAGATCATAGCGCACAAAACTTGTGTACATTCTTCTGTTGTTGTGTCGGGCGAATTAAATAAAAAATTAAAACTTGGAAATGTATTAAGAAGTACGAACTTCAAAGAAACGCTTCGAATTAACGTAAGGACCAAGTTGATATTCCCACTTCGACAAACGCAGAAGAAAACATGACACACGTTAACATAACAAGTAACATAAACGGAATTGCCGCCAAGTTGTAAGTCCGCGGGTAATGAAATGTCCTAAGGACTGTAGGTTTATAAAGGTTTACGATACATTCACTTTTTAGAATGATTTTATAATGTATGATACATATACATTAAAATCACTCATTATAAATATTTAGTAAGTTTGCAGAACAATACTTATTCAACTGTTTGTCAATGAGAAGTGTTATCTTACTTTCAGTGTAGTATTCATTGTACCCTCACTTTTAACATCTTTTAATATTTATCACCGTATTTTACGATTTACGTGTCTTTACGGATTTCTATGATTTATATGAAATTACATTTTTTCATAAGATTTAGCAGATAAATAATACACAATAGATCAACAAATAAACCATCAGGTACGTGCCCGTACGTGCAATTGCTAATAAAACAGTTACAAACAGGACTACAATTAGATCATAATTTTACGGAATATTTACTTTTAGAGGGTATTAAAACACGCCCCTTTTTATTGACTTCCACCTGTTAACATAATTTAATGACTGCTTAAAGTATGGTATTGCTCTTCCTGTGTTAATGTTGTTACATTTTGTGTGTATTTGGGATGAAGTTTTTGTGTCATTGGGATGAAGAATGATACTCTTAAAATTATGCGCGTTTCATCGCACATTTAATGTTAGACAGTTTGTTGGTAGAGGCACCATGTCCCAGCTGAAGAGGAATTGAGTTCAACACGGACTACTTGTATCACAAGATGTGCAGACAATGACCAATTATGTCTTGCAGTGAGAGGAATGTCTCGACCAAGATGTCGACCATAATTTGGAAAATACTAAGTTAAGCTTTGAAACTCTCAGTACATGTATGATCTGTAGACACATCACCAACAGTACATGGCCCTAAAGTGTGAAAATGTGGTCTTACATCAGCTCCACTCCATAATTCTCCAGTGAACCTGACCACATTATTGTTTCAACTTTTACATTCCTTCGTGTTTTGTGAAATTGACCAAAATGCCCTCTTTTGTGGTAATTGTCTTTTTTATGTTGATTCAGAATTTCACGTTCTGTGCTGTCGTTTATCTTTTTGTTCAGTTTTTTTTTCACTTAATCATTTACCACTTTCTGTAGTATACTTGTAATTTTGGCAACTAAAGTGTGTGGATATTACCTTTTTAAGATCTAAGATGTTATTTGTGGTAGATCGTTGTAACAAATGGTTAAGCTTTACGGTTTATGGACTGTTTTGATTACTTTTTGGTGTGTGTGGTTTCAGATATATTTGTTTTTATACGTGTCGAATTTATCATTAAGGCTATATGTGTTGTATTGTATTGTACTGAATCTGAATCAATGGTCAGATTTTATCATGCTATTGCACATTTGTATTTTGCTAATATTTTATATTCAAATGCCTTATTATTTTTTATAATACCGAAACAATAAATTTGTAATGAATGTGATGTTTTTTTTGGTATTTTCTGATGTTAATGGCCAGATAACAACATGAAAGCAAACTGCAAACATACAATCCGCCATAAATATCAAAACCGGCATTAAATATATTTATCCTCATCCCATTACTTTGTATGTAATCAGTTTCTGGGATGTTGTTCTCTAGGGAACATACAGTTGTGTTTAATGTATGCATAAAAAATGATATCCCACCAGATGAATGTTGTTTTTTTAATTAATGATAAAATTAATTATTTATGCAATAATAATATCATAGTTCAGCTACTAAATGATGTGGCGTTATTAAGCCTTCCGTCAATTAATTCAGGCTTATTTATGTACATGTCCATTTCATGCTGAAACTTTGTTTAGAATTGTTACATGCTCGATGGATGTTTGCCTTTGATGATTTGGAGCAATGGTTAGGACAACGACCGCACTTATTAAAAATGTAGTTAAACGAATGAAAATATAGAAATTAGTGGTCACATTATCGCGTCTGTTGTACAGTGCAACCTCCACGAGCGGCCCTTCCTTGAGCAACAACCTCCTTTCAACAACAGCATTATTTTTCCCCACTTCCAAAGGGTGTTCCCTAAGAGAGGTTGCACTGTAATATAATTTGTGACTTCATGAGCATTTATGAAGAAAATTAGAAATAATAATTGTTCAGGCGTAGATTGAATTCATTATAAATCTTTTTGCAGTCGATTTTCTGGTATATCATTATTGACATGTTTGGCTGTCTTCCAACAAAAACAGTTTCACTGTTAAATATGACTCAACACAAGCGAGTGGGCAAAATCATCTTTACTTTCTTGTACCTGTTGGTAATTCTATAAGTGTGGAGTATTTTCGGGTTTGAAAAGGTAAAATACTCGGATACACGTTTGTAGTAAAAACAAAAACAAATACATTTCATAAATTATCATTTATTACAAATTTAGCTGCGGGAATACAACGAATAAAGTTCGACCTTTTACATCGAGACTTTGTTGAAAAAAAATGTCACAAAACATAAACACGTGACGTTATCAGCTTACACAATCAAACATAATGCTTAAAACGTACAATACAAATAACTACAGCTGAACAGAAACTTAACAACGTGGAAAAAATGGTGTGTAAATGTGTGCAATTATGTACATTAACTTGCGTGCATTTTTGTTGCTAATAATATATATACTATTTATAGTCTGTGCAAAGGACTTGACACTTAACAATACAAAGTCTACTAAGGATTGCTAGATGGGATCCAGAACACATAGACAAACCAGTAGACAATGTTGAATATGAGAAACACAACTGGAAACAGATATCTAGAAATTCTGTCCACATTTCTTGCCTTTTCCCGGTCTGCATTCACAATATTTTTTATGTTAAAGTTTTTCACTGTATTAAGGAAGTTTGACTGAAATTTGAAACAAAGCAACTGGGTTACATATAATATATATAAAATATAGTAATGTGTAAATTGTGGATATATACGGAGCCCCTAATTCTATACTTTTGTTTCAACTGTAGCATTCTTTTTTATTTCGTTTATACGAATCATTATTTCGTTTATACGAATAATTATTTCGTATTTCCGAAATGTGATTTTGTTTTTACGAATCAATAATTCTTATTTATGAAAGGATAACACGTATTTACGAATTGTTCTTTTTGTAAACAGTGGTCAAAAACCATTTTGTCACACTAGTAAATAATTTGGAGGCAAACAATGTCTGGTACAGTGTTTTTCTACTTGGGTCGCCTACTTCGTTAATGGAGACAGAGAGAAGTCTCTGGATCTCGGGTTCATGGGTTCGAACCGTGAGTGCGACAAAGGTTCTCCGTGACAGTTTGGTTAAAGACATCTCATTGTATGAAGTTGTTTGTCCTCCTACGCTGATTCGAGTCATCCGTGTGTAGATACTGTCATTTACTTACGAGACAAGACTAAACGTTATCAATTTCTTTTCGCGTTACCGAACGAAAAATATATTTCAAATAAATCTTGTTTCCTCTGGGGTTTAACATCACAACGACACCAAAGGTCAATCTTTCAGCTTTAATGCAGGAGGAAGACCCAAGACATACATGAACAGCTTCCTCACCAGTGATTTTTTCTGGTCCTGGATAAGATCCCAACCATCAGCGGTGAAGGCCGAATGATTAATAGTCAAAAACCATAACCACTTGATTACGGAGGCCCCCTACAACATCATAATTATGTATGATGACAATTTGATCGTGTAATAATTCTAATCAAATGGATCGGTTACCTTTGATTTGTTTCGTTCAGTGTCCAATGGTGACTCCGGTGCTTCGGGATCGGCAGGTTTACTTTCCAGTTTTTTAGCAGCGGCAGCTCCCGCCATCATTTTCCCGACAGCTATAGTACCTAAAGTGGTCGTTTTTCTTCTCTTTTCAACTCTGGATAAAACGTTCACGTAGGCAAACTGCACCAAGGCGAGGAACACAAAGCCAAGACACGCAGCCATCCAAACATCAATGGCTGCAAAATTGAATTGGAAGTTGAATAGATTTTCTATGAAACGTCAAATCTTACCAAACAACAACAAATAAACCACTATGACAAACACCAACCACTTACGTAAAAAACAGAAAAACAACACATACACATAGCTATATTTCATCGAACAAATGGTCATTCTTCAATCGGATTAGCGCATTTCACCAATTCTAACAATTTTATGACATGTATGTCAACAGCCTATTTGTTTGTTCACTTTAGTCGCAATATATATATTTTAAGCGAATCAATGAAAGCTCTTACCTTTCAGATAAGATACTTTTGGTAGATTATTTCTTGCGCCGGCACTTTGTGTAGTCATTGTTAGAACTGTAAGCAATCCTAGCGATATTCTGGCGGGCACAGCATCAATATCTAACCAGAATGACACCCAGGAGAGGAACACTATTAGATAACTAGGTATGAATACTTGCGTGATGTAGTAACCCTGACTTCTTTTCATTGTAAACTCGAAACTTACGCAGGAGTAAGAAACTGTAATAATAACATAAGATGGAGGTCAAAACATTTTCATTCCGAAAACAGGAATCTAGAATCTAGACAAACAATATTATTTACTGATTGTTCAAGAATTTTAATAAAACCAGGCATACATGTACAACCCAACCTGTGTTTGCGGCCACCTCCGAATGGAGACCACCCTGTGAATAAGGGCCATTCTCTGAAAAAACTATCATTAATTATTTAGAACAAACTGACCTCCGAATAAAGGCCATGCGTCAATAAAAGCCACGTTTTGTCTTTCCCAAGGGTGGCCTTAGTTCACAGGTTTGACTGTATTGCAATAGGTTAAGCGTCGTATAGCAATGTTACTACAATTATTTATGACGAATGCACTTATGTCTCCTACTAGTACTAATCAGTTTACTACACAATCTTATCAACAAATATGTAAATCAAAGCCTGGACAAGATGGCACGATAAACAAATGTCGCTACAGAGTCTCTAACTCACGACCTCTCAACTGGCAGTCCTATGCTTGGACGACAGAGCTAATCTGACAGATGCCTATAAAAATACACTAAGGGAATTATAAACATACCACCATAATACGTTTTATCACACTGTGCTGTTGATAAATCTTCTAAGAAGAACTGAGGAATTCTCAGATCCTTTGATATACTGACTGATTTCGTGTCCCATTGAAATCTTAGTGTATCCGTCGTATACCCATCTGAATTGAATAGAAAATTCATTTATTAACTAGTAATACATCGGTGCATTCAACCCTGTTTTATGCAAGACTCTGTTTCTTTAAGCAACTGTTGAAACTTTTCTTCTTATTTAAAGTATGCTGAAAAGTATCCACAGAGATTATTTTCCTTAGTGTAACTGAATCCACAAATATCTCGAAACATTTAACAAGATTGCAAATAAATGCAGGCATGCGTTAATATTGCCTTACTAAGCTTACAAGCACGATTAGTGGACCAAACCTTGCTTTATTTGCGTAAATAACTTTTTTTATCAAATAGAAATTACAATAAATTGTTATCAGCCTCGAGCTGTGTCGAGTTCGTACTTATGTTATGGGTACAACTTCGGTGTGATTTTTATCAAGACTATGGTATTCGGAATAAAGTTAGAACGAATAAAATAATTCAGATAAAAAACAAATCTCACAGCTCTCCATTTCCACAATGCAGTGCTGCTTGTCAAGTGGAAACTTCCGCAGATCAAAGTTGCATTTGATTGTGGCTGAAATTCTAAAATATCAATTGATGAATTACCCGACAAAATGACACCCTAAAAGCTTCAATATAGACCAAAAAATACTAGAACTTAAAAGCTGGTAGGAAATAAAAATATCAATGTATTTGAAGAGAGTTGCTACGAATGTATGCAAGGGAAACTATTCCTACAAAAACATATTATCATGCATACTCTTCCCTCCGGAGTTATTCGACTGGCACATCAGCAGTGCCACAATTAACCTTTTTCATTGCACACGTCTCTGTTACATTGGTAATTGCCATCAACAAGTTATGTGCAATGCTCATTACACAGATCTGGACATCAGATATTCTTCGTTTAATGGTACTTAAACGGTATCTCGACATCCAAATCCAGTTCAAACCAGAATTTTGAAGCAAATGATCATGTGCGCTATACATTTAGCATAATTCTAAAACTAGAGTTTCGGTACGGGATTATCAAACCAATAATTCTAAAATAACTATTCGTCCGGGCTTGTAATAATAAAAAATATTATGAAGAAATAAAATCAAAATTTCATGAAATAATACAACAAATAACGATTAACCGACCACCAACACATATCCTCTTCCTGGTGACCACGGTAAGCATTTTGTTCTGTTTAACGTTCTGTAAACGCGTTATTTCGTATTTTGAAAGCATTAGTAGACCTGATTATATGTAGCCATTGTTTTGCCTTTTGTTCATTACTGAACTGTCCAAAACAATAATTACCAACAGGTTAAGTAAAGAGAACATAATAATAACTGTTAATATCATATACACAATGTATTAAGTGCCAAAAATGATCTAAGCATATAGCTTAGCTTAGCACCTGTAGCTTAGCTGTAGTATATATTTTTCTGTGGCAAGGTCATAAAAATGTAGAATATGTATTCGATGCATAAAGTACTTACCTAATGCTATATTGTATTTTTCCGTCTGGGTAAACATGCATCAGTTTATTCGGGACAGTGACTTGATGAACTAATGCTCTCTTCTCTGATGGCATGTGTAAGTCCGGTATCCAGACTTTTAACATCGAGCTGGAATCTAGTTCTAGAGATCTCATTTCTGAAACAAAACATTGTGACAGGAGTAAAAAAACCAAGGAATCCTGACAGTTTTTTTTCTGATTATTGTTTCGTGTTTTTAATTAACGAAAGAAATAGACAGAAAGCTACTCTCTGCAATCTGTAGCAGTCAACAGTGACTTGTTGTTACTGGCAGCTTGTTAGGATAAATCAAAACAATGATGATAAATAGTTTTTTTCTGTTAAAACTTCCGTTGAAAGAGTTAGTGCTAAAGATCAGTTGTTCGCGTTGACACGTAACAATACGGAACGCATTACATTTCATAATGAGTTCATCATGCACGTACATATATACACGTGCACGTCTTTTATGAGAATCTGTAAGTCAGGTAAGATGAACTTCTGTGTTAAAGATGTATCAAGCGAACGAATTCGAGTATAATAAATGTAATTAAAAACTATTTTGAAAAGTATTGATGGCAACCACATTTACTGCCTATTCTCTACGTAGGCACTCGGTTTCCGTGATTTTTATAACCCATATTTTCGATTGACGGAAGTGACGGCATCCAACATTCCTTTCAAATGTGTGTTGTTTTTCATATACGTACAGATGTGGCATTAAGATTTTTTGACAGATTTGCTTGAGGAATTTAGATTAAAGATTAGTATGTACGGGTATCAAAATCACGGAAACTGAGTGCATGTGAATCTCTATTGAGAGCAATACACACCAAAATTTTGAAAATATTCTGAACATAGAGATACTACTAAAAATGATTTAACACAAGTCATCGAAATCATACCCGTTCATATATCATCTGAACTGTTTTTGTTTTTACAAAATAGCGGGACACTATTTAGACAATGCTTTTATCCGTATGCGAATAATTGAAAATAGATTATTTGAAAAGAAAAATATTTTCTGTGCATGTAAACGAAAGATACAAAACGTATGAAGAATTAAGATTTAGCAATTATTTTATTGTTACAGACAATACTTAAAATTATCCGGTACACATCACATACTTAAGCATAAAAATAGACGTATGTTGCATATGACTTATGATTAGTGAAACATGGTTGCAATTGTTGAGTTTATTAAGCAATCAACAAATGAATGAATTAATGGGAGAGTGCCTGTGTCAATAACTCCACCTTTATCACGTGCACAAACCTAAGATGTTTCATTAAGTCATCATCGACATCAGATGTGATTAGTTCCGTTATCATGAAAATATTCTTAACGTTGCCGACATACCGCGATGTATCATCAAGATTTAAGTATGTCAACATCTCTATGTACTGATGCACACTGCTTGCATTAGAATTTTATACAACTGGTGTGTATGTGGAGCCACAAATTGTCTGTATGGTTATATCACTGTCGTCATAATGCGTTTCAGATGAAAACACAAAGTTCCTGAAGGATAGCTTACAGGTGATTTCGTGTCACAAGACGTTCACTTATTTATGGTATACATCTTTGCGTATGGTACAATTATGTACTTATTTTCTTTCTTCTAATCTATGAAATCATGTACATGCATTTTTATGTAGCAAATTTCGTCAAACTTCTAGAAAAATACAACCCTTTAATTGGAAAGATAATCTCCCCAAAAGTTCAAGTCAAGCTTCTAAATATGGGATACGTCACTCGACTAAATAGTACATACAAGATGCCATTTGAGAACCGAAATTCATTTACTTGGATGGAAACTTCGAGAAACTATTGATAAAAAAAATAAGTGCAATAAAATCAGAGGGTAATTCATTGTTTATTCAACTAAAACCGATTATCATTACTGTATAAGTATCGAATATACCCCCTAAAAGCCGTCCAACACATAAGAATGGAGAATAAAACACAATCACCCGGAGGGTACCGCCTTGGACCGGTCTTTAGCAATAACCACTCATAACGATACGGTCCATGCATTATTCGGACATCGGTTTATAGATCATTCCAATGGCAATTATAAAAAAAGGATTGCAAACGCTGATGCTCATAACAAGCCTGTTATATTTCATCACTGAAAACGCATTAACGGAATTACTTAGTCTCATAAGTACAGGATAAATAATTCTATTGATACATAAACAAGATACTTAAGAGTGAACAAACTTGTTATTAGATAAAAATCACATTAAGCAAGTCTACTGCAGTATTGTCTTTTTTTCTTCAGTATAAAGATCTGTTTGCCAATAGCAGTCCAATCTTGTCATTTTGAACAGGGCCAACGAGAATGTTTTATTCATATTTTTTTTATAATTTGTTTCATACACAATGAGAAAGTCTCTTTTATCAGCCGTAGTTGAAAGTACACTCTACTGCGTAAATCTAACAAGTAGGGGACCAGAAGCGACCATATACAGTGCAACCTCTCCAAAGCAACGCCCCTTGGGAAAAGCAAAATTATGTTGTTGTTGAGAGGTTGTTGCTCTAGAGAGGTTAAATACATAATTAAATCGTGCGATGGGAAAAACATGCTGTTGTTGAAAGAAGGTTGTTGCTCGCGAGAGGGCTGCTCTGAAGAGGTTGCACTGTGTTAGAATTGCTTGAAATTTTAGTTCAAACATAATTTCTAACAAAACGTACATTAGCAAACATTTTCTGTCTCATTACTGGTTTTACTGTAATGCTGTTCAGAATTTAACATGTTCATACATCAGTTAAGTGCGACACGTTTATGACAGGAAATAATATCATATTATTATTTATGAGGTTTTTAACTACGTATTACGATAAAATGAATGATATACTAAATATTCATAATATAATTGTGTGTTTATATTACTGACAGCGCAATGATCTGATTAGTGTTATGTATTTATCATATCATAACTAGGGGAACCAATAAGATAGCATTTATAGATAAGCTGACAGGCTGCATAGAAATTAAAAGGAATTTATATGTCGGCTCATTTCTACAACCCTGTAACTCAATTTTTGGCAATACTAAGATTTTGCGGATATCATTTGTTTTCGTCTCGATGGGCTCTTTACAATGATAATACTTACCTACTTGTAGATGTATGCTAAATAGGGTTAATCCCATTTCCACAAACCCGTTACGAGCGTATAGTTATTGCGGTTCAAAATTTCAATTGCAAATTTCTCAAAATGGGAAAAATTGACATACGGGTTTGTAGAATTAACCCGACGTAGTGTTTAGGAATTAAATTTCATATTTGAGGAAGAATTTATGTGTTGAAATTGTTGATTAAATTAATATGGAACATACCACGGAGATGAAATATTTACCTTTGATTGGTGTATACACTAATCTTGAATCATACCAACTTTGACGTAAGTACATACTAGTTGAAAAGTCCTGTAAGTACAAGAATTTATCGTATCTAGCAAGTAGCAACAGATGCACAGCAAGTGTTGTTTCATAAAAGAACAATAACCTAGTCTTATGACACCCGTTAAGCATCAACTTCCCGAGATTTGGTTGTTTAATTGTGTAGATCTATAAACATATATTACCTAGTTTCTTGTTCAAGCTATCTTGAACATTAACACGTGTGTTCTTTCAATCAGTAACAGTTATAAATACATAGCAGTAACACTGATTCAATTACACTGTTTCCTTACAAGCTAACCTGCTATTAGAAAACCTTTCACATATTCTTTTTGTGTTATATAGCTTACCACTTGACTTTATCTATTAACAATGAGACTTTTACGCCACTACCTTAGCTTTCTTTACACGATGTCATCTACGAGAGATATTTGCAACATATGTGGTTTAGAGTAGAGTATTAAAGCTGTAAGAGCATTGTGTACCTCGAAACATATGAGTGAACACACGTATTACTATAGTCACAAATGTCGCTGACCAGTTATAAAGTATTTGTACCTGATCTGTGTATGCTGTGCTCCATTCATCCGTAGAAGAAATGGAACCCAAGTAATCATGAATTTATGATCTCGGAATTTTCGCTAAATATTCGTTTAGTTTAAATTGATCCTTGCATTATTACTGTGCTCTTATATAGTTTAACGTATAGTCCGGATTTTTCACTCATATTCATAGTCAGTGCATGTTTATAAGGCTTAACAATGGTACTCCCCATACAAGGCCGGGCCGTGGTCCAGTGGTTAGTGCGCTGGACTTGTAACCCGGAGATCCGGATTCGAATCCTGGTCGCGGCAGGTCTTACCATTTTATGAAAATTTGACAAAATGTCGATTTTCCTCCATATGTGGAAGGGTAAGTTAGTACTGGTTAATATACAGTCCAGGAAAACTGTTTAGGTGAACCGGACGCCGTATAAAACTGAGAAATTGTTGGAAAAAAACGACGTTAAACCCCAGTGACAATAAGTCACATAAAAACAAAACTCCCCATACATCACGATGATTCCACGATACTGATTGTCTCACGGACGCTTGATTGTATGACTGTCTCATAGGCACATGGGTTCTAGAGCTGTCTCATGAGCGCTTTATTTCACGACTGTCTATTGAACGCTTGATTCCACTACTGTCTCACAGACACTTGATTTTATGACTGTCTCATAGACACTTGATTCTACCGCTGTCTCATGAGCGCTTCATTCCACGACTTTCTTGATTCCACGACTGTGTCATGGTCGCTTGATTCCAGGACTGTATCATGGTCGCTTGATTCCACGACTGTATCATGGTCGCTTGATTCCACGACTGTATCATGGTCGCTTGATTCAACGACTGTGTCATGGTCACTTGATTCCACGACTGTATCATGGTCGCTTGATTCAACGATTGTGTCATGGTCACTTGATTCCACGACTGTATCATGGTCGCTTGATTCAACGACTGTCTCGTGAGCGCTCTGATACCAGGAGAGTATAATAAGAGAACTTTGAATGAAAATAAATATTAACGTTATGTAGCAAACTAAGAGTATGTGTTGTCGATAAACCAGCATAAAACTTACCATATTTGTTTCACTGATTGAATCGATGCTGAGAATATAAAGTTGGACCGATACGTTAGTTGAACCACCTGAAAAAAGAAAATAACGAAATAACAAAAGATCTTTTGTATCCTTTCACAGGAACAAAATTTTGTTTAATGTAAATTTTAACTGAATTATGAACATGTGAATCACGCGGTTTTATCATTTTGTCTATTCCACGAAATATTTGTATAACCATTATCATATTTATGGTTTCTTTGACAACTTGGTGAATAAACTGATTTCCATTTGTTTGACTATTTATATTTGTTCACAGTGATATTTTACCTGACCTCTGTCTGTATTTTCATGTGCGAATATTTTAGTTTGTTTCCTATGCCTTCTTCATATTCAGTACAAAGAAAAAAATATAAAATATTTATGCAATGGGTGATATCAGGTCCACAATGTCCATTTGGAACATTGTTCCCTAGTTTATTCTATGACGTTCTGTGATTAATTGCTGTGCTTCGTCATTTTACGTAGTTGTAAAATTGTGACCTGTTGTGTTGTTAGTACTCTGTAACACATCGTGTTATAGCTTTGTCCAGACAATGGCTCTATCAATCAAATATGTCGGTATATAGGCAGTGACACCAATAAATGAAATGCGTTTGGGTTAAGTCTATATATTCATTACGCGTGCGATTGTGTTGTTATTGGTGTTTTTATTGTTGTTTCTTTTGTCGAAATGTGTTGTCTGTGTTATAATACAGATATATGATTGTATGAGTTTTGAAATGTTTGCTGAACACATGACTAACACAATGTATCCTAATGAACTACCAACAATATCTAGATTGATGGACAATCATGGCTATTCCACATACCAATTACAATGTTGTATGAAACAAAAACTCGTACATATTATTCATTACGATGGTTCTGCTATATACTGGCAAACTGAACGGCTGAGCAGAATGATTTAGCTAATCTAGCTGATGTTCTGCTGTTTTGACCTTTGTACCAATATTGACCAATCAAAATATTTTAAAACTGAATGCTGTTTTGAGTGAATGCATAGAGAGTTACGACTGGTTGATCAGTTTTCATAAAATCACGAATAAGACTGCTATTTTAAATTAAATCGACCTAACTAGACGTCAAACTTGGTCGTGGATGATAAACGTAACGTAATTGTAAGCGGAAACCTCATAAATACCAGATGTATACAGTCCAGGAAAACTGGTTAGGTGAACCGGTCGCCGTATATGACTGAAAAATTGTTAAAAACGGCGTTAAACCTCAGCGACAATAAGTCACACGAAAACGAACAACAAAAAATGATAGTGGTAACAAACTTACCGGCATCTGTGGTTGGAGCCAGGCGGGGGTCATATTTTGAAAACAATTCCACAATTAACTTTTTCCTGCAATGAAGTAAACGTCACATATTTCAAAGGGTCAGAATAATGTTCAAAGTTTAAGAGAAAATAATGTTTTTCCTGATTTCATAAATCTGTCAGATGATACATGTACATGAATACCTTTATCACGTAGTTTCTATTTTCAAGCTGTGACAGTTGTATAGTTTAATATGACCTTTATTTCATTGTGTGGGACTTATATGTAACAACAAGACAACTGAAAATGCCAAAGATGCATGGAATATATACTGTTAAACCACATTTAATAATCACCTGGAAAAAGGCCAGTTTATGGGATGCGTTTATGATAAGTTTTATTATAGTAACACCTGAAGAAAGGTCATAATAAAAGGTCATATGCGTCCTAAGATCATACTGTTTTCTTCTCTCCTTTTTGTGGTATTTGTTAACAAATTTCACTGCCTGAAACTCCTGGCAATCAACTTAAATTACATTAATCAAATTTTCGATATAAATAGCTGATATCTGCAATATATAGCAGCTGCAAATCCTAACTGAACCACCATATCACCAATAAAATTACAACATCAGTTAGAAATACAAGCATCATCATATCTATTGCGAAGACATTATGTATTACCGAGGTATAAAACTACAAATGACTATGACTAGTATCATACTTCTTCAATTTGTCTATAACAACTGTTTTACTGAGAAATTAGGAAAATAACAACATGATAAATTCGCAATGTTTTAAAGAAGGTAACACGAAAATATGCAAAATGTGCAATATGTGCAAAAATGTCAAATATTAGTATTTAAAAGTACATTTCTTTCTATTAAAATCATGAATTCTGAAATTCTCAATCATAAATATTATTATTTTCCCTTTGACGATTTTATGCTATTAAACATGAAGGACGACCGCACTAAATGGTTTCAGTAACATGAACTGTCAATTTTACTAAGATATATATAGGTCAATGACTTAATGCCAGTTTCATGATTATATAGACGATTAGTAACACATATTCAAAATTCTAAAAGTAAAAACTGTTTAACACAACCAGTGAACTTTTTACCCACTTCCAGACCACTATCGTCTAGTCAAAACATTTAATGAAAATCCTGTAGTTTATCATTCGGAGAAGCCATGGTATTCGGATTACACGATTCGGATAATCGGGGTTATTTTACATTGACATGTAAAACGGAAAAAATCGGGACTGAATTTTTTTCTGATTACACCAGAATTTTTGGATTATCCGTGATAGAAAAATCGGGCTTTTACTACAATCTACAAACTACTGCAATCGAAGGTTACCGTTTCTGCATTTGCCTTTGTCGTTTCTTTAGTTACATAAATCATGCAAAACGTAACAATGTGGGTTTCAACAAAACACATTTTTGGGGAAGATACATTGTTGTACATTTCTGAATATTGGTTCTAAATGTGATATATATTTTTATGAAACTATAATATTATTGTAAACTAATTAAGACCATACATGCGCTGGGATAATACGTGTACTACGTTTTAAAGGTTATAAGGCAGCATCAGCGACGACCACGGTAAGCACTAGAAATCA
Organism: Lutraria rhynchaena; assembly: GCA_008271625.1. Taxonomy (NCBI): domain Eukaryota; kingdom Metazoa; phylum Mollusca; class Bivalvia; order Venerida; family Mactridae; genus Lutraria; species Lutraria rhynchaena. The sequence goes on from VIBL01000163.1 coordinate 251,703, forward strand.
ACAGAGTAGTTCTACTCATGAATAGCAAAGTTTTTCAAAGGCATACTATTCTAATACATGCACGCTTGAAATCACAATATATTCATAGGATACCATAACCACTAAATTTGTTTGTCCGCTGTACGTCCTTAAGACGCCAATATTATTATCGTGGAAAAAGACATAGTCTAGAAAAAATCGGAGGCATCATTGATGGACCTGTGATGGTAAAAATGCAATAAGTTATCTATAAAACATCATAATTAACTCAAAATTACCTTAAATGTATATACCTTATAACAGTTGAACAGTGTCGAATTCTGTGAACATGTTTTTTTTTCATTTATGGTAATTTTGGTTTAGATTATGATGTTTTATAAATAATTTATTGCATTTTTACCATCACAGGTCCGTCACTGATGCATATGAAAAAATAGGGATATTTGGGATTATTTGACCGAAAGAACTCTGTTTAGCAGGTCGAAATAATTGTGCTTTCTATTTTTTTCTGGACACCTTTTTTGAGAGTACGAGATAGGATTCATTCCCATATAATTTCTTACTTTGAATCAGGTAAAGGGTCGCTCTGGTAACCGTGAACACAACTATTTTTTCTGGCCTAAGTCTAGATCAATGCATGAAAAATGAATATAGTTAAGCGTAAAAATTGTTTGTTTCTGGTTACATGCCTTTAAAATACAATATGTAGAAAGGGAGTTATCTTAGAGGAGAGGGTATTATTCTTGAAAGCCGCTGTTAAGATTATTTTTATGCGGAAAGGTAAAAAAGTGTTTGTACCGTTCCTCGGACCAAATAAAAAGGCTAATGTCGCGGGAAAGGTTAGGGTAGGTCCGGTAACCAGAAACAAACATTCTACGTCTTACTCTAGTTAATCATGGTTTTATGTATAACATAATCAGTTACTGTATACATTACACAGGTAGATGTAGTTAACGCTACCTTACAAATTAAAAACATGTAGGGTAATCTTTGATATTGATTGCCATTGACATAAATGAGTTAGCTTACGCGGATAAAAAACATCAGTTGCACTTTTATATCAACTGCAAGTATGTTTTGATATCTACTTGACTATGTGGTTCTTTGACATATAAATTATCAATCAACGCGCACACGTGGTATCGGCCAGTTCAGACAATAGAACACATGTGTTGTGTCATCAATTATGACTTGAAAGAAAACAGTCTTTCTTTTATTGCCGTCTTATAATAAATCACATTTTATACATAGGTTTAGCAGTTTCTTTGCGTTTCTGTCACAGGTCTTACAAAAGTCGACAGTATTTCGTGGAATACTTATGCGTGCTAATATCTGAACAAATATATAATACAGCGTGTGTATGTATAAAGCATAGGTATTTTCGCAATGCACAAAATTTAAATGAAAACAGTTCAAAACCACTTCTTCCAAAGTTGATCTTGGAATAATGTACGTTTATGCGCAAATAGGCGGAATTTAATGGTACTAAACAGTAAACATGTACATCTATGGCAAATAATGGTGATGTATTTGAAATATAATATTTTAAAGTGAAACAAGCTCAGTATAAATGAATGTCGAGGTTCGCTTATTAAGATAATATGAAATGTTTAAAACAGAAGGTTTGAAATACAAATGTATGAATTTACTCCAACCTTTTTCTTGAACATAAACTGTTTATCTTCAATAAAAATGTACCTTTCTGATATGCATGCAATGGTTTTGTATTAACGCTTTTTATCCATTTGGATAATGAGGAATTAATCTTGGTAAACTTTACAAATAATTCATACTTTAAAAGCTTTTCAAAGATAAGCAAATCTATGCTTTTAAGACCATCTATAAAGTGCATCTAAATTATCCAATTTCGCAAAATTCAAAGCAAGAGCATCAATTATTATCCGTGAAAAATATATATTTTCTGCGGCAGAGCTATTTAAAGGAAGATATATAAATTCATTTGCGCATGCGCATCGTTAATTGCATCAATTGCACGAGCTGAGCAAACACAACTGCATGTGATAATAAAACAATCGTACGTGCATGCTATCATTCACGACGGTTAAAGTCAAACTATAAAAAAGATTCGCCTTCAACTTGTTGTCAATGGTACAAAGAGTTTTTATCTGTGCTTACGATGAAAACCCTTTGTATAACTATTTTGAGACAGTTTGAGCCATCACATAGTTCAAGAAACCCCATTGTATCAAACATATAAGGCTGTGCTGTTTTTTACGAGTTCTTAATCAAACCTAGTGACGGTTATTTTTACCGTTTGCAGTTTATTGTTACTCTCATCACACATAATATTGTGACAGGAGGAACAAATATATCATATTATTGACAGTGAATCAGACTGTATGTGTTGATATTATAACAATGTGATGGTAATTCTTGTAACAAATGGTACATTAAAACGCAAACCAAAGAACGAATTGCGAACAACGTTGGAAATAAAGTCACATTGACTTAGAAGGTGGCATGTAAATAATTTGTTTTAGCATAAAATCATTGAACATTAGTTTGCTTGCTTAAGGATATGAATGTACACAGAATTTTCCAAAATTTGAATTGCATTCTGAATCTATACTTTGTATTGATTCATGTCATATCGTGATTACAAATAGGCATCTTTAAAGCTCATTACATTGTGGAAATATTCTGCTCGAACTTGTGTATGAAAATTTCAAGATTCCTGCCGGATGGATTTAATTTAGAATTCCATAATCTCGTATCCATTGTCAAGCACCATTAATTAGATTTATTATCAGCATACTGTATCGCTAAAAGTCAAATATTGATTAATAAATTAATGTAATGTACATGTATATCATCCCGGTCGAGGCAGGTCATACTATTTCATGAAATTTGAACAAAAATATCGATTTTCTTCCATAAGTGCAGAAGTAACCGGTTCTTTGTGGAAGGGTAGGTTAGAACTGGTTAGTATACAGTCCAGGAAAACTGGTTAGGTGAACCGACCGCCGTATATAACTACATGTAAAAAATGTAAAAAACGGCGTCAAGCCCAGTGAAAACATGCACATCAATACCATTACAACATGTTTGCATATGTACGAATTCTGACTAATATTCACAGGTTATGTACATCAGAATATACAAAAGTAACCACTGCTTGAACTTTCTAGGAAGATTGTACCCGGTGTTTGTTGCAACAGATAATATATGTCAGATCACATGTACAGTATTAACACAAATATTTATCAATACAGTAAAACCTCACATAGCAACCTCATCAATATTATGTCTACCTTGTTATAACAACCACTTTTTCTCGGACCGGCTTCCAATAACTCCCCTACAATTCAACTTAATGATGAAACTACCTCTTTATTTAGACATGTGAGGTCACGCACGAAGGTGGTCGCATTAAATCCAATACAAAAACACAACACAATATCACACGTATAATAGATTAATAAATGAATGTTTTGAGGTATGTTAGTACAACATTAACGTATGCATATTACCAGAAACAATCCGTTAACTTACCATCGTAACATGGAAACACGCGTAAGTTTTGTGGTCAGTTAGATACTCACTACGCGTTGATTTGGTTGCTCCCAGTCCTTCTCCCCTGAGAAAAGAGGAGAATGGCTGGAAGCAACCAAGTAAAGCGCGGTGAATGCGGGTCCATCTGTCGAGAGTGTTCATGGATTTAAGGGCCGAAACACTCAATGATGGCGGACTCATGCTGACGATGTTGGTTGAAGAACAGTCTACATCCACAAAGGGTACTGGTACATACTGTATTCTATATTTACTCACGATCTTACAGAAACATTATAACGTAATACCAAGAAATAACTTTATAAAAAAATTAGAAATAAAAATTTATTGTGATTAATGCAATCGTTCCCACAATTGTAGTAGTTCGCATAATAGGGCCTTCGTGGTCGAGTGGTTATGGACCATGACTAGCTCCCTCACCGGTTTGATTTCGAATTATATCCTGGACCAGACGAATTTCACATGTGAGGAGCTGTCCAGTTAATTTACAGTAGGTCAGTGATTCTACCCTTGGGTATTCCTCCGAAGTTAAAGCTGAAAAGAATCGCCAAATGACACTGGCTGTTGGTGCGAAGGTAAATTCCGGTAGACTTATCCTGCTTCCACCCGTACATATTTACAAGGTTTTTATTTTACTTACGCGTTTTCTAAACATGTAGAATTAATAAACTGTTATAGAATATTGTATTTAATCATGATGGGTAATGTCTCATATTTACGATTATGGTGCAATTATCTGCCTTTTCATTGCGATCATTCATATTCATGCATTCAAGGAAATAATTCGGCCCAAACTGATTAAGTTACACAATTTCATCCAGTTATTAGTAATTTGTATTTGACGATAATGCATATGATCGATGTTTAGCATCGGACAAATACATTGATTTTCTGCCGATAAATTTAATAAACTGACGAGAGAAATATGAAAATTGATAATATGTAAGAGGTGTTCACATTGACTTGATGTGAGCAAGAAAAGCTTCGATGTGCTGCCGGATAGATCGGGCCATATAATGTATGCATTATGAAATGTTTTATGTGTTATCATTAATTTTATCATACTGATAACTGCTGAATCGTCCGTCCTTATATCAGTTATATCACAAATGTTTACATGATGCTGATGCCGTCGTGTGGCATGTCATGTCAAGGTAATACATCTTGGAATTTATTTGACAGTACACTAATTCCTTACTCGATGGCTGTATCAATATTAAAACCGCATGAAGACTGCAGACTTTCGGATCGGTTTTAATTATTTTCTGCATATTTGAACTTGATAATGAGACCATCTCAAACAGTATCAAAACATTTTTGTTCCAAATGTTGCATTAATTGTGAGGTTTTATTGTATATATGCTGGGAGCATTCGAATTCCTAATGAATGAATAGCGTTGAAATGATTGTAATAATTATATACAAAAAACGGTATGGACCAAAATGAACTTGAAATTAACACAAGCAAAATAAAGAATATTTTCCCAACCAAAAAGTGTGATCCAATACGACGAAAATAATAATAAAAACAACAAAGGTAATGACATTTTCAAACGCAATTTCTTAACAAGCGTCAGTAACATCAATGTTAATTGAGTTAATACTGCCGCTGTTAATGACTGCTGAATCATGGGAAATTAATGAGTCCTTGCGTATAATCAGCGACTTCATGAACGTGGTAAAAGACCTATCATTATCATGATTAGAACCAAGGATTCCTAAACCTGACTGTGCTATACTAAAGGTCTTGTCCAGAGTACGTCTCTCAACAAGATGTATTACCATAAAAGATATAAGTACATGTGTATCATTCTTATGAAAAATGCATAAACAATTCGTGAGTACTGTTATTTTTTATAAAATTCATATTAAAACTATGTTGAAGGGAAAATCTAATACAGAAAGGATTTTTATGGCTTTTTGTAATTTTTTAAAGACGATAAAAATGTTACAATATGAGGTATGACTAAACTACCCGGGTCACACGTGTGCATACAAAAAGGGGAAAATGTGAAAGTTTCGTACCTGCATTCCCAAGCGGTGCTGTTTACATTTTCCTTACACTCAAGTCTGTCGGAGGCAAAGATGGTTTTAAAGCAAGTGCGATAGCAATAGCGACAAAGGAAAGACAATTTAACAAAAAAGCAATGGGTGATCATTTATGATTTCACTTATAAACCTTTTTCTTAGCTAAACCTCTACGAACTCATAATTTTATGTGTCTCCAATATGGAAACTTCTAACAGTACTAGTGTTAAATGCATGTGGATGTATTATTACTAAACAGATTATATCGAATGAGTGTTTGGTGGTTATACCAGACTACATATATATTCGTCCGAAAAATTCGTCCCCAAAAATTCGACATAACGAGAACTGAATGTATTTAAATACATATGAATGATGTTACTATTTTTCTACAATCACTGTTTTTTCTCTAAATGACACAAACAATGTGTTTATTGTAATAAGATGCTCGATCCTTAATCACCGTAATAACATGGAGAATTAAAATACCTGCTAAAAATATGTTACACCGTTACATGCATTAATATTGTCCAAAGTTAGATTCATCATACGCAACATGAAGTAATCACAATTAAGCATACGGCAAATATGTTTAGTCGTTTATTACATCAATTACAGTTTCATATACAAACAATTTAAAAAAAAACCCTAATAACAAACAATAAAACAGCTTCCAATTATAAATAATAGATTTGTATTAATTATTTGTAGTAATTTGCAAATCGGTCCGGTTTTTTTTTTGTAAAATATCAACAGTTTTCATTTCAACATAAACATTATACATTTTTGTTACAGCTCCGATAAAAGCTTATTTGACGACCACTGAAATAAAGACCATCCATAATGAAGGCCCCTAATTTCTGACTGATTTTTCGATATTTCACTTTTATTTCAACTTAGTGGGTCCACTTCTATATTAAAACCTAATGTGTCCAATAGGTGGTCTTAATATCGGGGGTTTTCCTGTATTCAATGTTTTGTGACAAAAAAACTACAAAATGAACCTACCTAGCATTTTGATCCGTTGTTGTATCGTTAAGCTCGGAGTGAACTGACCTCGTATTAAATAAATACACAAATAATTGTATCCAAAATATATAACACAACATAACTGCTACTTAGTAACCGTTGTAATTGTATGTCAGCGTCCGGAATTGCTGCAGAATATTTTTGAACACGGGCCTATACGTGCCTGAACTATACTAACGTTCCTGGATTTGTTGTTAAGAATTACAGGAGAAGTGGATGTTTATTCCGTGATGGGGAAATATTATCCAATATGAAAGGAGGGCGATCATGACCCATTAAGTCATAATGATATCCTTAGTTCACACCCAGCAACACTTATGCTTTCACTAGAACAAAAGAAGAAAGGAATAAAAATGAAATATATATACATAAGTAATTAATATAGACTCTGTTCTCAAGGGAAAAACATAATTACTACCACTCAAATATTGCTGTACATTAACAAAATATGACCCGGTTCGGATCCGGAATATCAGCTCTGGAGTAACTTCGGTAACTAATTAATATGTTTATATTGACTTCCCAGTATTCCCGTGGTAATTTGTTGATGTGTTCGAGTTGAGCTAATTATTTTGTGTCATAGAAAATCACGTGCTTTTTGTACTTTAAGCAAGAAAACGTGCCACGTACTCCACGTCAAACTTACATCTATATCTGGACTATGGACGATGCATTCATACTCAGGGGAAAAGAAAACGGGTTGCGGTCAATTCGTAACCAAACCACCTGTGTAGAAAACTACATGTACTTCTATTTGTATCGTCATGTGAACTATATAATAACCAATTCTTCTAAATAGTATATATACATACATGTATGTGTGCACTTGTAATGTGAATATACTGACTCTTTTGTAAATAGAAAGACAGTACAAACATATGTGAATTTTTCATCTAAAGCTGTTTTTGATGTTTCTCTGATATTAGTGAACAGTAACTGTTGTAAGTCAATTTTCTAAGATGTGAACTTAACAAGAGGTGATTAGTTTATGATTGATGTTAGATAATGTATTTACACGTGGTCTAAAGGAAATAAGACGAAATAAAAACTGACCCTTTTCTCAAAAGAGGATGATTGGAATTCTTGTTACCTATCCAAACATTTCTTGTATATGATTCCTTAATAAACGAAAGCGGATTTAAAATAAGTCGATCGCGCGATTAATGGGCTTACTATCAATACAGTACGCATGGAATCTGGTATTTATCCTACATAAATGGGATCGTTTAATTATGTATGGTAATTATACGAAATGGTATCTATTTAGATAGAAATCTCCGATATTGCATTCCGAATCATCACTAAGCCTTATTTAACGTCTAGAGCTGAATTCCTTATGATCGATCATTCATAAATGCTCATGATTAGATACGGTATGCCGCTTGGTATTTCAGAAAAATTTGACATCAATCACGGTTGGCAGACATATCATGTTACATTTGTTATTGTTTCTTAAGGATGATAAAATGGATTGAGACATAAATAAATGTTTTTCTTTTCGCTGTAAAATTCAGTTGATATATCACACGGTACCGGTTTAAACTAAGCCCGGATTGAATAGACTTTATTGTCAATATCAATTTTCACGATGTTTTAAAATCACGCACACCGTTTTGTTGAGAATGTAAACATTTCAGTTTTGTCTTGCTTGTCTGAACGACTGTTTTAAGAACTGTTCTAATTTACCAGGGCTAGATTTGGTAAAATTTCAAAATAATCGGCTTTTCTCATTCAGACTTCAGTGCAATTTATTTGACAAGTCGATGTATTAAACCTAGAAAAATGTAACCGTAACTGGACATGTTGCTATGTGTTATTTCCAATCTGGCAGTTGAATTCATTATAGACTAGCACGTTCATAGATTGAAATTGAACGAAATTTCATGATGGACTCTCATTTTGCTCCCATGTATACTCAAAAGCTACTTCAAAGCTTAAAGTCATCCAAAATATACACAGATTTACAAAATGCAGCACAGGTAAGCATATAGTTTTGTCTTTCACCACCTATGACAGTCTTTGCACTAATCCACCAGCTCATAGCCCAGGGCCTGTGTATTTCTATTTGGTCTAGTGAACTTTATCAAAACTGTGTGTTATGGATCATTCTGAATTGTTTATTTTCAATTGCCCACTTACAGTTTGGGCTAGTGCTTTAAAAATTAATTCTAATACTGCTTAACAGTTCATGTTTTCTGACTGAGTCAGTATTTAGATATGAATTGAAGCTTTTAAACAGAGTTACAACATAATCTGTATGAAGGCTTTAGACAAATGGAACAAATATGAAACTGGATTGTATTTGAGGCACTATTTAAATGCATTTGTTACACCACATTAAAAATAAAATTGTTTGGCTTAATTTACATAATTGTAATAATTATTTTCAAATATCAGACATGAAAGTTGTTATTTGTGATTGTATGAGGCAATTATTGCTTGTCCTTGACATCAGACTAATGACTAGTTGAGAAATTGATGAAATATCCAAGAATAGATTGCATTATATCATGTTCCACAAACATTTTCCAAAGATTTTCATTCTCAGTCTAAGCATCAAAGATTATTAAAACCTGGCAGTGTGCTTACCTCTTATTTACCTTTCCTCATTGCTATTTACTGTACTATTTTATGAATTTTATTGTGCCCCTAGGATCAGGTGAATGGGTAATAATGAAACATGCATTCTCTTATTTAAACTTTGTAATTTAAGGGTGAAGTTTCTAAAACCAATGTCAGGGTATCCGAGTTGAAGAAAGGCGTTCAAACAGGACTTGCATCTACAGGTAATAGTTTTAGTTTTACATACTTGGGGAACATAAGGTTATTTTTCAGTGTTTTTTCTTTGAAATATTTCGTGAAATTCAGCCCCATTCCCCACTTTCTGGAATATATATTTTCCCTAAAAATATTCAAATTTCCTCACAGTCCTCTGAAAAAAAATATCCATAACTAACCAAGTTTCAAATTTCTAGTTTTATCCCGATAGCCAAACAATTTGTTTATCTTTTTGCTGTTTTGATGTCTTTTGCTGCAAAGCATTTTAGGACATTGATTTATGAAACCATTTTCGACATTTCAACCCTTTGTGGCAATTCTCCATTTTGCTTGTATGCGCACTTACTTTCCCCAACCAACGGGCAGTGACCCCCTTCCCCGTAAATTGAAAAAAAAACATGTCTTTGTTACATCTTACTACTGTGTGCAATTTGATCCAAACTTGGTCAAAAGTGATTTCACCTCAGTGCTAGCTTTATGCTTACTGTAATTATTGAAATATTAAGTTGAATGGCCAACATTTTTTGCTTTGTTTAGAAATGTTTTTCAGTTCCTGTTCTTGAATATTAATTTTAGAGTAATTGTAGTAAAATCTGTTACAATATGGTTTAACAATGATTAAAGTAAATTCTTTTAAAATTTAAACTCATGATTACTGTACACATGGTGACATACTTTCTTGTTTCAACTTAGACAGAAATCATGAGAAACAATCTCTGGAACTAAAAATTGAACCTTCATGGGAGAAGTCAGGTCAGTCATAGGTCAGTCAGATAACCTTAGCACACGATATATCTTTTAACAAACATTATTTATGAATTATTTTCATAGGCTGGGAGAGAAAGTTAAGAAATGTTATATATCAGTATTTACAAACACATCCAATATCAGCATACCCATCATCTACGCCTACTGATCATATCAAGGAACCATTGGCTTACTTGAGAAAAGCACAGGTAAAGTAAATGAATTGGTATAATTCAATTAAGGTTCTGATAATGTTTAATTTGCATCCTGGGCCAGTAACAGTCTGTGATGGTGATTTCTTGAGTCTGTTCATATGAAGTTGTATGTGTTCATACGTCTGTCTATTTTTAGAGTGTTTCAGAAGGATACTTTTGTTATAAACTGTTTTTAAAGTCACTTTGATTTTTAAAAACCCTTACTGAAAATTTGTTAAGATGTTTACTTTCCTTTTCAATACACCATTACACCATTATGCTTATATGACAACAATGGCCTGACTGTGTGTAGTTTAAGGTTCAGAGTTATAATTAATATTTGATTAATGTAGTTCATGGCTTTCTTTCTTCATAATGATATTTTGCTTTTTTAAGTAAATAAATATGACCTAACATTTTTTTATTAAATTGAATGAAATACATAGATGGTTTTAACATAATGTCTTATATACCTCTAATTGTTATAAAATTTTGTTGTCTAGAATTGCATTATTCTATTATATATTACACAGATATTATTAATTATTTGTGTTAATATCATGAATGTATACGTTACAGCAAGCATGGGAGAAAAGAATATTAAAGAGTTTAAACAGTATGTGTACAGAACTGAACATTCCATTAGCTAGAAAGGTTTGTATTGGTCTTATTGTATATTTTATTTGAGTCCAACAAGAAGTAATACCCTAGCTGTACTAATTACAGATTATCCAATGTTCTTGATATTTATGGTCATGTGACAATACTGTTTTATGTTATAAATAGCATTGGACTACATGAAGGTCATTATCATAATGACAGCAATAGATTTCATTTATTGTAACAATATTGTACATTACATAGATACTGCAGTATTACTATTTATGATTATTTCAATTTTGGGATATCTAACTCTGTTGGACAGCTTTCAAGTCCCGATTTATTTAGTATGAAGTTCTGGAATAATTATTGCCATGATTTTACATAAATAATGTATGGATTCTTCTCCTGTTTATTTTTATAGACTATAATTTTTCAATGTCTTGCCTAGTTTCTGCTTTTATCTATCCTGAGCACGATTGATTTGTAAAAATTAATATATCATTTTTGTTCGGTAGCCATGTAAATTATACTTTGACCCAATTTGAAAATGTAACATTATGGTCAAGTATGATTTCTGAGAAATTTGATTATCAAATTAAAAGTTAATGCTATAAAATTTGTCAATACCAGAATTATGATTAATGGTAGATTGCATGGTCAATGGGTTTGGGATTATGTGAAATTATTATTTATTTTATTTTGTAACAGAGACCAGAGAAGGAGCAGAAAGATTTGAATTCAAGATGGACAGAATTAGGAACAGATGGACCTGGTATGTTGTTTTATTATCAAAAAGGGTTGACTATTGCAGGAACCCTGTTCAAGTTTCATAGAATATTGATAAAATAAATTATTTGCCAATTTTTTTTAACTATGTACAAATATATAAGCAAAAAAGTAACATGCATGGTTTGTATCGATATATAATTGATAATTGTTGTATATTTACTTAATGAATAAATATTTAGTTAATGATAAGATGAATGAACTCATGTTGATATTCATGTGATCTGATTTTATATTTACAGATTTAAGCCAGATAAGACCTGTGTATGCTCCTAAAGATTTTCTGGAGGTGATAATGTGCTTACAGAATCCTAATTATAATGCCGGTGACTCCAGTGGGTAAGTAATCCATGTGAATACGATACATCAGTGAACATCAAATATTAATAGCAATTATATCTGACCGGCTCGTAATAGTCATGTGTGGTGATCTTCCATATGATGCATATTTAACTATCTATTTGTACAAAGAGGGTCATTCAAAGCTTCTTCAAGCGTGGAACTTGAAGATCCTTATTGGAATATATACAAAAGTTAAAACAGCCATAAAACAGCATTTTGACTCCTGAAATCAGTAAAATAAAGCTGTTGACTCTTGAAAATTTGTACCAAGGGGTCAAATTTACAATAAAATTGGAAGGAAATTTTGTTGACTCTTAAAGTTATCATCAGCCAAAGGTCATTTTTGACCTTCAACTTTTGACATCTAGCGAAAAACCCTGATTTGTGTTTGGTTGTGATGATTTAATTCTAGTTAAATGAAATTCAAATGAAACAGAAAACTTTCATGATTCAAGTACACAAATTCAAATGAAACAGAAAACTTTCATGATTCAAGTACACAAATTCAAATGAAACAGAAAACTTTCATGATTCAAGTACACAAATTCAAATGAAACAGAAAACTTTCATGATTCAAGTACACAAATTCAAATTGAACCAAAAGAAACAAATGTAACTGATATTTAATGAAACAATTTACATTTTTCTCTGTTTAGTTTATCCCACTTACAGAATTTCTGAGATTCAGAATTTCCTGAAGATATCAGTTCATCAGTATATCATGTTGGAATGTTGCATTACTTATATGAAATGCTATATGCAAATACAGACTTGTAATCAATAGTACAACATGTCTTTTCCAATGAAGCAAAATGTGTGAATTAAGTGGCAGTTTCCCATGTGAGTTGATCTTATTTTCATGAAAATAATACATTTTTTTCACGAAAATTTAGAGAGCTGTTGGGAAAATGAATTCACTAAGTGTATGCAGAAATATGCCACCATAGTTCCTAGATTGTTATCAAATGATTTGTAGAATCAAGTGCAGCTTGTTTTTATGCTTTTCATTGATTACGTTTTGAGAAAGGCACATAATTGGTAATCATATGAAGTTATTTGATTTTTTTTTCAGAACATATACATTGTGGGGTCTTGTACAGTTACCATTGAAATTAAATGATATTAATAAGCTGGTAGGTAGACCTTGCATGTTGTATGATTTTTACAGACTGTGGTATAGAATTTTTATAAATTTCTTTGCTCACATTCTCTGTGGCAAAGAGATGAGGTTACAATGTCATTTAGCATTAAGGGATTTTGATGTAAGACATTATACCTAGGTGATCAGATACTTAATTTACCTGGTTATAATTTGATTTTATGTAATGTTCTTTGCTGGAATTACTTGTTTGTAAATAAAACATATTTTTAATGAATTAATTGTAAATAGCCTGATTTTTTGCATGTTGTGTAATATTCTGAGGATTTAGTCATTTTTACAAGGATGTTTTTAGAGCAATATTGTCAAGTCTTGAAGAGCTTAAAAGATGAGCATGATATAAATGTAATAAAGCCTGCAGAAAATTTAGAAGTTCATTACACAATTTTAAACAGATATACAATTGGTTTAGTAACCAGATAAAAACTATTAATACAAGCACATTGAGTGAAATATGGAATTACTAATGCAATTTATGAGTTATAGTTATAATACATTTTGGCCGTGGCTTTGGTCCAGTGGTTAGTGCGCTGGACTTGTAACCCGGAGATCTAGGTTTGAATCCCAGTCACGGCAGGTCATACCCTTCTATGAAAATTTGACAAAAATGTCGATTTTCCACCATATGTGGAGAAGGGTAAGTTAGTACTGGTTAGTATACAGTCCAGAAAAACTCCTTAGGTGAGCCGGTTGCCGTATATAACTGAAAAACTGTTGAAAAAAAACGGCGTTAAACCCTAGTGACAGTATGTCACATAAAAATAAACCATGTAATACATTCGCATATAAGTGCAGCATTTCTTGCAGCGTATTCTGTACAGTGATATGGCCATCAATCAGTGTCAGACAGGTGTAGACGATAGTGGTGAAATACCTCCAGAGATGTTTGACAGTGAGAGAGTTAAACTTGGAAAAAAGGGTTTGTTCACTTGATTTATATTTTTGGATCTTTAGCTTTTCTTGTTTGATAATTTATTTGCTTAAGTAGAATAATTTTATTTATGCCATTTTTCTCAGAAAGATTTAAAAACATTTTTATCATATTGTGGGTGGGCCAACATCACATTGTCTTTTGTAAATATTTTCATTTGGATGCAGTTGTTACTGCAATAGGATAATTATATTGAATTTTTGTAAGCATTTCAATGGGTTTTTTGTACAGTCCCATTGTTTTATGGCAGAGAACTCTTGAATCTATCAGACTTTACGTGTTTATCTCCCTTGGCTGGCAGAGAAATGCAAAAACTTACAGGATGATGTCTCTGTAATAAAAGTCCTGTAGAACAAATGCTACTTATACTAATGAGATTTTATTGGTAGTTATACATAGACAGATTTACCAGCTGATCTGACAGCATTTCCCATACTTGTCCCCATAATGTTTGTAATGATCCATAACAGGACCTTTAGTTGTTGAATGTATACAGTCTGTGACATGAAATCACTAGCCACACACTGCTGTGAGTTGGAATCCCACCGGAGACCAAATTTCATATGGCTTACAGAAAGTCAGTGGTTTTGCCCAGGTGTACACCTGGGGTCTTTCTCCACTAGTCATGAAACGACCCTGGCTGTTTGTGTGACCTTAAACCCTGGTGAAAAAAATGATCCATGTACGCTGAGGTAACCATGATGGATAAAAACAGATTTTATCTTACTTCCAGATCATCTGATTGTTTCAATGGCTTATTGAAACATTTGAATCTATCTTTCAGTGATTGCTGCTGACCATGGTCCACTGTCACAGGAATATGCTAAGAAGGGGTGTCCAATAAGTTTGAGAGCTGTTCTTTGGACACAGATATTAGGAATTGAAGTAGATGAGTTTGTAAGTTTATATGTTAGTTCAGATATAAACAGTCCTTGTCTTTTAAGTCTTAATTTTCAGTATAAAGTAGAGAATAAAACTACGAAATACTCGACAAATTTTAAGTGCGAAAAAATATTAGTAAGGTCTGACATAAAGCTTGTGTAAAGGCATCTGTTTCTTGCAGGAAAACATTACTATTGAAATGTCATAATAATAATAATAATTATAATAATAATAATATATATAATACTAATACCATAATACAACAGGCTCATCATACTTTTGTGTGGTATACAGTATATGTAGACTTGTTTTTTCTAATGTATTAATCTATTCTGAAATTCTGTAAAAACAAGACATTGTATTGTAGGCTAATTGTTGCAATAATGTTTTGCGTCTCTTTGATAATTTGATGTGCAAATCTGTTGAATTCAAAGATAATTGACATTAGTAGATCTTGTGGATTTGAATGTATTATCTAGATCTTGTGGATTTGACTGTTTTATCAAATTCTGTCCAATCCCTGTGGGTTGTGTATTTCTGTTCCGTATATTTTGCCCCAAAACAAATTATACAGTTTATGACTATATATGTATGTATGTGTATATTTCTGATCATTCAGTCATTTTATTCTGTTGGTTTTTGTCCTAAGGATTACTCAAAGATTTTCTCCAAATCTGTTCAACTATTTGTCTGCCTGTTAGAATGATTTCTGAAATTTATTTTTCATGTTTTTTCCAGGATACTTTGTACTATGAACAACTGAAATCTAATGTGATTGCTCATGACTTACTTGTGGACAGTTTATTATATAAGGTAAAATATTTGTTTCTTGTCACAAGAAACTTGTCACTTCTTTATTGTTTTATCTATCTTGATTTACTGACCAACTCAGTACTCAGTAATGTCATAAGTTGTTTACATTTACTATTTTAGATGACACGGTACAATTTATCCCCTAACATTTTCATACTTTGGATTTTGGAATTTAATAAAAGCAAGATCAATACTATGAGTTTGGACTGTATGTGATTTAAAGATTACTGAATAGATTGTGATCATGCTTTGGCTTGAATATTGAATTCTAAAGTTGGACTATTACTCTTCCACCATCCAAAATTTGATGGCTGTGTAATTTCCTAATGATCACATTGTCATGACACATTGTTTCTAAGTGAGATCACTTCTACGATAATTTGATATATGGAACAATCAGATTGTATTTGACTCTTACGATAAAAGTAATTGAATTGTGTTTGGAAGGATAAGATAAAATTCAAATGCATTGCTGTTGATGCTTCATTTCTTTAGCTGATAAATTTACTATCATTTGTGTACACATTTGTATTTGTATTATTTGATATTTGATTTATTCAGGATGTCAAACTTACAGCTACCAATGATGATCAGTATTTTGTGTTTGAAGATTTTCTTTATCAAGTAAGTGTGAATGAGATCTTCAATGAACATGTCTAAATGATATTCTTGTCAATTTTACATGTAATCGTAGAGTAGAAAGGATAACAATCATTGATATTATTTTCAATTTTGGCACCATTTATGCTTATCTTGACAATATAATACACAGACAGATAAATATTATGTTTTCGGAAGATGTGAAAAGTTTTCTGTTACGACTGAAATTTATTTATGACCCTGCAGTACAGAACTGTGATTTTCTGTTAACAAGCATGCAGTATAAGTTTTGTTGATGTAGACTGTACTCATTTATAAAGATAATGGTCCCATGTTTATTTATCTGTTTTTTCTAACCAACTGTCTTTCTTTGGGGTCAATACTTCATTAATTATGCTGATGATATGCATGGAAGTCTAGCCAGGGTGTTGTAATTGGCTCAAAGCATAATGGTTTTAGGACATAGCTTACCACTGTTTTTTGTAAAGCAATCTAGGCTTTTACACATGGATCTTTTTATGTGTCATCACCAGTAATGATGCTTAAGTAGATGAGTAGTAATTTCTGTATTTCAGACATTATTTGCACTTAATGCTGTGCAATTCAATCTTAAGAATAAATAATTCATATTTTGATGGAATATATTTTATCTTACAGATACTGTTGCCATTTACCAGAGATACAGAGGTCCTCAAACACTTCAGCCATAATAGTGCTTCCCCACCTAAGTCTTATATTCGAGGTAAATTAGGTGTGGAAGAATATGCAGTGATATACCCACCTAATGGTGTTATACCTTTTCATGGATTTGCCATGTATGGTGAGTACATTATATTCATGATATTTTTCACTTACATTGTATATAATTTTATCTCTCAAATTCTACCTATCTTATTAGTGTCTGTGTTCAGGATTGCTGGTCATGCTGCAGATTGGTAATATAGAGAATTTTAGGTCAGAATTAATGTCCAATATTTACTTTTTTCACTGGGGTTTAATGCTGCTTTTCAACAATTTTTCAGTTATATATGACGGCAAGTTCACCTAACCAGTTTTCCTGGTCTGTATACTAACCAGTACTTACCCTTCCACAAGGAGCTGGCAACTTCTCAACATATAGAGGAAAATTGACATTTTTTGTCAAATTTTCATAGAAGGGTATGACTTGCCGCAAATGGAATTTGAACCCAGATTACTGGGTTACAAGTCAGCCACTGGACCATGGTTGTGGTCTCCAATATTTATTTCATTTGTATTTTCTTGTAATTGTCATGAAGTTGTGTTTTTAAGTCAGTTTTATGTTGATTTTTTTTTTTTGTAAAACTTGTTTGTGTCAAGTTTTAATTAATGAAGATGGACTATGTAAGTTTTATTGACTATAGTTTACATATTTTATATAGTTGCTCCGCTGTGTTACTTGTACAAGGAACCAGTCAGACTATATTACGTATTTAGAGAGATATATACTCGATACTTCTTCAGACTACACAGCATATCATCTCATCCACAGGTACGTGTTCAAACTGTGTTGTTTTATCCTTTATGTAATGTTATTCTGTGGTCAATTCACCACTGTGAGTTCAAATCCCACCCATGACCAAATTTCATGTGTGGAAGCTGTCAAGCTAACATTCTACTCTGATGTAAACCTGGATTCTTTTACACCATTAAAAGCTGGAAATATCACCAAATGATCCTGGCTGTTAGTGTGACGTTAAAACCTAGGTGAAAAAAATATAATCTTACAGTTTATAAATTATGATAAATTTTTATTTTAAAAAGTAAAATCAAATTCGAAATAAAAATAATCATTTTTAGTATTGTATTAAGTTTGTAAAAACTTCTGTTACCTCCATACAACCTCAGATGTACTTGATACATTGTTTTGTATCCATGTCTTTCATTTATTATGCGATAGCAGATTTACTGCTAATGAAATATTACCATTGAACAACTAAGTTCTTTAAATGGCATCTGTCAAAGACTGTGCAGCATTTCAATTTCAGAATTCTCTTTCAAGCAATGAAATATTTTACTTTCTACAGTACATAGTATACAACAAAATGCAGTTATAGAAGAAAACAAAATTTATTGGCATTTCATTTATGTTGGCCGTCTTATTTGTCAGGTTTACATTCAGGAAATCATGAGTAGTTCCAAAGTCAACTAACCAGGTATAGCCGAGGCAAGATGTGGTCAGTCGAGGGCTGCCACATGCTTAATTCATACATAATTTAATAACATCACATTATATATATTTTTGTAGGGTATAGTATGTTTGAGTTTGTTGTTTGAGACACTGTTACAGACACACGAACCTGCCTTGTTCTTCCATCTGAAGTCTGTGGGATGTCAGCCGTATGTAACCTTAAATATAAGCTTCTATCTGATTATACTATATGTAACAGTATAGGTTTTTTTATCATTTTCTACAGACATATTATGACATGATAACCATTGTCTAATTTGTCACATTGTGTTTTTATATCTAAAATGAATGATTAAACTAAAAAGAAAAACAATCCATTAAGACCTTATTAGGCTTGAACTCACAATGTTCTGGTAAAGCAGCCAACATATTATGCTCTCCTCTAATGCTCTCCCTTGTTTTGATATTTATAGTTGCTTGAAACCAGTGCAGTTCTTATATAACATTGAACAATAATGTCACCAACATTTGTACCTAGACAGAAAAATTGACTAAAAAGAGATTTATTACTGTAAGATGTATGTTTTCTAATATATGTTTAATAGTCATGTCTTACATTTACTTGTTATGTATTAAATTTATTTTTTACAATCATATTACAGTTTGAAGGTAGCATTTAAATGGTTAGTTCGAGCATTTTCTGGTTATCTGTCAAGTGATCAAGTTTTATTGCTGTGGGACAGAATTTTGGCATATAATTCACTTGAAATACTTCCAGGTAAGTGACAGAAATGAACTGTGTGTGAATTATGATGCTTATAGTTTGTATTTTTGCAGTTCATAGCTGAATTTTATTTTTGATTTACGATATTTAAGTCAGCTCTTGATTTAGCCTTTTTTACCAGTAAATTAGTTGAATTTAATCAAATAATCTTTTTGGCATTGCATCAGCATCAATTATCACATAATTTATGTACAACGTTTTTGTGCATTGTAAACTTTGATTTTATTGTCATCAATTTAATTTGCTATAAGTTCCTGCACAGAAATCAAGCTACTTAGTTTAGTAATATTGGTTAGTCCAAATAAACAATAATGGCCATTTGTAAGTTCTACTGCATAGTTATTGTGCGTCGTTCCTGTACAAGATGCAAGCATGAACTAACTCCTAAATGATTAACCAGCATATTAATTACTTAACTGTATATACCAAACTATAAGTTGCACATCATTACACACAGAGTACTTACAAATCAGATCAGAAAATCCTGTCTTCCATACAATAAACACAGATCTAGCTTTTCAACTTCTTCTTCAGTCCCTCCTGGTATGGTGTGTATGTATTGCTTTTTATAGTTTGTTATTTGTCATTGTGGCTCATTTTTTCATTTTTTACATTTTCAGTGCTTGCTGTGGCTATATTCTCCTTTAGGAAGACAAATCTTGTCAAAGTGCAATCATACAATGCTGCAGAAGTAAGTTTGTATAATGAATATATTCTTTGTATGTGTAGCATATTTCATCATAATGTCATTTGATTTTCTGTATGGAATCTTCATAAGGCACATTTAATGATTAAACTCAATCAGTTTATTTAGAATTTTCTATGAAAACTTACCGACATATTTTCTTGTATCTATTCAACATTTGAAAGTGTCCTCCTTTGGTATAAGGATGTTAATCTTAGAACTGTTTCAATTCACTAGCCTCTGATTGGATATTAATGAGTCAGAAATTGACAACAATGACTTTATGAAGAGTGAAGCTTTTCAACTTATTTATAACACTTATTGTTGTGGTATCTTCCTTATTTGACACCTCATGTGTATTTACTGACTCTATTCTTAATTTTGTTGTGGAATATGATGAAGGTAGGTAACTCTATGCTATAAACATGTTTATATAAATATGAGTTATCTTCTCCTGTTTTCAGGCAGTGTTGGCTGATCTTACTACTCTACAAGTTATTCCATTAATACAACTCAGCCTTTTCTCTAAATGATGGAAATTCAATCAGCTGTTCTTTGTGTGTTTGTGTTAATGTCAGCAACTCTTGACTCTGGTTGGAATGTATTTAATCATGTGATGAATTGTTGACTGGGACTTGAAATTTGTAGTGTCATATGATCAACTGTAGACTGGGACCACAGACTGGTAGTACTGTGTGATCATCTATATAGTCTGGGTCCATACATGTATTATGTCATATGACCAACTGCAGATTGGGTCCATACATGTATTGTGTCATGTGACTGACTGTAGACTGGGTCCACACATGTATTACGTCATTTGACCAACTGCAGACTGGGTCCATACATGCATTGTGTCATATGACCATCTGCAGAATGGGACTCATTCTGCCTGTTTGCCTGTATCATTGTGATGCCATTGTATACTCTAGATTTGTTTATGTTCAATGGAAGCATTTTCAGAAATATGCCTTTAGTATTGAATGCTCATCTTAAAAAATCAAATTATTGCTTTTTTGTGCTTGTGTATTGCATCCAAATGTTACATATATGCATTTAAACAAATTGAATTGTGATATGACTGTTGCTCAATTACATATGTGTATACCAGTCTTTGAAAATTTGCACAATTTCTTGTCATGCTTTACAGAATTGAACTCACGAAAATGAAAATTAATTTCACTGTTTTTGCTTTATAAAACATTGTTACCTGTTATATTAATGCATGATGTTGACACTGATCACTTAGTTTAGGCCAGAGAAAAATAGTTGTGTTTACAGTGACTTTTTGTCATTTTTTAGAACTGAACTTAAAGTTTCTAATGGCAAAATCCGAAGTGCAGAAATATTTGAGGTTGAATCCAACCCTATATTCCCTAAAAAGGTATAAGAAAAAAAATAAAAGACAAGTTTTCTGACCTACCAAACCTACTGGTAATTGTTTTGGTCAAATAACACTAAACATGACATTTTCTGGTCTTAAGTATTTTATCAATGGGTTATAATTTCTTTAGTTTCAGTTCTGTGATATGGTATTGTGAAGTTTGTATATTCATCACAACTATTGTATATGACAGGAATCTGATTTCATTTTTTCTTATTTTTCTGTGCTTAATTTTTCTGAAGTAAAATTTTATGACAGAATAAAATCAATCATGTGATGTTCTGCCCCTGACAGGTTTAAATCAAGTATTTTAATGGGATATGGAAAGATATAAAAGGTTTATAGACAATTTAAATTTGACTGAAATAAGTTTAAAATAAAATTGAGATTTAGATTGGAAACTAAGTAGTATTTTTAGATCTAAGCTTAGTTCACAAGCAGTTTCAAACCTGTGATGGTAAGGGGTTTTAAGTAAAATGTATTACAACTTTACCATTACAGATCTTTTACCGGTACTACTGCCTGTGTTATAGTTTTATTAGCTGGAATTTAGCTGTTTTTTTCATTGTGCAAGGTTTGATTGAATCGCTGCCTTTTGTTTTCTGTCAGTTCACAACAATCAGTTTTCCTTGTTGCATTTGCAATCACTGTATTAGTTATATATATATATATATTTATATAATGTGGGGATTTTTCCAAAGGGAATACATGTATATGAGTAGCTTTAGAAATGAACACTTTGATTCAATACTTCAGCTTAAATTAAGACTTTCTCAAGAACTGAGATGGAAACTATCTTAATGCTCTATACTATAAGTGTATGCTGCTGATAGGTGTACTGTTATCATAATGTTATCATATGTTATCATAATGTTATCATAATTTTATCATATGTTATCTTATGTTATCATATAATTACTTAAGCTGAAATATTGAATAACGGAATTGATTTGTAAAATTACATATTATACATTTAACTGGAGTTCATAGAAATGCCTGCAAGTTTATCCATTTTGACAATCATTTTATGTCATATGATACTGTTAGAGATAATGAATAATCATGATATTCCACCCTTGGCTCTAATTACATTGTCTTATAATTCATGTTTCCTGATGATGTGTTATATTATTAATGGTAATTGTTGGCTTTCTGCCAATTCTCATAATTCTTTGACAGTAACTGCTCTAATTTTTGTTGTTTTAAGAAACAAAACTTTATATCAATTACTGTCTTGAGATTAAGTGACAGTGTGAAATTGATATTTTAGTTATTGTCATTCAAGAGTACAGATTTGACCAGTCGGTCATTTATCAATCTATATTATTTTGACAAAAACTTATTTTTTTATGCTGTAACTCTTATAGTTTTCTGCTTTGACCTAAACACTTTTGTTTGTACTGTGAACAATTACATTCATTCCTATATTTTTTTTCTAATCTGTATGACAGCGCAATTTTGAATCATTATCATCATTAAGTGTGATACTGTTGTATATCCCTATGTAAAAATAATATGATACAACTATGTTGCACTGATAGGATTTTATGTACTTGATCTTTACCTTTGAAATTTGATCTTGAAAGATGCACTGATATGCATTTATGCATATAACCTTGGCCTTTTAAATTTGACCTTGAAAATGTCAATTTATATCATGTATTATTTCAATATTTGTGGTTTTCACTAATGGCAGGACATTCCCCTGTTTGTGTTGTAATAAGAAAATATGTGACATATTCAATGGCACTAGAAATTCATGAACCTTCATCTAAGACAAATCTCATGGACATTGATGTATTTATAGCCAGCAAAATACTCCCACACATGTGATTTGTTATGTTTCTGATGAAATATCAATATCACGATTGTTTATTAAATATAAAGCAAAACTTCCATATCTGTTAGTTTATGTAATTACTGAAAATGTTTTTGTCATAACTAGAATTTTTTATTATCTTTGTCTATGTAATAAATCTATCTGACTTTATGTTGTTGGCATGGTTGCTGAATTTATGATTTTATTTAGATGAACACAAAGAATTCTGGGTGTGTATAATGTTTGAGTTAAGACATTGGTTGTATAATGGACATAGTAAAAGTCCTACACTGTATGTCTACTAGAGTTTCACATCAGTCGAAAAAAATGATTATTTTCGATGTGTTAATTAAATCAACTACATTTTATAACTATACATATACATATATATTTCGGGCTGTGACATGTAATCGACTGCTCATTAACTGCATGAGCTTGGAAAATTTTTAGAAAATGGTTTCACATGAGTAACCTGATGACTGGTTTCTGGAAAGATAAGTTACAGTTTTTATCTGCTTTTAATCTTAGTACGGGTTTCACCATCAATCCATCTATCAATCCTACATTAAGTCTCTAACTGTACAGAACTGGTTTTATTTGCTGTTTTTACGAAAAGTACAAAATTTATTTCACAGAAATTTTCAAGTTTTGGTTCTTGGTCTGTTTCTCACTGGCTTCACAAAAATTTGCACAAAGAATTTTCATGTCTTGTTTCTTGAACGGCTTCAGAAGTTTTTTCACCCAGTCTCACAACTAGATTTACAAACTGCTTAGCAGCTGGTTTCCTGTTTTACAAACAAATATAACTAGCCCATGAGCAATCTCTGGTTTTACAAACAGATCATGCGCAATTCGTGTCATTTCATATTCTGATGACTGGTTCCACTAGTAATAACATGTGAAACTGTTTTCATTTAACAATCTTATGACTGGTTTCACAAAATGTCCCACAGTTACTGTTACAAAAAGTCATAGAAGTGACTTTTCTATTAGTTTTACAAACAATACACAACTTGTTTCAACTGTATCAACTGGTTTCGCTGTTTCTTAACTGGTTCCATACACAAGTGATACAACTGGTTTCATTAATGGCATCAGAAAACTATTCATGAAACCAGTTGTGTCATAGAACAGTCACATGATTACAAAGTATATTAACATGTCATAAGTCTTTCAAGTTTGATAACCAGTTTATTTACATTGGAAAGTCAGGAGTTGTGGCCCTTGAATTGTTAAGATTTATCCAATTGTCCACTGCCTGATAAACAATTTACACCAAGCAGTCATAAAATTTTGTTGAAAAGTTCTGTTTATGAAGCAAGTCCTGGTACCAGATAATTTTACCATGAAATTATAATGGGTGTTTTTTTTTTGACAGTTTGACAATCATTTTCGTTTTTATTACCTTTTTGCATGCTTCTTTTGTTGTGTATGATCATTATTTGAATGTGATGAATTGATAATCACATCTAGAATACTAATACACTTAACTGTCTGCATTCATGTAGACGTGATTATGATCTTATGTAAAAAAATGACATTTTGATTTAGAAAAAACAAAAAAACTTTTAGACAATTAGACTTTGTTTTTGCGATGCAACAGAAAAATGTCCCAAAAATTCAGAAAATTAGACATTTTGACAATCATCCTGTCTCAAAAAGCAGCCCACAATTCATTATTATATTGGTTCTATATAACACAACAATTCAAGAGTGAAGAAAGAAAATTAAATTCACGTTTCAGTACATTGTATAGTAGGACCAACTTAGGACCAAATAAATCAGTCTTATGACTGAGGTGATTTCATTATCAAATTGAACTAAAGAGAAATTATTGTACATCAGTCAGAAATATAGTCATTATAAATAGGTGATTGCTTAGTAGTTTTTTTTATTGTGCATATATCTAAACAGCAGCTGCATTGGTGGTAGATATGAACTGTATATATATAAGAGTAGTCTACTCGTTTGGTTTTAACTTGAAGCCAGAATGATCATAACTGACTGAACTCCTATCTTTATAAAACTAAATACATTATGTTAGAATGTATGGTAGCACATTTTAGGTGATTGTTTTGAGTGAGTTTCATACAAATTACAGTCATATCTCTTTGTATACCGATTCAGAGACATATTAAAGACAGAATTTAGTGGTAAAGATGATCTGTCTTGTAGCCAGACTAGATTTTTATTTGCATCTTTTTTTGCCCCATGTTTCATATAAAATCCATAGGGAGATAGTATATTGTAGGGATAGCGTTATACAGAATTTAGACCTAAAATGTCCCCACAGGTCAGAAACACATTTATCAAGTATGTATATACCATCCCAACAGCTAATAACCCCTTGTGGTCAAATCTACAATATAAAACTGTTTTAAAGGAATTCAACTCTAGAAATGAGAGAAAATCATCGAAATGAAATCTACAAAGTCACAAGTGAAGGTTCGATGCACTTTAAGTTAATTTTGTTTATGATTTTACGCAGTTTAACTATGTTACTAACAATACTGGGACATTCGGCATGTCTTTAGATCTCACCTAGACTAGTGTTGTAGTTAGTTAATACATCACTTGAATCATTTGCATTATAAATATCATCAAGTGAAAGAAGTCTCTTGACTGTAAATAAATAAATGAAAAATATGGAGTCTAATCCCTGTGTAACAATGTAACAAGTGCGTATAATTATGGTTCAAAATTGATTGAAAAGTTTACCTTAGGCTCCATTTGATTTCTACTTAAAACATTTCCTGTTTCCTTATAACTCTTCCTAGCTGCATTAATATTCAATTATTATGACAGGAAAAGTATCTGGTATTAGAAGGAAACGTTTGTAGAAGGTGATAAATTATCAATTCGAAACAAATTGAGGTTAATTTTCCGAGCAAAACCCGAATTGAAATTGATGAAGCAAACAAATCAAAAACACTCGTCGGGTATTAATAAATAAACAAAAGTTGTCCAACAGACAGAAACTTGTAATTGGACTGGTTCAAAACACGGAAACTTACGAATGCAGAGTCATACAATATATTACCTAAGAGAACATTAGTAAAAAAGCCTGATGAAGTGTGTTCACACCAATTCTTCTCAGTTTGTGTTAGATACGAATGAAGAGTACAGACCCTCACACCCAACTGAATAACAATTGGTTGAATTTAACCACATGTTTAATTTTGAAGCTTGGTTTAATTTTGGGTTTAGTAAAGTGGTGGTATAAAACTTTAGACAAACTGAACCAGAAATATATGTTATTTCAGGTTAAAAATTTAACCCATGCGTCCGATATTAGTTACAAAATCCCCAGTTTATCTGTTTGCCTTGAATTGTTGGGCTCGTGTGACGTTTGGTACAGCAAAGGTAACCTTCTTGTCTCTGGTTAACTTTTGATAACCTTCTTTACACCAAGTGAAATTTTACCTCGTAGTTTAGTTGTATTGATGTTTATACCACATGGTGCGGGTATTCTAAATTCTGTAACCCGGTCTACGAGCAATAATACCATGCCTATAAGATCGGTGTATTTCTGCCGTAAACGATTTTCAGGGGAAAACTAAATTAATGAAACGATTAAGTTATCCATGAATCATACTGATAGGGAGAAAACGGACAATTTAATTCTAAAATGTACGACGTAACCTATTTTTTTAAATCGAAAATAGGCTCATTTATCATAACTTGAAATATTTATAAAGGATCTGTTCAGTCTCGGATTCTTCACATCAAAAATTAAATCTTCTCCAAATAAAGAAAAACCCACACGTGACTGTCACGTGACACGTTTAGCCATTGTTTCGTGCTTCGAGATACAGTGAGCTTTAACCGTCTTTAACTGACTTTAACTGAACGTATTCACTGACAGTGGTTATGCAAATTCCGAAATACAATTCTTTAACTGGCTACCTCAGTGACGTGAACTGACTTTGAATTCCCTGTATAGTTCTTCCTCCTCTATTTCAAACTGATTTTGTCTGTGTATGCAGTACGCTTTCATCCTGGACTGCGCACGAGTCCAATAACGCGGGATTTTTCTCGTTTAGCTATAGATGGCTCATGAGAGGATTTTGTGATGGTAGTTTTCCAGTGAGTTATTGTCTTTCAGGACGCATTTTTTTCTACAAGAATTTTGTTGGTTTGATATTTTCTGTAATTGGACAGAATAACGACATTTCTTTCAATACTGAAGATAAAAACGTCTAAATTTGCGTTCACACGAATTAAATTATTTTTTTCGGCGAATATAAAAGTCCGTAGTATTTGTTTTTCATTTTCCGGGATCGACAATAGAAATAGAGGTTCGTTTGTTCATTCCTTTTGGTTGACAAAATCTGGATTACTGAAAATTAAAATGGAGAGAGGTTGCACAGACCGATACGGCTTTGAAAACTGTAGCTCAATTAATGGAAGTTTGTCAAATCACAGTTTGAAAAGTTTCAAATCGAAGTCAGTAAACGCATTCACAGCGGAACTAAATATCACTTTGTATAGTATAATATTTGTACTGTCATTCATCGGAAATGTTTTAGTGATTCTAACACTAATTAGAGAGAAGAAAATGAGAACCATTACTAATTTATTTCTGTTAAATCTTGCTGTGAGTGATATGATGTTATCAATGCTATGTATGCCATTCTCACTCGTAGCTACAACTTTACTGAGAAATTTCATATTCGGTGAGGCTATGTGCATTATTATTCGATATTTTCAAGGTAAGTATTTCATATGTTTTAGAAATAATTAGATTCAGCTTTGAATTATAAATGCTGTTATATGTGTACGTTCGAAAGAAATATCATAATTATGTCTACAAAGAAGAAATGTCATCTTATCGATAACACGACATATTTTATCCTGCCAGTCAATTTGTGTGTTTTTATATTTTTTTACTGTTTTTTTTTAAAATATAAATCAGAAGTTGTATGTTCCAACATTATAATAATTAATATACAATATAATTTGTAGATAAATAATTTCATTAACAATGAACTGACTGACTGACTGACTGACTGACTGCTCACGAAAATCGACTTTTCCCATCTGAGATTATGGTTTTACACCCATAAGGCCTAAAAAGGTTTGTTTCCGGTTACCCGACCGACCCAACTTTTACCTGCTGACTCATAAGTTTTTTTCGGCATCCAAATCTTAGTGCCATATTTTAATTTTAGGCGTAATGTCTTAAATTAGTATCTCAAAAAGCAGCTGTCAGATTTGGTGAACCTTTACAATAGCTTTAGGTTTCTATGATAGAAAATGAATTACCATGAGATTTTTCAAAAGCAATGGCCATCCTTTGTTTTATTGACCCTTCTAATTTGCATAGAAGTCTGTAGATGGGAGTAACCGATTTTTTGAAGTCATAAGAAAAAGGAAGATTCATTTGAATGAAAACTCACGGTAAAAGGATGTTGAAACATAGTATCAATTTATTTAAATAATGAAAAATATAAGTCACCGTACAATATCTTCAGAAATAACTACTTTTCTATTTTTCAACAAGGGCAACAACTCTTGTCAAACTGTCAAATAAATTGCGATAATTAGGCAATACTATATTCATAGTATTACCATTTGTGAGTAGCATTGAGCAGATGTGTTAATTATGATCACCACATTATGGACATTATACTTTAATCCATGCAATTATGTTCTGTGTATGTTTGAATATTGACAAACATAATTGCCGTCCTTACAGTTAATCTCTAAAACCGGGCTGAAATCTAATCTGTCATAATGCGAAAATGTAAAACATGGCATCTTTCAAACGATTTTGCCAACTTCTAAAGAATGATGATAAGCGCTCGTTAAAACACATAAAACTAGTTTTATTTATATGTTAGTGCTGTGAAATATACGTGACGTTTCCAAATGTGAAAACTATGCTTTAAAAGTATTTACAAAATGCTTTGCAGTTACATTTACTAAAAAATTACTACTATCAAGAAAAACTACGATTAGTGCGTTTAAAAATCCAACACTAGGTCGTAACAACAGAAATACATTTCGAAATTTGAATAATAAAACTATATGTAGTATATTTACAAGAAAAAACTATAAACAACGAATAAACACCACTATCACCAACAGCAAAAAATCAGACAACACACTCGGTTTTAAAATCGTAAATAAGCCCACATAATATTTCTAACTGAACAAAATCAATCGATTTGTGCCTAATTAATGGTAATTGTTTTATAGCGTATTTAGACCATCCTTAAGAAATTGTAAGTTTGCAGTAACGCGACCGACACATTAAAAAATCGCCTGACCTAATATTTTTAGCGAATTTGACAATTTTTTTTTTATTCTTATTCTACCTTTTCGTTTTCAGTATAAACATATAATGCCAATAAAATGCCTACCTAACTACTCACTTTTAAAATGCAAACTTACATTTTCTTTAAATCGCAGTTCAAAATATTGAATTTAAATTGACCGAGCGTACGATCAATTCAATACCAAGATGAGACTCGAAGGTGCAGATCCAGTGGTGAATTTTATGACGCTACTAAACAAAAACCTACAGTTGTACTGGAACGAAATGAATTTACGCAGCTTATAGGTACGTTGATAAGACAAAAACAATACAATAAATCACTGTGTAGATGTATTTCATCTGAGCTTATTGCATGTATGCCGTCATAAAACATACAATAATATCCGCATTAACAGCCACGGAATCAACAACGTTATTACAACATTGTTTTATTATCAAGTATTATCAAAGCATAAAGCGTCTTAGAAGTTCCCCCACAGAAACCAGAATAGATCAAACAGACAAGATGTTTATTTTCATTTTCCCTCGACTTAAGTTTGCATCTTTATTGTAATTGTTTATGTGCGACTGCTTGAAATAACGAACGAACTATATATTGACGGCGCAATACGAGTTTTATCTAAAATACTTGGCATTTCCAAATTTCGACAGAAAGCAATGTGAATTCTATCTGTAGAGTACTAAAATATTCAAAACAAAATTAAATTGTTTTTAATACATTTGCGCTGTATATATTTATATAAACACTTAAGCTATACACAATGTTGTACAAGCGACTGAAATGTAATGTTCTTCTTCGCCGGTGGCTTATATAATAATAATGCACCCTGACTTCTTGAAAAGATTTTATCATTCTTGCAATGTCATTCGCTAGATATGTTTCAGACTAGTAGACTAGTTCAAATGTAGCATATCTGTGTTCAGACGATGACCAGGAAGCCCAAAAAGGACTTTTTGGTTGAAAGTGTATATTTCTTTTAAACAGGCCAAAGTTTCATCGATGAAGCGAATTTTCGGGCGAACCACGTAAATTCATTTCAGTAAAGTTTAACATATTTATTCCTAATCATCAAACATTCACGTGTAAAACAATACATTTATACGGTAAGGATTAGAGCGAAAGACAAAGCCTTATAGAATTCACCTCCTTAGGCGGACAATCATATGTTAAAACGGAGCTTATTCATATAACATTTGAAATAGGAATATACAAAAAAAACATAAAATGATGGGTGCAAGTTTGTGAGTATGGTAAAAGATTAATATGCACATCAGGAGAGACAGAGAGAGAGAAAGGGGGGTGGCAGGGCTCATAAATGAGGTAATATAGGTAATATCCTGAGTGAACGTAATTAGGTTATTAATGGAACTGATATTACAAGTTCAGATAAATCTCTTTGTGTTAGATATGAAGTTGTAGACATGTCTGAAGATAGTGGTATTTTCCTGTTCAGAAAGTAATTTGTTGGCCAACAAGGTCCAGACTAATCGAGGTTCTTTTAGCATATTATTATAATACCATGCACCATAATTGATGCACTCAAAGAAGTAATGATAGTTTGACTCAATTTGACCACATCGGCAGAGTGGTGAGGGGCAGACGTTTTTCATGAACAAATGGTGATTTAGTGAACTGTACTTAGAGCGTAGGCGTGTATGTAATACTTGAAGCTTTGTAGATCCTGCATAAAAATACCTTGGATTTTGCCTTTTACTTATATTGAGATATGTTTTAAAAGTACAAATTGTCGGTGATCTACGAACACCTAAAATAATAAGATTCCAGTCACGAACAACTGAGGGTAGGAAGGAATTAAAATAAAGCATGGTTCCGGCTGGTACTACATAAATATCATCAGAGATCCTTAAGCTATAATTGTAATAAGTAGAACGAGGTATTAGAGAAGAGAGATATTCGGATGTTTGATTACTGTGCATTTTGTAAACTACAGACAGTCTATGTTTATATCCTCTTACCGAAAGGGTTCCCCATCTTATAGAGTTCCTCCAGTGAAATTAACTTAGTATCTAAAATTTCTTTTTACATTCATAAATATCAGGAAATCATAGGGAAAACTTTTTGCAACTTTAAACAAAGGTTATTGATTAACGTTTCGTAGATGTTTCATGGACAAAGACGAGGAGAAGCTGCTTAATTTAATGCTGAGATCTTTACTATAGACGTTGGTAGACTATTAGATCATTCTACTATGATATAAAAACTTTTATCGAAACAGCGTTATTTTTTAAAAATTCGTGGACTGCAATAAATTTCGGATATTGTATAAAATCGGCTCATTCACAAGAGGCGATTCCATTTTCTTATCATTTGAATCAGT
Organism: Lutraria rhynchaena; assembly: GCA_008271625.1. Classification (NCBI taxonomy): domain Eukaryota; kingdom Metazoa; phylum Mollusca; class Bivalvia; order Venerida; family Mactridae; genus Lutraria; species Lutraria rhynchaena. The sequence continues at coordinate 283,545 of VIBL01000163.1, forward strand.
AATAGAAGAAGCCTTCCCGTGAGAGGGGCTGCTGACTAGTTTTATAATCGTAGAAATGTTCTGACAAATTCAGGTTTATTTTTCTCAGAGAGACGTCTGCAGTGGGTATAAATGTTTTGGATTGTTAAATTGAGAGAAATTAGTTGTGTCTGTCCGTAATGTAACTTTACCATGTCAGCAATTGAATGTAGCGTTACTCTGAAAAATATTCAAATGGCATCAAAGTGAAGAGAGAATAGACACTGACATCACCAGATAGAACAGGATATCTTTCATAATGGTGAAATCATTTAAAAAAAGAACAAATCATTGCATCTACAGTCTTTCATTTTGTACCAATACAAAAATCCCTCATATGTAATACTGTTCGGTATTCGGAAGTTCCGGTATTCAGAATAGGTACGGACAGTTTAGAAATTTAAACGAAAAAAGGGACAGAGAAACTTTTCGGAAGTGTTCGGTGTTTTAGGATGTGGTATTCAGGAGTTACACTGAATACTCTCTACATAAAGGGAACTTTAGATCTGTTAATTGTTGTGGGAATTAAGTATCTAATGATCAACATATGCGAATGTTTCTCTGAGTTTCTGAGTTTTTATTAAGGTGTATATTTTCCATACTTAGTGCTGCAGCCTTCCAGGTATTCAAGTACTTAGCTTCCAATCGTATTTTCACAATTGTTAACATAAGATACAATCATTAACAATGAGTGTATTAATTATTTCAGGACTATTTAATTAATAATATAATTACATCTTGTCTGATTAGAACTGTTTAATAGATTCTCCTACGCAATATTTTCATTTAATCTGTGTGGTAATGATCGAGATTTGAGAGGAGTTTGTATTGTTCTAATCAAGCCGAAACACGGGTCTAATTTTTCTATGACAAATTGCAAATTCATTATATCAACATTGTAATTCTAACATAATGAGACAATTGTACAGTTCGTAAATGTCATAGGTCATTTTGATAGAGTGATTAGAAAATAGGACCGATCCCCAAAGATCGTAATCATAACAAGTACAGTAATTGCTTCTATTTGTGTACACTTTCATAACATGTGCCAACAATTCTTTTTTCGACATTACTGCCAACCAGTCTCAGAAAATATCTTTTTGTAACAAATAATAGAATGTAAATTACTGTATTAGAACTGAACATACATCAAACTTCGTCGTGGGATTATATAATACGCTTGTGCATCTGAACAAGCACTGTTTGGGCCGTAATAATAATATACAAATTGCTAATTTACAGACGTTCTTAACAAATTAGGGTAGGTCTTGATGCGTAAATATATACAAAAGGAACGCTCAGTTGTAGAGATGAATGCACACTAGACCTCCCAAGTGCTTTTCATGTTCGAATATTTCTTAATACTCTCCGGACATTTCTTAAAGCGAATAAGAAAAGAATACCCGTGAAAGAATGAGTCTGGAGACCGCCGCATTACAACATATTCGACAAACATTATTCAATATGTGGCAGTAATAAGAAAGACGGCATCGAAACATATTGCCTACCGATTTCCGAATTATGCCAATAAAAGTCTGTAAACCGTTTGGTGTAAGAGTGAGCAAACATCTGAGACTATTGTTATGCACCCTCATGTTGCCACCACAAAGCAAACAATCGCTGTTGTCAGCTATTATCATCTACTTGTCTAGCAAATTCTAACAAACCTACGCACTTCTAAAATACTCGAAAATCATATGATTATTACTTTTATATTAATTGAATAGTCCTTACACAATTATTTGTTGAAGTAAACGTAACGCAGTACAAATATGAAACGATTGTTTTAATACAACAAAAACAATGAAAAACATATTACGGTCATGCTTTCATCATTTTACTCCAAGACAAAAGGATAATTTCCTCATTAAAATTATGCAGTTAAAAGAAAAATGTTTTAAGGGTATTTAAACATATTTGCATGCTTTTATTTCCAAAGCGGATTCAATTTGCCCTTGACAATTTTTTGTCGGCTTACGTCACTGAACACGCAAGTACTTTCCCGATTTTGTTATGTGGTCAACAAGAAATGGTTCTTATATTCATTCAGAGTTCATCCTTAAATAATTCAGGATCAAATAGCAATAAAAATGTCCCTAATGTATGAGGTACATTAAAAATCAGATTCTTTCTTTTCTAGAGACATAAGGCTTAGAAAAAACTTTGTTCTGTTGTAAGTTGTAGTTAAGACTGAAGCAAAAGGCCTCTGCAGTGTCTAGCAAATTTACTCACAGACAGAAACCTATCATCAGACATATCCTTATTGAATCATATAAATCAAATAAATGTCTCCTTTACCTAATGAAATATTCAACATTATTGTCACAAGAAGGTAAGTTCAGAGCCATGGATTATCATATCGTAACCAATCATACTCACGCAATGACATTTTTATATTCTGGTTGATTTAAATTATCGGCGATTCTTGAAAGCATATTTGTATATAAGTTAAAATAGTCCAGAGTTCTTATGGCATATAAGGTCGGCAATTTCACATAGTTATCGGGAATAATGAACCGCATAATTCTTCGCGGTCTCGCAATGGATAAAAGTTTTAAGTCAAGAAATTCTTGGTTTGATAATCACGCGTGGGTTGCTTTCAGCTAAGTGGAGTTGAGTACAAAATTACAGAGATGTCACAAGGGACGTGTTTGTAAACAGAATTATAACTCTGATCAGCCATATTACCTACGTGCGTTATATATATAAATATTACATACATTGTTAAATAATGGGACAATCTGTCTGGGCAATTAGCCTTAATCTCCGTTTTTTGGACATGTTAACATAGATATATCAACAACATATCCATGTAAACACTGGAGGAAATTAGATGAAATTTAAAACCCCCCTATGCTGGGTTTGTATCATATTTACAAGTCTTCGTTTGTTTCCGCTTGCCAATCGTCGTTGTTACATTGTTACAGTATTACACCATTTATTTTCTCCCCCAGTTGCTTCTAGTACTGTATCTTGACGTAATATGTATATATATAATTGTCCATAAGAATTCCAGATGCGTTTTTATCATTTGAGCATTAATAAGACATGAAACTACTCAGTTAACATCAGAAAGAAGCATTACGCTGTTAATGATCTACTATCGTTCAGAAATGTCGATTGTTTAAACACTAGATTTTAAGCATCATTACACGATCATAACATTACTAATTGGCAACTTGCAGTTGTCTGTCATCTTCTATACTTTGTATGAAGACACCGTCTCCTATCCATGATTGGATATTACTCTTCGATACAAGGTATGTCATTTTGATGGCTTCCTGGTGTTTACTACAAACAGGCTCATTACTTAAACGGTTAATGGAGATATATCTAAGAATGTTACAGTTGAAAGTCTGTAGCATTGATTACCCACTTTACAAAAAGAATCCAGCATTGTATTGACGCGCGAAGATCCATTATGAAGTTATTATCGGCTGAACCTGCTTATGAGTTTATTATGTATCTTTTATTCCAACAATTGCAGCCTACGTTTCAGGATTGTATTATGATTTCACTGCTAAATGAATGATTTTTGTTTTTTGTCGTTCGTGATATTGCGCATCGTATTCGCTCTTTATTCCAATGGCTATAAAGAATAAGATATCGCCTGTTATGATTTGTTAGTCTGGTTGATTTGCCGAATCTATAACCTTTTTATGGAAATGTTCATACTTGATCATCATTCAATGGTAATTTGTCACTCTACCGTGCGAAACATAGGAACATAAAATGCTATAAACATGTTCACGAATCAAATGAATGACCAGACGGCGATATCATTTTAGTGTCAATTTACGCTCAATTGCCAGACAACAGTGTGCATAAAAGACTATAAATGTTTTGTTTTCCATCAATTATGCATCATTTTTATATTTGCTTATCTGGTCATCAGTATTCAAAGGTACAAGCTGTCATGACAGAAGCGTTTAATATGGACGTAATTGAAATTATGATACAATTAGCAAGGTGTATACTCAAATAATGTCAAACATTAAAATTCTATTAGTGAGCCTGAAGTATATAGAAATAACATGCTGCACGCTATTATCAATGTCTGAACATTTGGTTTTCAATATAAATACAATGTACTTTTATTTCCACTGGGAAAAACAACTGTCATCGCTTGAATTAAGATATGAAAAATGAGAAAAACCGAACGATTACGTTAGAAACATGAAGAATTTTAAATTTATTAGCATGTAATAGATTTGACAGTTTGTGCTACTTCAGAAAAACATTTAGATGGTAAATATGCAATTACATTTAAATTGCACATATTATCCTGTGGAAAAAGAAGCAATTAACGCTATAAACATGTCATATGTAGAATCCTGTATTCTACAATAAGGAGAGAAAAATACTATTTGATTTAGCACTGAAAATGATCAATCAGATAAAGATGCGAGATGTATGTATTTAAGAATCAGCATCTTTATATCAGCAGTTTATATAACATTTTTATTTTGCAGAAAACGTTACATCTCATTGCAGTATAATTAAAACTTCCCAGTGACTAATGCCGCATTTTGGCGAAAATGACATCTGGATGCTGCCTGTTTTGGCGGTACCCCTCGGGGAAATTACTTTATTTTCTGTCTCCCATTTTTGTGCTTATCTATATGTTGAATGGGTTTTGGGTTGGTGGGCTTTGAGTAAATTATGTTTTTGGGGAAGGTGGATTTTTTGTATGAGTTTTCTTTCTCCGTCTAGAACTCCTTTTCTTATATATTCCTAAATATGGTCCAACTTTTTAAATCGTCTAAATGAGTGACATGTAAATGCTTGCATTCACAAAGACTAGTGCTACATGACACATAACACGCATGCTTATCACTGTATAATTCACTGTACAATAAAGTCAGATATTGCAGAGCATTTCTGGTACATTTACTATTTTACCAAACAAACAATAAAGCCTCCATATTGAGACCACCTTTAAGACATGAAATAACGCCTAATGAACGTATACGTCATTATAATGGAGTGGTCTTTATATAGAAGTGGGAGCACCATGATGTTTTACTGTATTCATGGGTCGAATATAATATGGAGCAATAATGGTGGTGTTTTATGATCCGATGGTATACATGTACCGTTTTTATACTGCTATATTATTACTTAAATTTATAAGTACTATATACTTAAATATATACATATCAGTTTCATTCTGCTCCAAAAAATGAGACCAGAAAAAACATTTAGACATGGATACAATGCCCCAGATTCAAAAGCCAAAATATGGCATTTCTATCTTTAGTGTTACCAAACATTTGTTCGAAGTGATATGAAATTTTACTTGAAATACATTTTGTCACTCGTGGAAGGGACGTAGCATTGCACAAAGTTGTGTTAATTTTCCAACTAAATGCTACAAAAAACAGGTAACGCATGAATTTCGTTTCGAGCCATAACGTCTCTGTCCAATTGATCCAATATGAGCTTTTGATGTTAGTTTAAATAAGATTTCATTATTGGTCATTTGAACGTTTCATTTTGTGCTGATTATTACCATAATAAAATAGCAGAAAATCATGTTCCTCTCCTGAAAAACGGATGTTTACTTAATCATGGCCGAACGCAAGAAGGGAAATAATGACTTGAGCAAAAAACCTACGCGTCTTTTTCAGATGAAATTTTAAACGAAATCCATTTATGCTGCAAAAATTCTATCTGTTGAAAAAAATGTTGAATTTTCATCAACATGGTTCTTTTTGTAGAAATTGAATTCATAGTTCGACGTCGCTTGGCTTATTTGCAATCCGATATCCATTATCATGTCCTAGGCAAAATGACTAGCGAAAGAATGGGATTTTTTTAAAGAGACATCCAATTATTTTTGTTTGCATACACTACAAACCGTTTTATAAAAAATATTTTTCGTTGTCTCTTTATCTAACTTTATTTTACCCCCCCCCTGATACTTCCGCACGGCCTCGACCGTGGTCCAGTGGTTAGTGCGATGGACTTGAGACCCGGGCCCTAATTCCGGTCGTGGCAGGTCGTATCCTTCTATGAAAATTTGATAAAAATGTCAATTTTCCTTGATTTGTGGAGAAGTTGCCGACTCCTTATGGAAGGGTAAGTCAATACTGGTTAGTATACAGTCCAAGAAAACTGGTACGGTGAGCCAGCCGCCGTGTATAAATGAAAAATTGTAGAAAAACAGTATTGACCTACCTCAGTGACAATTTCATATAAAAACAAACAAAACATACTTTCGCACGCAGTATCCAACTTTCTCATCCAATATTTTTTTATCAGACAGAGGAACGGATTATAAGATGACAATGAATGCAACAAGATTTTGTATATGCTGAAATACACTTTTGTCTGCCTTTACCAATATGGTCAGGAATATATGTGGAGTATTCTACGTTCAACAAAGTAGAAATATGAATGTCTGCAATAATATCTTATGCAGTAATCAAGCTTGTGTTTCTTTAGAAATTATAATTTATGCATTTAATTATTTTCTGAATAGTATGTAAACTATACTGTGGTGTGAATGTTTCCTTGGAGACGTTTTTGCAGGTAAAGATCAGTACAAGCTCGTTTTTGTTGGCTTTTCATGGGAATATGATGTTCCGCTCTGCGTTTATTGGTGTTTTTTTTTGGGGGGGGTATGAGTCGTGATATAATTATAGTCTTATATGTGTTAAAAGGTAGACATTTTGCAAGTGACATTTCCACGGAATTTGTTTTTTTTCGCGTAAGATTACTAAATCCAATGCGTTGCAAAATAATGTTTATTTCACCCATTAACGTAAATGAAGAGATTGTTATGAGAAAATAATGTTTAATTAACGATAACATGGAGTGCCTTTACTTCGAATTGTGAATTTTCTTTTTCATCACCCACACTTGCGTAAAATAGCATTTTGCTGAAATTCTTACGGAGTTAAAAGAGATGTTTTATAATTCTCCCGTTTAATGCTTCTTTATTGTCAGTTTAAAGCCAGATTTACGAAAAGTTGTTTCAGTTTTTTTTTGTTTTTCATAGCTGCTGTCCACATTTTTTAAAAAATATTACTTTTGATTACCAATTCCTGTATTGCAGACAGAACAATTTTATGAATGGCGTTGCATTTTTCAATATGATTTGTATTTTTTAGTGAACGTATAAGGACTTTTCAGTGACGATCTGATTCATGATACATGTCGAAGTGTGGCTAATGGCCATGTCGATTGTTTTGTTGAACTATTTTGGTTGGGAATAGTGAATGAATGAGTGTGAGCCATACGGCGGGTTTATGCTTTTATATTGTTTTAGGGAGGAGATGCAGGGGTACTGGATCCATAAACTCTCTGTGATAAGGTCCTCCTGCAGATTGCCGTTCGTCCTGAATTTATTCTATTTTTAAATGTCTATTTACTAGCGTGTATAATGTATTGGTTTTAAGCGACACTCATGATGTAAAATGAATCACACATTTAGTAGCCTTGAAACTTACGTAGTCTGGTATAAGGAGCATGCTTTAGATAGATAGAAGTATGTAGGTACGAAAATAAATTCAAGATAGGAGCTTGTTGTTTTGTGATTTATTCTGTACTTCAAATTTAACTTTTATTGTCAACTGTGTGGTTTTATGTGGTTTTACATGAACTCCTTACAAAACATCAAGACAATAATCTAAAACGCTGCTCAAGGGTAAGCATTCAAATCCCAGTTAAATCTTCTTTCAAAACAATTGAAAATCTTTGTTATTTGATGTCACCAAATTGTTTTATTCACACTCTTAAGCCATTGTAATGGAATATTAAAATTTAGATCCGCGTTTTCTTGAAACTTCTCCTTTTAATAGTTGTCAAGTGGGAAACTGATGAGCAATATTTTGAATTAACTAATTATTTTCTGACATTTAACTTGCAAAGACAGAAATTAAAAGGATTCACCGAACACAATAGATGCAAAAATATCGTCTTTCAAATCGCAACAAAACTTCAAAGACAGAAAAATGAGAACAAAATCATAGCAAACGTAGGGGTTCTGTCTTAGAATTAAAGGATTTAAAAACGGCATTTTTCATAGAAAACATTATTAATACCGATTGCAACGGAGAAAAAAAATAATTTTGCAAGAACATGTAACAGTTTTTTAATAAAATACATTTTTATACGCGGTCAGCAGTAGTTACACGTTTTGTTCTCCATTTTTGTATGTTTCAGGGAAGGACTTATCTCGGGGAACGTGCTTTTTGTGTTTTAGTTTCTTGTTTTTAGTTTTTGTATGTTTCAGGAAGGACTTATCTTGAGGAACGTGCTTTTTGTGCTTTTTTCTAGATATCATTTCCTTATGCAAATATGCAAATAACGACACTAGAAATAATTTATTCATACTATGATCCACACTAAATGACGGTAACATTAATCTGTCATTGTATGATGATGTTATATGGAGATATGGCTATATCAGAAATGGTAAACACAGACATTATTTTTTCACTGAGGTTAAACGTTGCCGGGGACATTTGGAGAATTTTCCAGTTTTAAATGTGAGGAAGACCCTGGGCGTACACCTGAGTAGACACACCGACATTCCACAAGCTAGCTGACCAGCTCCTTCAGCGTGAAATCTGTCTGGTCTCACAGCAGAGGCATTCAGCCTGTCTAAAAATCACGCTACTTTCTTGTACAAAAGACAAATGGAAACACATTCGATCCAGTGTGATCGTCCCATTACAATTGTCTGATTAAAACAGAGCTTAGTTCACAGATGTTTACATCAGTTGTTGATTGTCAAAATAAGAACTTTTGTACATAATACAAACACGATCTTAGTCCAATTATTATAATCTGATTAGGCACATTAGTTTTGATAAACAAAGCACTACAGGAAACATAAATACTGTTATCATACACACACACTTTCTGTGGCTATCAGCGTTATCTTAGAACTATCACTGTAAACACTGTAGTCCAGTTTATCACCAATTATTTTTCTAGGTGTGAAGTCAATTGCAAAAATATGCAGCTAATGGTTCCTATAAGTCTTGTTAGACAACGAATATTCACTAATTAATATTTCACACAAAGGGTTTCTCAGAGCTGGTTAACATCTTGAGGGGAACGGACGTAAATTTCTATAAACAGTTTGTTTAATAAAAAAGAGGAACTTAAACTGAAATCCCAGTTCGGGATAAGAGACGTGCTGAATGAAGTTACAGGAATAACGTCCTGGGACTATTAAAATAATTAATTTGTATGTATCAGAATTTAAGGAAATAAAATTTGAGTGGGAAGGGGACGCATCTGAACTTGATGTTAAAAGGATAATTTATAGAGCAGAAACATTAATCACTGAAACAATATATGTGGATTTTATGTATGGAAAATTAGCTTAGCAAGAATATCAAATAATTGTGTGTTTAATAATTTTTTATCATAACCTATATTGGCATTGTTTACTCATACTACAAGGCTGAAATGTGCGACAAAACTATTGTGGACATGAAACAGTGATAACGAATCTATATGTATATACTGGAGTGGATGTGGACTCGAATTAACAATAACTGATTTACAATTATTTACATATTTATTTGTTGATTTATGGTTTACATATATGTATTATGCATAAGTTTAACTCTACTATATAAATAAGGGTTTTACAGGATCATTAGAGTTTAACAAGGTTATTTATTAGGCATGGGTAACGTGATTGGGTAAGAAAATAGTCAGTCTGAGAACTCTATGGTGTATGTCTTGTATATTATCAAGTCACTAACAACATACACACTTGAGCACTTTATATCCAACTTTCAAATAGGTACACACCATAACACATAGCGACATCTGTCACCTCGTCCATTCATCAAGACTAAACCACTTCTTGACATTGATCCTAGAAAGATATCCAGTCTTGATAGTTTAAACCGCTTTATTACTACATGACATCTAAAGAATTTATTTCAATCATGTGTCCATGCAAAAAGTTCAAGTTTTAGAAAAACGATGACTAAATGAGGCTGCAAAAAGCATTTTAAAATACGATGAGGGCAAGTTATATTCGGCTGATAAATCCTTTTCAAAAAATTATACATGAAATCCAAGGATAGTGAAACGTGAACTAATACGGACACCAGTTTCCAAACATGGACAAAGTATTATATGATATTTCGCATGCAAGTACATGTATACTCAATATTTCTCGTTCTCTTGATGATATTCCAATGACCATTTTAATAAATTGCAAGTATGAACTTGATATGTTATTGTATAAGCAGTCGATGGTGCATTTTTCCATTTTCAAAGAAAGGTGCGCTGTTCTTATACAAAACTTATATTTAGATTTGTTCTGCATTGGTGGCTGGTAATTAACTGTCATCCTGTCCTGAGAAAATTGAAAAGCTGTAATCCAGGTCTATGCATAATTCAAGGGTTAGTATATCAATGCTCGTGAGAAGTCATTTATTTACATCGTCTGTTAAAAGACTTGATATCTTTTTATACGTAGTTTGTCTGGAATAATGGGTGCATCACTAATTGATCCAAAGAACATCCAATAATTTACGTTTGTTAGTACCGAACAAAAATACAAACAAGTCAAAGATGAGATTTAAAAAAAATAAATTGGTCTATGAAATCTTTTGAATTAGTCTGGTCGTAGTTCGCGGCGTCTATCAGAAGTCAGAAATACGTCTTAATAAAGTCTTGAATTGATAATGTAAATTGTCAGTCTCGACGGAAAGATTGAAGATCTATCAGTACTGTCATTCACGCTTTACTGAAACATTCACATCTGCCTGTCCCTCCAGTGATGGTGAATTAGAGGTAGGAGGCAAATGACATACAAATTGGGTCCTTGAATGTGAAATGTCCAACGCCTTTCTTCCGAACCTTTGAACCATTGACCTCAAGATCACCAGTCCGGTGCAATGGCAAATGTTTGTTATTGATCGCTTGACTAGCATAGAGCAACACAGGTTCTGTTGTAATAATGTATAATATATAAATTTTCTGATTTCGTTAAAGTGTCATTAAGAGTGGGTTTCTATTTTCCGAAATGTTGAAATTATCAACTTGTTTCTTCGACATTTGCATGTTAATGTGCGTTCCTTTCATGTTACAGAACAACATAGTGCATATGCTACGAGTGGACTAATTTAGCATGTTCAACTGTCCGAAATATACGAGATGCATCACCACAATCAAGTCTCGTGATTTCCTTAAAATCATGTGCATGTGCACAAATGAGATTTTACTATACGGGAGAAAAACATTTGATGTTTGACAAGGTACATCATATATTAACCCCGGATAGCTCGAGCCCAATATTAACTTACTGACCCTGTATCACACCGTATCAGAACAATAAGAAGGCATATAACGGATTGATCTTACCGAGCACCATTAATAAATCAGTTTACCTAACTTATATGCCATTTTTTATTTTGAAATTATGATTACTGAATGGATGTGCATTGCTATTGACCTAACACGGGAAATATTAGGTCAGCAGGTGACCCAGCACAACCAATCAACAGCAAGTATTCTGTACGAAGATAATGTATCATGTCAATGAAACATTCAATCATTGCTTTGGTGTGAGCTGTAACGGCGTTCAAGAGCTTCCTTATTCAAATAACATTGTGAAGTTTTATTGTTAAATAGATGAAAGATATATTCAAAAGTTACGTGCTCTTTACGTGCTCTTTACGTGCTCTTTTATTCTACTGAGTATCACTCACTTGGTACTGAACCAAGAAAATGACAATCTGTCTGGTGGATAGATTGATCAAATTATAAATAAAACTTTATAAAACATAGAAATTGCTTTTATTCCGGAAACAGAGAAATTGTTTTATCTTGTTGTCACGTTATATTGCATTATGTTTGTTGTATAGCATCTATACTTTCATAGATAGATCCATATGAGACAGGAGATTGTTGCGATTGATAATCTTGTATTGGAAAGGCAAACACGAAAGGAGCCTCTTCTGAACAATGTTCGAACGTTTTTTATTATTTTATTTCATCAATCTTCAGACAAAAGTTTTCAGTACCTATTCCATTAACTGACTGCGCTATACGATGTTTCAATGCCTGTAATCAAACACGGTTCTGTGATGTCTTCGTCTTTTCTCTCCGTTGATGGAGTATCAGTACTTTGTTATAAACACATGATTCTTTGTATAGTCTTTTTTCTTCAAGATGGTTTTAAATACAACCTTCGCAATTGTTAGTTGAGACTCTTAAAATGCAGTCCCCTGTGTGTATTTCTACCCTGAAAGTAGCTAGTTTAACACATCTAGATGAAACATGCGTGACAACAGCTCACATTGGATACACATCTATCACCATCAGTCGGACGTCTGTTGTCATCTGTGATTATTGTAAAACATTTGCCTCTAGTAGATATATTGATATAAATGTAGACAGATTTGGATATGAATGATGACACGTCATAAACTAAACCAGTGTCAACATGATGTACGCTTATTTCAAAACGTAATGATGACAACGGATTGGTGAATGCCGTGGAGAGCTCATCTACTTGGCCTGAATATGATGTATTAGATCATATAATTTGTAGAATGTCTCCATGCTTATATAGTAACATAAACAATACATTCACAATTCTATTTCTGTTGTATATGTTTTCTGCTACAAAAATAGGTATTTCAGAACATTTAAATGATTTGTGTTTGAAAGTTTTCACACTGTACTGTATCATTTAGCATTATCAACTTGTTGATTTGACGACTAAGTTGATACGACAAATCATGGTATGCAATAATAAGGTTGCGCACTTCTTTAAGGCTGTTAGAGAGGAATTCAAGCACACAAACAAGGCGTTTATTTTACTTGCAAGAAATAGTTCTACTGATTGACACAATATTTAATGCAATGTTTACTTCTTAAGGCAAGCAAGCAGCTAAATGCTAAAAAAATAAGTCAATTGCTTACCACGGCACAAATATGAACATTCCAATTTTAGATTTGTGTTACACTGACATTAATTGCTTAAGAATGACATGTTTTGAACTTTGAATTGTTCTTTTTGAAATAATTTGGAATACACTAATCTCACTGAAAATCTATTGTTTCAGTATAATTACCAGTACAGTTGTCCCTTTTTTGTCATTACTACTTGTGTCAATGTTTCAATTACTGTAGCAACCGTTTTTATGTAAACTATCTTGTTCATGGTTGCTGAGCGTCTGGAGAATAATTCCTATATCTATATCTTTTAGGCATTGGAAAATTGAATTCTCTGTAGCACAAACAAGCGAATAATCGTCTTCTGTTATTTAAATGCTGCCATCAATATACGACAGTCGTTTAAGCGTAATTTATTTGTTAAAGTGCTTCATGATATCCGTATGAGGATATGCCTTTTTTGATAAGGAGTATTGTCTTCATCGTGGAAATAACACCATTATTACATAAAGTGTTTGTTTATTAGATTATTATAATGGCTGTAACAATCTCTGTGAAAAAACTTCTTTGGAAGCCGATATTTTTTCCATTAGCACGATGTAAAAACGCGCAGTCACACACGAACAAGACACGACCCGTTGGGCTTGGTTATTAGTTTGCTGCATTGTCTGCAGTTGTTCATGATAATTGGTCAGGCATTGGAATACGGCTTTTAATAATCGGACTTGGAAGAAATCTGGAACATGCAAATTATAACCTTGAATTTCAACAGTAATACTAGTCATTGATTTGTATTTCTTGTAGCGTTATCAATTTTAGTTATTATAACAACAATTAGAAAGTATGAAAACAATTTTAAATATTATCGAATAGAGATATTCGTGTGTAGTACTGTTTATCAAGGTGTTAATTAATTTATTTATTACAAATGGTTTTATTAGCGCACCGAGAAGGTAAATCTCAAATTGAAATAGTGTCACGTTACACAAACAGGTATCGTATAAATTGAAATAGTGTCACGTTACACAAACAGGTATCGTATAAATTGAAATAGTGTCACGTTACACAAACAGGTATCGTATAAATTGAAATAGTGTCACGTTACACAAACAGGTATCGTATAAATTGAAATAGTGTCACGTTACACAAACAGGTATCGTATAAATTGAAATAGTGCACAACACAGGTATCATATAAATTGAAATAGTGTCACGTTACACAAACAGGTATCGTATAAATTGAAATAGTGTCACGTTACACAAACAGGTATCGTATAAATTGAAATAGTGCCACGTTACACAAACAGATATCGTACTATATTTAAACGATTTTGAATCGTTTTGATTGTTTGGATATTTCACACGTGTTGTCTTTTAATATAGAACATTTACTTAAAGTTCTTTATATTGAGTTATAACGCTACATATACATTGGAGATGTTATAGTCATAAAAATGTAGATAAATACTTATCATATACTTTACTGTGCCAAATGCAACTTGAAAGTTTTGGTCTTAGAATGTTACCTGCGAGGATAGTACGTCCATTTTAGATATGTTTGCATTTTTAGTTCATTTTGTTTTTGAACAGGTGAATGTTGAACATATTTAAAACATAATTGTGCTCATTTAAATTGTGCTCATTCAAATTGCACTCATTCAAGTTCAGTTGACATCATCTTGATGATAATGTCGCCATTCAATGTAAATAAAATACAGTCATTAAAAATAATGTGCTCAAAGATAAAGTACTAAATATGTTACTCTGGAGTCCAATGTCGAACTAAAAGCTGGGGTCATTCGGCGAGTTTTCAAGCTCTAACGGTGGAAGAAGACCCCCCAGGGCAGAACTCGCTAGACATCTTCCTCATTTGTGAAAATTTTCGATATAAATCTAATTGAACATATACACTTAAGGTGCTATGAAAGAAGACATAAAATAAAAGAAGATCGTACGAGACTAGATATACTGAACATACATCTCATGGAAGTTCTCTAGACGGACACTATCATAAACATTGAGTTTTATTTGCGGGGCCGCTATTATTTCGACAGATAATTATACACCGCTCGTTAATAATTACAACTTTGGAATAGTGGATTAATGAAAATGCCATAATACAGTTGTCTGACTTTATTTGTCTTGAAATCTCGTATTTTGGATCGCATACCGGACTAATGCTTACATAATAGCGGCCTGTAGAAAAAATGTAAACGAAAAAAAGATGCTAGATGCAAATCGTATTTTGTAGGAAATACGGAGCAAGCTTTATATCAACTTATTCAGTAAATTTGTACTAATGCTGGAACAAAACTAACTGTTTGAAACAACATTTGTATTTACAGCAGACAACTTTTACGTTAGAATGTTTTATGCAAATGTTTGTGACATTGTCATTCAAAACATGCTCAATGACAATAAAAATTATTTGACAAAATTCGTTCGAATTTTGGAATTAGCAGATTTCGACGATATGAATGGACTTACAGTTGGAAACTGATTTTGAAATAATTGTGCGCTAGCTAATGTTTTATTGCTTAAAAGCATTATTTTTGTGAGCTAACACTCTGAAGAAATCACGCAATACAAAGTGATTCTCGCACACTCCGTGTCATTTTTTTAAAAAAATGTGCGGATTTGGACTATTTTGTTGGGCGACAAAAATACCAAAGAAGAATAATTCGTTAGATAAAAAATGATAATTTGTCGTGTATGAAAAGAAATCAAGCAAATTGCGTAGTAGAACTTTGATTACGCATTGAAAGCGAACAAATGCGCTCTTCGAAAAACACTCAAACACACATGCACATAAAAAGCACAGTTGATATAAAAAGTATTACGGTTTTGAAGGAACATTTAAATCTATGAGGCTGTCTAAATGATGACAATCCAATTTTCACGAACAAGGCACCAATTAATACCAATATTTCTAAACATCATTAAATGCCATTCATAAACAGCGTCCAAAATAAACCAACAAAACTGCAGAGAATACATCATTTCAGTCAACAAACATCTGTTCGGTTTTTAAGCAACACGACTCATACTTCAGGCACGCCTTTGAAGCTTAATTTTGTATATCGTCAGCTCTCTATTAATAATTAGTGATATTTTCCTTTTGATCTTTTAGACCGATCAAGTTCATTCCTTTTCCCATACAATACCCCAAGGTTCTGATGAGTTATCGTTAAAGAATTAGGACGGTTAGCTGCCAATTACCACGAGAAATGAGTTTAACAACTTCAGTAGGCTCTGTCATGTCAAAAATAAAACTTTTTCGTTCAATTGTTGATTTCCTAATGTTATATACGATTTTATCAGATGCAAATCTCATATATCCTGAGTTGCTTTTGAATCCATGGTCAAAACTGGATGTTGGAATCGGTTTTGAAGCTTAATTTTGTTGCATGGAATGCATAGTAATATTTCACTATCTCATCCCCTCAAAACACAGTTCAGTATACAAAAGGCAAACACGCAAATTATACTCCTAGCGAAATGGGTTATCTTAAGTTTTCAAGTAATGTTTGCAAAATTTACGTAAATTCGGAATTTGATGAGTTGGTAGTTTTATTACTGAATGGCTTTTTCTTAATGTGAAGTTATATTGTGACAACCAATCCATAATAATTGTAATCATTGTTTCACTATAAAGGAAATTTCCTGCTTCCTACCTCGTTATGATTGCGTGTGTTTATCAATTGTTTGAGTACATCTGGCGTGCTATTTAGAGAAAACATTTCCAAACTGCAGCGCTTATATGATTTGGAATTACCTAGTCCCATACCACAGACATACGCCACTTTGTGCAAACAATGACAATGTTACAAAAATATATTCATGCATGTTGCTATTGTTTACATTGATTTATACAGGATATTTGGGTTTTAGTATGGGTGAATTAATGCGATTAAGGAGTGCAAACTATAACTTAATTTTCAAAGGTATTCAATTAACCGAAAATTTTATCCCACATCCTGTTGACATCAGATTTCCGCCAATAGAAAAACAACTTTAATCGATGTCACATATGCATGCATGCAGATATATTTATCAATCCTTCAAACATTTCCCGCATCTATATTGTAGTAATTCGAAATAGATTTTTTACATTTTGATAAGTTTCACGTAACGTTTATATATCCATCATACATACATACCGGTTCTAGGTTGGTGCCCTCGACTAGGTCCAACGTATTACGGCGATGCTTGATTGCAAGTTCAGTACTGTTTCAAATTTTCACATTATTAATATCTTGCTAAAATTCAATGCAGACTTGTGGCTATCTGCTCTTGTATTGTACAACGCCATTTATCTAAAATAATTCAGCCCTCGGTGGTTGGTAATATTTATTATTGCATAACAAAGCAATGTCAAGCAACAAAAATGTATGATCTGGTTACGATTTTGAAACAAAATTGGTAATTTTATGTAAAAACACTCATGAAAACATTGATGCAAACAAACAAACTGTAAAAACAAAGTGCATGTGATGTTAATGATGACAAAATAATGTTTTCGGCGCCATTCATCTACTCTCTATATCTTTCCACAGCATATGTTGCTGACATGCCTATTCACGGGTCTGTACTGGCCAATATGGTACCTTGTTCATATTTATATGTATCTTAGTGTGTCTTAAACTCTACTCCCCTTTTGATTATTTATGTTCGTGTACATGTCCCGTTTGATGTTTGGTTGCTATGTTTGATTATAAGAAAGAGATTTTGAATTTGCACTTCTCCAATCCTTTCTCATTAATAATACCAACATCAGAAACATCAGACAAGAGTTGCGTCTGTTTGTTCGTGAAAAGTCAATGTTTCTTTCTTTATATTCCGCCTAATTAGTTTTCTACACTGTCTGGTTGTCGAATACTTTCATAATTCGTCTTCGTTATTGTTATTCTTCCCTGTAGTAAATGAGGGGTGGGGTGTTTTATGTTTGTGGCGTCTCTGTTGATTTTTGTTTGTTTTCATGAGAGTCGTAATATTCTTACCGTTTTGCAATATTTTATGCGTTACTTGCTTTATGTCGCCCTGTGGTCTGCATTATAAGGTCGAAACAGGAGTAGGTGGAAATTCATAGGAATTAAATTTATATAATTAAACAAATATTATAGTATGGTAGTCTTTGAAAGGATTTGATTCCCACGTTTGTATAAAGATTTAATTGCTGATGTGCATGGTGCTTATTTTGGACATTATCAAAGGATACATACATTTTCAGCGAATAATTTTCTCAAATTATGTATTTCTATTCGTTATTTTTATGTTACGGCTAATTTTTGAAGTTTGTGTTCCCGGTCATTTGTCCAAATAATTCTGAAATAGTTCTTATTGAACTACACCTGAGAATTGGCGTTGAGATTATTCTTTGTCAATGAATATTTTCTATCCTTTTAACTAAATGAATTGTTCGTACTAACTGAATAGTTGGCTATATTGCATTGATAAAGGTTGACATACTACCTTGCTTCTTTTTGCTCCAGTTTAGCTTTAGAAACTGTGGTTTGCATTGTATGTTAGTTAGTCTGGTATTCCGTTTTTTATTTTTATGAAGTACACTTTCACTTCCCATTCATGTGTATCCCTTTTTCTCTATTTGTTTGACACTTGATTCTCTTCATTGTGAACTACGGTTAATGTCTAGTTTCTGTTCTGTATGTTGTCTTTACTTATCCAAAGTGCACGTGTAGTTATCAATTCATGTATAGTGTCCAAACTGTGAAAAATCCACTGTATGTATTTTAGGATCAAGCTAGTACTATTTTTATGCGTACAAAATTTCATTCAATGATTCTTCGATTGCATTTTTTCCATATACAATATTTAATATATTTGAACATCCAAAGATTCACGTCATCCTCACGAAAATATAGTTTACTTGACTTCGCATTAAATTCTTTTCTAATAATTTGGCCCCATATCATAGATAGATCCAAATAATCACACAACTGTTATATTTCTGGCAACTAATTTGATGAAAGCAAAGTTGGTCTCGTTGAGTTTTTTCTTGATCCCCCCGTGTTAGATTTTTTCTATTCATATTTCTGGTGACGCACATACTGTTTAATAAACAATTGTGTCGTAAAAATCATATATCTTCTTGAGGATTTTATTACGTCTAGTCCAAGATAATTGTTTATTGTCTCTTCATATAAATTTATAACACCTTAATTTTTATCTTCAGTTCCAAAACGTCTCATAAAATGTGCTTTCCATTATATAAAAGAAACATATCATAAGATCAGGTCGTCTGTGAACTTTAAGCAGTCTTTTATGTAAAAAACTGCCGTTAAAATCTGCATTAAACCACATTTTCTTTGATAATATTGTGGCCGTCTTTTATGTTTGTGATTTTCGAAATTGTACGCACTAACACCCGGTTTCTTTCTCAACGAATTAATGTCAGGGTTAATATAAAATAGATGACGTTTCTGTCCTTGAGAAACTCATTGTTTACTTATTTTTGTATTATAGTGATTGATCATCGACGATTTGTACAGAATTACAACTTTAATCATTTATCCTAAACAATAACATTATTCATGTAAATTGTCGAGGCTGTGAAAGTTTCTCCCCTGTATTTAGTTAGTAGTACCATACGTACTCATTCGTCATTGGTGTATTGAAATGGAAATTACTTTATCAAGGTTATGTGTGCCACCGTTTTGGGAGATGTTTGTTTTAATATCGGTAAAGTCGGCTGATCTGCAATTTTCAGCCACAGTCCTGGAATCGATCCTCACTAGGTATTAGAAAATATCATGAGATAGTTTTGTAGTTTTTCAGATTTTATAATAATGCCGAAGACTCGAGTGAACACACAATTACACATTATAGGTGTGATCTGGTCAGTATTAAATCAAAACGCATGGTTGCAGCAGGTAAACTACGAGCTAAATATAAATACAGTGATAATCTAAGGCCTTAAAAACATATGACCAGTTGTCCTCTCGTGTTTAATTGTATACGGAGTACTGAACAAAACACAATGTATAGGGATTTGTAAATAAGTTACAAGTAATTCACGTAACTGATTTCAAGTATTTTTGTAAAAAAAGAATTCTGTAAGACTCAAATGATCCTGTCTTGAAATCGTGAAGAAAACTTGAAACGCGTTTCACACTTTGTGCGTGACTAGTCCAGACGGAAGTTGATAATAGAAAACTATTCGAACTTTATCTCCTAGTTTCACATGCATTTAAAGAATAGCACACAATTTATGATACAAGTTTGCATGATTGTACAGTTATAGCGTATTTAAATATCGTACGTCGTACCTAAAATGATATTTTATAACGTAAAATTTCTGAGTATAATCATACACTATGGTTCGTATGTGCATTATTATAGTCTTCAAATTATCCGTAAAATTCCATTAGCGGCGTTATTTCAGTCTGAAATTTGGAGATGCATCTTTTAGTACCACAAAAAACGCCATCCTGGCTTTGTTCCAACCATTGAAATGTATGTTGACAACACGAAGCTACAAGAAAAATGGAATGGATTTATACTTGAATGTTTCTAAGATAGAAAGATTATTTTATGAACATAATCGATGAAAACTAATTTAATGAATGTTTACAGAATCTTATGTAATTTAGCTCATTACACCGGATACGATATATTAAATGTTTAGAATTCTGACGATGACACGGGACATAACAGGCACTAGGTAACCTCTGATAGACCGATTATTGTGAAGTCTTCAAAACGAACAAGTATTCTTATGAAATAACGTTCTTGGCAGTTCATTTCTTGTATTTTATTTGTTTAAGATGTTCAAATTGTTTTTGTGACGATTTGTATTAAGCACGTACGTCGGATCGTTGATTTCGCGGTTCCCATAGGCGGGTTGGATTAATTACGAGTGACAAATTCCTGGAGAACACATTTGTTTTTGTGATACAAAGCAAATTCCTATTGACAATTATTTTTTCCATTGTTTCGAAGTGTCATTGATCAAACATATAACCGGCTGATACATTTGTATGTTAAGTGTTTTCTTATTAACAAAATCGGAGACTTCTTACAGCCATCATGAGTAGATTTTTTGTATATATATTTGCATGTATCATTTCATTACATTAACCATTAGAACATTATTTTCTATTTTGCTATCAAATTAATTTCGACATACATTAATGTAGTCGAAATTCATAAAAAATGATATATATCTATGCATATCTATGAAATGTCGCCTTGTTAGGAAGAAAATCTAGAAATCTTTGAATAGTGAAGTTATTACTCCCTTCAAAATGTAGAAATAGCATACTTATTAATATGTTTTTACGAATGTGTTCTTTTAAACACTAACATTCAATAATTATAACGTCAGACTGTTTTTTTATTTACGTAAATGCCGTGAAGCTATGTACGGTCACTGGTATACTTTTATTCCTCAATTATCAGGACACTTCGTCAATAGTATGTATATGATTCATGGTGAAATGGAATAATGAAAGAGTTCCAAGTTGTACGAATAGTTAGCAGTGATACATAATTCCCTAAGTCTATGTTAGTTAAGTAGATCTAATGCAAGGCACATGTTACGATCAATGTTGTCATTGGAAACATAATATCCATTACGTGAATATAAATGTTCAACCATTCGTATTCATTCGACTGAAAATAAATATAAAATATCAGAATGATATAAACGACAATACTAAAAACAATAACACAATCCATACAAGTACTGACGATAAACTATTGGCGGCACATGTACGAAGTTTGATCGTGAGACACAACATGATCTTATAGCTATGGATATTGTTCTAAGCAATTTTGGACTGCTTTACATACGTATATATCAAGGTCGGACCGTTTATTGTATTGATGTATTTTGCTTTGTTTGGATTAATTGTCTGATCGAAGCGAGATCAATTGAGAATTCCATCGGATGGTTTGTTTTATCAGACAAAACAGCAGTTTTATAGCTATATTCACTTATTTATTCAGAGAAAGGAGAAGAAACGCGCATCATTGCAGAATATTCAACCAATGCCAGTCTATTTATCACAGGGAAATTTAAAATCATCAAATAGGGAAATGGAAATATTTAGTACCTAATAGGTCTATCATGGAAGAGAATGAACTTTATACCTGACATATTTACAGCCTATCAACTATTAGTTCGTATATTGTATTTAATACCTATCACCTATTCAGCTTTAGCAGAGCATGTTTATCAATCGCCGGAACTATTTCATCATGCATTGATACATTATTTCAATAATTCACTGTTTCATTGCATTTGTCTATCATCAACCGTTTTTTTTATTTTAAATTTTTATTGCATACAATGGGAATTTCTTTACCAATATCCATAGCGATCAGAGTTCAAATCCTGGTCGCGGCAGGTCATACCCTTCTATGAAAATTTGATAAATTTCCTGCATGTTTGGAGAAGTTGATGGCTCCTTTTGGAAGGTTAAGTTAATACTGGTTAGTATACAGTCTAGGAAAACTGGCCAGGTGAACCGGTCGCTGTATATAAGTGAATGTTTATTGAAAAACGGCGTTAAACCCAGTGACAATGTCAAAAACAAAACACAATGAATCCGTTATCCAGAAAGTCTTTGTGCTTCAAAATGCTTTTTCATCAAACATGACTTTACTTTTACGATCTGATTAGAGTGTTTTATGAAGACAATACGAAGTGAAAGTTTTATAGCTGAACGATCAATCATTGTCGTGTAGCCCAGCCGTGCTTGCCTTGTCCTTTACAATTATAGAGTCGCTATCCGTGACTTTAGGGAGCGAAGATTGCTTTGGTAGCTTTTGTAGCGATTTCACGACGTTTAGACCGATACAATACAACCAAATATATGTTAGTTGCGTTTGTTTACCATACGTGGGGTAATTGAGTACAATACATTGTCAAACTAAGGGTGTCGATGTGCTTTGAATGTACATACTTATTATATTTTTGTAATTAGATTCACACGACCCGTCTGGTGATATTCTGTGCCAGCAAACATAGCTTTTATGACAATCGACCTCAAAATCTAACAAAAGACGATCCATACTTTTAAATAGGCCTAAACAAAAAGAGATTTGTTTCCGGTAACATGCCCAAAAAATATGGGTCGGTAGGTAGGGATTTTTGTTTCTTTTATGTTTTTTTACATATATCGGAAAAATTGTTGTGAAAATTACAATATAGCACTAAGATTTGGATGCCGTAAAAACTCATGAGTCAGCAGGTAAAAGATGGGTCGGTCGGGTAAACGGAAACAAACCTTTTTTAGGCCTTAAAGCTATAGAAATATTTTCATGTAATTATACCTGTGCCGCTAAAACCCAAACAATGCACAAACGTTAAAGATGTAGACATAATGAAATTATGGACTCACAGAAACTGTCACATCCAATAGATTGGACCCTCCGGCAGGCAATCGAATTAACACTTAATTAACAAGTCACATACCAAACTACCGAAAATTATGCATAAAGTGGTCATATGAGCCCGGGCTGCATCAGGTATGCGGTATGTCACAAAGCATTATCCTATTGATCATGTCTGTAGAAGGGATGTCCCCGTGTTTACATTAAATTGAAGTAATTCCAATATATGAGCAGACCAGTTTCTTCAAATGCAACCGTGTCAATTAAGTAATTTTGAAGACCTTAAAAAGCAGACGATTTATTTGCATCTGGCATTTCATTGGCATTCCATTTTCTCGTGGATCATCAATTTACAATAATGTTCTATGAATGATTAACGATATATGATATTTATATTTCATAAAGTACAATAACAACTCATCGAGATTCGTCGATGTTTATTACATTGTGATTGTGGTGTAATAGAAAGTTTTCATACTTGTCAATAAATCCTGTCACTTTAACAGCGTAACATGTCCGCATGTTAATCTCACACATTTGTGGCTTTCTATCATGGCCTGTAAGTACTTTGTGAAAGATAGCATTATCTTGACATAAAGCATTATTATATTTTTATTCCTGATTTCCCATACATAAATGTCAAACAAATAGATAGATAGCTGTTTGTATATAATGGGTAAATTTTCGGTTAAGATATTAATCACGTTTATTTCACAATCTAGTTGTCGATGTTATCTGAGAAGTTCACAACTAAAAGCGTTGATTGATTTGCTAATCTTATTATATTGATCTGACATGAAAATAAAACATAAAAGCCACGGGACTTTTTTGTCAAACTATTTTATGACGTGAAATTAAGTTTCGTATTTCATCAGAAAAACCGCATTTACGACATAATCACTTTTTATTTTTCAAAATCCGACATTTTTCAGCTAAAAGTTCGCTGGAGAACTACGAGATTTGCTGCTTAATGTAAAAAAAACTTTATATGCTTCTTATAGTTTCAGAGTCAATCTAAACATAGATAATGAATGTAAAATGTATGAAAATCAATGAGGCTATTATCGAAAAAGTATTCTGCAGACTTATATAGCAAACAGCAACTACAGTAAGACACGGTTATAGTGAACTCGGATAGAGTGAAGAATTGGATACAAGAACTATTTTTTCCAGAATACGTCATTGTTCATTCCATTGTTACTGATATAGTGAAATATGGACATAACGATAATAAAGTAAGTATTCTGGTACCATGGAATTCACTCTAACCGTGTTCTACTATATTTTGATCTATTTTGAATAATTATAATAAGTCACGGAAGCCAGAAATATTTTTTTTAATTTCTCAGTTTCTTTGCGTATCT
Organism: Lutraria rhynchaena; assembly: GCA_008271625.1. NCBI lineage: Eukaryota > Metazoa > Mollusca > Bivalvia > Venerida > Mactridae > Lutraria > Lutraria rhynchaena. The sequence goes on from VIBL01000163.1 coordinate 308,164, forward strand.
GTTCTAGTAATGAACCATACATAAATAGTATATTCTTAATCGACATGTTACGCTTTGATTTTTCTCGTCATTTGTCTTGCTATTGTGTCAATTTTTATTTGCGGGTATTTATGTGTTTTGTGCGTATTAATGCGTGGTTTACGCCCTAATTAATAAAAAAGTGCTGTGGTAATTACTTTTCCAATAAATACAGACTTACTGTACTATTTCTCCTTGATAAGACATGCACTCAATTGTACAACAATTTGCACCGCAGAGCATGTGGTGTAATAAATAAACACAAATCATTGAAATCCTACCCTAGGACAATATCTGGCTTGTATCTTCATAAATCATTCCTCGGTTGAATAACAATTAACACTCATTTTCAATGACTCGAACGGAAAAAAATGTCATGCCATGAAATCTTAAAGCGATTCAAGTTCATGACAAATTCGAGGGCAACAGCTCTGGTATCTCGTTTTAGAACAGGTTCTTGTTGTGTGTGATTAATTACATAGGTTTTAAGGACAATTACACGCGTCTAATATTGGTTACTTTAACTGGGATGTTGAATTTATCAAGTTTCAGGAATAAGTGTAAACCCATTTATCACCCTCGTGTAAACACTATCTGAGCGTCCATTTCTTTGGTTAAATACACAAGAGTTCGATAAGTAATCAGAAGCCTATATTGACCCACCGAATGTAATTTTGAACCCCTAATTTATATTGAAAAAGTCCCCTTCATCCATCTGGTACCCAATAAAACTCACTTTATTTCGGCGTATCATTTGTTATTGTTTTCAATGATTTTATCTGTTTGTTTCATGACGAATGTTCTCAGTCCAGTTTTGAAATGTACGAAAGTATGCAAAAATCGAGAATTTGCGAGTTTGTCATAGTAGTTGTATATTCTAACGCATGTACAGTCAAATTGTCGTTTATACGAAGTTTCCTGGACTGTTGAAATATTTCGTTTTAACGAAAATTCGACGTAGACATTTTCTACTTTGCTATTAAGCACTGAGAAGTGTAATTAATAAATGTATATCCTAACACAAGTAATTAGACAGTCCATTGAAAGCAAGAAGCATTAATCTTGGTTAATAGTTTTAGAGGATTTGCATCTACAGTATTAAAATACCACCCCATCGGAAGTAAACAGGAAAAAGACGTAAAAAAGATACCTGAACCGCTAATCCGACTCTATTTTTTTCCTTTCTTTTAGTATCTTCAATTTTTCTGTGATATGTAGCATATCTCCGAACTAAACTGCGTTTAGAAAAAAATATATCTTAGGGACAGGTTAGAGAAAACTTCATTCGTGGCCTAAAGAAAGAGAATCAGCTCCTTAGAATTCTTAGTATCTGATCATGACTTATTCAGAACGATTGATTAATGAAATCGTTCGTACTGGTTTATCATCTTGATATGTCTATCATATGTCAATTTACATGACCCTTTGTCAACACACTCTTAATTCTGAATCTATTTGCAAGAACAAAATAAATTGAGTGGATAATTATTTTGTTCCGTTTGAGTTCTTGTTGATAAACGGTCAAAGTGACGTGGATAAAAAATACCATATCAAACATACTGCATATTCGGCACACCTCGGCCGGTTCCCTACAACTATCTAACGTTGGATGTACTGGAAAGGTTGACATGCATTTAGACGTTGAATCTTACGTCAACACCTTGTGATGCGAATGTCTATTTACGACTAGGGAAATGTTACCATCAAACAACCAAGGTCTTGAAATGGCGTCTGTCAAAGACTGCCTAGAGTTTAAAATGCAGACTTGTCATTCAAGCAGTGTAATTTTCAGAGCAGTTTGTAAGGAAAACAAAAACTCGATAAGCGTTTCTTTTATGGAGACCGCCATATTTGTCAGTTTTACATCCGGGAAATTAATTCCACTGTCGATTACCGGGTACAGCCGAGTTAAGATGGGATCAGTCAAGGTGTGCTGAAAATTATATGATTGGTATTTCTCGTCACCTTGATACAGGTTAAAATTTGGATGCGAAAATATTACTGCATAAGTAGTGGATTTATTTAGTACAGTCATGAATAAAATTGATTTTTTTATTTGTAAAAATGTAACAAAACGTCACCTTTTCTCCTTACGAGATATCAGACAAAAAGGTGTTGCATATGTATGATAGCATTCCTTTCTAACTACACGTATTCCCACAACGTACTTATACCTATTACGGCATATTCACCAGATTAATGTAGCTATGTTTGTTTGTTTGTTTGCAGTCCGTTGTTTGTATATAGTTTATATCACCATAAGGCCATTCTTATAGACATTTGGTTTTAGTTGGTTGCAGTTACGCGACCGACTCATCCAAAAATTCCGCGACCCAAAAAACATTTTGAATGATTATGACATTTTTGTTTGTTTCCTTTCTTTATATTAGCTTTTCGTTAACAGTACAAACTTCTAATATCAACATTTAATAAGTCTAATTCCATTTTACCTAGAATATTAACAATACTTACGACAGAGAGTAAAATTAACTCCACTTTTTCCAGCAATTTAAGATAAGAGATAAAAACCAGATACTAATATTGGATCAAATTACCATAACAAATAAAATAGGCAATAAATACTCTTGCTTGAATTGAAGTGTCTAGAAGCAAGAAGATTTTTTTGGCGTAAAGTACATTTAATTCCCATACATGTTTGAATTAAGGATATCTGGCGACAGTGTGATTTATTGACGGACCGTACATTTACGATAAAAGGTTCTAGTTTAGAGCGTTTTAAAAATGTAAGTGTACACAAAATGGTGCCATTTATTAAAACGAAAAACTAGCGTGAGAATTTATTAACTTGTGTTGAATGGAAATAAAGAAATTTGAGCTACTTTACCCGATCACAAGCCAACTAACGCGACCCATTCTAAGGATATTGATAAAAAAAGATAACACATACAAAACATCCCCAAATTACCCCCTTCCTCCAAAATTTCCCAACCAAGTATGCAACCAACACGTATGACCAAACAAAAAGTGAAGGACAGAACACAATGCTACTATGGAAGGGTCTGAAACAAAACTTAACATTAAGAAAACTTAACAAGTCTTATAACATGGTCCTCAAGGGACTTTTACGATTTACGGGCTCACACATCATTTACTTGTAATGTAAATGTCTGTAATTGTACTTCTTTGATCTAATTGATCTGGGAACGATATAGTGGCTCATCAATAAAGGGTGTCAGCTGTGTGATTGATAAACGCGTCCGAAATAAAATGTCTAGTTCTTTACTTGATAAGTCATTCATCTGATCGTCATGATAAGATATAATACCTCCTTGTATGTGAACCGTGTAAAAATGAACAGAATAAGGTGTAACTGTATCTGCTATAGCCACACTTTTTCATTTTTGGTCCAAGACGAGGAAATGCAACATCCAGGAAATAAGATCTATTTATTCACAAACTGGATTCAGAAATAGAATTCCTTAACAGGGCCACAATATAGGCCTATTATAAGTGGCATTGTGTTTATAAAACGCGGGAATTATATCATCTTATGGCTATCAAGATTTGCAATCCGCAAATTTCATTTACAGACAAGTCCTTACATAAGTATCAAACCACTTTAATCTCTCAACATAAGTGGCAGTCAAATCCATAAAGGTCCATTTGTAACCACGAGCCAGTTCAGAATTCTAATATCTATACCATGTATTAGATATGTGAAGTCCATTATACACGAAAACTCTTTTTTAGTAAATTAAACCGTGTGTAGTATGAAATAATAATTACGAATAACCAACGAACTGACGGATACAGAGGTAAATGTTCAACTGATGAAACCGACAGAACTGTAGACCTGTACTGTATACTCGAGTGTACAAACACTTCTAATCACACGCATGAAAATCCAAAGCAATCCGATATTCTTCCACATTGTTTATACATGTACTGAATAAGCCCAAACACTACTCTATAATGTTATACTAATACTATAAAACAAAAAAATTGACAACCAAACATGTTAATATGTTGACAACCAGCTTGTACATAACTGATTTTACTAGAAAGCACATTGGTGTCAAATGTTATATTGCAGTGCTTATCTGGGTAACACAATTATGTAATAGCATGTACTTCTAAGAACACAATCTATATATCCCTAAGGTCGGTAACAATTGTTGTTGACATCACTTGGCACGTAACATTTAGTTGATGTATACGTTCTGTTGTCATAGAATTTTGAATGTAGTAACTCAAGTGCCCTACTTTCGGAATGCAAATCAAGGCATCTTAATTTGTTATTCATAGTTTTACGTACTTTAATATTTTCATGTTGTAAATCATGACCGTGAAGCTCTTTGATTTATAGCTTGTGCAACTTTTTTTATCGAAAAAACTTCTGATAATGACCATCTTATTGTCCCTTGAGCTACATGAGGAACTGGTAAATCATGTAGATAAATGACATGCAAAGCCTAGTAGACAGGGCGCGAAGGCCACTGAGCTTTCCATTCTGTTCTTATTTCTTATACAATAAAACACAGTATGCGGTGATAATTGGTCGTCAATATGTCTCAGATCCGATTATGATAATTTCATTCCGTGAACGATATGCCTGGAAACTAAGATTGCGTGTCTTGACCGATTGCAATGGGATTTATGCATACTAAAGGGATATTGTAAATATCTCTCGTCATTATTTTAAATACGGTTCCCAGAACCATTTGGAACAATTATTTTGTATCAGTTTAGACATATCGCATCGCGTCTATAACGTTTGTTGACAATCGTCAAGCAGGCTCTTTTATTTTAAATATTGATAGCTTCTCGATGTGACTCTACTGGATATGAAACACTTATTTATTTAATTGCATACTTTAGGCAATTGTGTCGACAAATGTCTTTCGACTGTTGTACTTCACAGAGTACTAATGCTGATGCTGCCAATATTATCGTTATTGTTTAGGCAATGTTTATGCAAGAATTTGAAAGAATACTACTAGAGCAGTATTATTTGCACTAGCATAATTATCAAAAGTTTTAAGAGGGAAGCATAAAAATACAGTGCACATTATGCATGAAATACAATTTGATTGGTTTTTTTTAGAAATCATTTTTTAAATTACAAGTTCTGCAGAACAGAACAAACACTTTCACGTGCCAGCATTTGCGACGAATTTGCTGATATAACGAGAAAAACCATCGACCTAGACGACATGTTATGTAGCAGACTTTATGAAATAATGCTGTTACTGATATAAGTTTCATTATAACCCAACAACTAATAATCAAACTATGGAAATGGCGACATTCTACTTGAAACAACCCTCAAATAATTGCTTTCATCATGACCCAAAGTCTGATATAACATCAGTCTATCAATATTTGGCACTTTCATCCTGTGTTTTTACTTCATGTGTTGGCGACGGGGCTTTCGATCCTGATAGGTTTATATCTTCATACAAACAGTCATTTAGTCATAAAATTCGTACTCGTAGCTTTTCTCCTATACCTTCTATGAATGCGACCTTCGCGTGACAGTCGTGTTCTTCGTTTTATAGCGCTGATGATTCAACTTGGGAATGCCTGCCTCCATTCTAATCATATTTGTTCAGTTTTGTCCGATATCATATGTACGGTGGTGCTGGTTTTTCACATATAACTAGTTATGTTTGGTACATATTGCATTTTCGTCCAGCAGGCAGATATTTTACTTTAGCTGCCATTTTTGTATTTGTTAATAATGCATTCATGGTATTTTTGTGAGTGAAAATGAACCAAATAACTTATACAATAAACACAATTGCAAACATTAACACATAGCTTTCTTCTCAAATTCATATTGTAAGAAACTGACAACATTCACACCATTTCAAAACATAACACGTACTTGCAAAAGCAATGTCACTTTAAAGTCTTAATATAAAGTGACAATTCTAAAATCTTCTGCAATAAACTGATGCATATTAGTCCGTAGAGTATCATATTCGGTCGATTAACTTGTCTTTGTTTTCAGAATCACTCCGACTATGACAATATTTTGTTTTCATACGGTTGATGATAATGCATTTTGATAATCTTCTTGCATTGAAACAATATTTTGACAGCCGTCTACGTTTGTTTGAGTGTCAATGATATTCTTGTAGATAAATAGTCGGAAGATGGCGGTATGGTTCGTGGTTGTCGCATTATTTGTCCACGGTAAACCTCAAAAAGCGACCACCTCAATATTACGACCACCTTGTCATAAAGGCCACACATTTTCGGTCCGGCTTCCAATGACTCCTTTACAATTCAACTTGATAATGAGGCCACCCTATTATGAACACCGATTTTTCTGGCCCGATTTACTGTATTTCCATAACATCCTCGCTTAAGTGGCACTCATGGATGCTGAAGGGAGTTATTAACCCAGTGACCGTTTTATCAGCTATAGGAAGTTCACCTAAAACATGAAAAATTCGAAAGAAAACTAAAGTTTTAAGTTTGAGTGTTTGAAACTTTATTCATTTCTTTAAATATAACGAATATAAGAGGTGTTTCTGAAAGGCATTTATCGTATTTCTAGAGCTATACACTATCGGGTACGTATTTATTGAATGTTCCAGAGACAAATAAACAACATTAGTCTGCATTACAACCAGTAGTAATTGTATATTGCATATTCAATTAAGTAACAAATTGTATACATAAACGTCAAATGGAATTTAACTGTCAATGTATTACTGAACAAAAACCAGGACTTGTGAAATGAGAAATCTGTATCAAAAAAATACCTCTCAATCATAAACAATGAAGATAAGCGTGAAAGCACGAAGAAAGTTGTAAATTTATATTCTGACTAGTCCGTTCTGTGTGATTATATCTGTTCCTCAGAAATAACAAGTTAGCTTGATTAATCAAAATCTGGAATTTCACAAAACGTTAACATGTAATTATTTCAGTGGAAATCGCCAGTAACTCTTGAATTCTCTTTATGTTTTAAATTACAATTCGAGTAGCATATTGGTACTTAGATGAAACATTAGATAATATGTTGCAATAGACTGAGTCTAATAGCATGAGCGATCACTTTGAACTAATTTCTTTCTCATTGAAACACTTGATGTATCACCCGTTTCTGTCCAAATTTAACATTGTAATGTTAATCGCCTAGCATTTCGTTGGCTAATTTATCATTGAAAAACTAAGTTTGAACAAGACAAACGACTGAGTGTAATTTAAGGAATCCAACATTTAGAACGACATTACTGGTCTGCTGTCGGCTTGGACGGCTATGTGTTATATTGTTCTAATTGTATTACTTACCCCACAACGCGTTGATTCCGCTACGCTTTACAACACGCATATCTTTAAAAACGACTATGTCCAGACATTGACGGGGTGAAAATCATTTCAAGCCTGCTATTTTATTTCTCAGTACTCGTTTACAAGCACTCGTGTAGTTTTCAGTTAGTCATAGAACATGTAAAAACTGTAAGTCTTAGTTAATGCTGACTTAGATTGAAATGTCTGATCTTAAAGTCAGTTTAATACAATGATTTGTCAATAAAACAATGTCAATGAGGCAAAAGGATTAAATGTCCAGTTTGTTTTGTAATTCCATTTCATGTTAAATTGTTTGTCTCAAATATTTTGTGCTAACAAATGATTTACATAACTCTATGTTAAACGTTCTAGACACAAGCGATACGCTGATTGACTGGAGATTTTTCCAGCATCATAACTTAACTCGTTATCAAATTATCAGTGAGATACACAATAAATAAGCGAGCGATGTTTGAAGATTTAGACTTTCAATTAAGAGACACAATACAATGTCGTCTCTACGTTATTTATCTTGAAATTCAATACAAGTTCTAGTCTTACATATTTTGTTCTTTTCATCCTGTAATTTTGATTCTATTGAAGAATACAATTTAAATGGAACTGGTGGAATAATTCACAAATATCGCGACGTTTTCCGTGGAAATACAACTTTGAAATCATTTTGGCAAAATGATAGCCGCTTCTCAATCGCTTCATAATACACATATAGTTAAGAATCTTATATAGAAGAAGACATGGTTTGCAGTAACTGTTGTATTCTGCAGTAACTGTTGTATTAGCTATATCGAGAAATAATGGGGAAGTTTCTGAACAGATAGAACGTGTGGTCGAATAATTGGTACTGTATTTTTCTGAAACCAGATATTGTAAATGAGGACCTTTTAACCTAGATAAAATGTCGTTTTGTTATCTATGGCCTAACTCCATCTATTCAATTTCTACGTAATTTTATGGATAAACTGAATCTTCGCAAATAAGAGAACACGTATTAAAATATTCTTTGTCAAAACGCTCGTGCTGTAATATTTTTTTTTCACCATTAACATTAATTCTGTTTTAAACTGTTTGCTATGCTAATATCGTGGATACAATTTGATACTAATCTACAAAGATTACTTTTGCTTGAATCCTTGTTTTTATTGAAGTCGTTTGGCAGAATCAAATTATTTAGAGTTGTTTTTTCTTATGGTAAATCTGAATTTCTTTAAAATACTACCCGATTGGAATATCGCTTTGAATGTGTGAGAATCCTCATTGATCCAAGCATTTTGATTTGTTTCTCAGAATGAAGATATGCCTTTTATTTTGTCTACCACATAAACTTCTTCAAATAATACATTTCTTTGAATTCAAACTTTTGAACTTACATTTAAACATTCTTGAATAAACGTATATTTCATACTACGAAATAGAACTATAAATGAGAAATATTGATTGGTTGAATTCAATTCAGTTTTTTTAAAATTCAATTCAAGTACTTGAATCCAATCTACATCCAACGCCCACTTATCATTTAGATTTTCTTGAGTGAGACGACCGTTCATGATGTGATTGACTGATATTCGTTACTTTCTCACATACCCCATCATTTGTTCACCAACAAAACAATACTCATTTATCAATCTTGTAAACACATAACCAGTTTTTGTCATCTATAAAAGAACATCATTCTAGAAATCAGAGGAGACATGTTTCTAATCTAAATTATGTTGGTTTGTCTTACAAAGACATTACTATGTTTTATATGTAAGACAGTGAAAACCCACTAAATTGGTCCTTCTATGAACCGGTTTCCCCTTTAAATCGGCCAATTATTCTGGTCCCGACATCGTTACTATATTATTCAAAAAACCCTCTAAACAGGCATCCAAACTAAATGACCTGGTCCCAGGCTCGACTGGTTTTTAGGGGTTCCATTGTACCTCGAATATTTCAAGTTCTGCCTTTGTTTAAATAAATACACTCACTGCAAAAATAACCGCTTATAGTAAAATAAACTTGACACAGGAAATTTATTCTGAATTTGAAATTGATATTTACTTCATGGCAGTTTTGTTTTAAAGTAAAGGCAGCAGTATCGGCGTGAACAATTTGCACTATTTGTAGATTTCTTTGTGGCAGCTTTTTGGTAAAACAAAGTAAGCGTGTGAACTACTTGTTCTATTTACAGATTTCTTTGTGGCTGCTTTTTGGTAAAACGAAATAAGGATAATGCTTAATATCTTAAAACCTATATATTATATTTGATAAAAAAAACTGACATCTTTATATTTTTTTTATTCTGACTTCAATTTTCTGAGGTGTACTCAACATCAAACCGACTGCTTTATAAAGACTTTATTCTGACTTTTAATTTCTGCAGGTTTCGCTCAAAATTAACAGAGTTATCCATCTTTAAAACGTTTGTTATAACTTCATAATATAATAATGATATTAAAATTAGATAATATTGAAAACAATGATCTAGGGTGGTATATCTAGGATTCAATAGATGATTTACAAATATGTTTCGAATAATAATACAATTTAAATTAATTTATTACAATTGTATCATGATTTTGAGAACATCAAACATGTGTGACTCAAACAACGTTACACATAAAATAACAGATTGGAAATTCAGATGGGTATAGTGAGTGACTGATCGGCGTCTTCGAAAACTAAATGTTGATGATAAATAATTAAAAGTTTTTAATTACAATTGTCTTACACCATGTGAAGCTTGGATGTGCATTTTAATCCTTTGGCCAGGAGATAAAATCAAACCAAAATAAACTCCCTTTCGTTGATTTTACTACAACACACATAAACTGTAGTTATCACGGCATCCATGTATTTCGTAGTTAGTACAACTGTGGCTTTCATACATTTCGTAACTCGGCCACTTTATTCCCTATTTGCTGGATTGCAGAAGTTTCAGGAATATCCACACCCATTAATCATGCTTAAATCAACACTTAATTTGAATTTCCGATCACAGACAAATAAACATTGATATCATCCAGGGTTATGTAAATTATGTCAATCGTTTCTTGATATATTTTGGGACCTTGACACATTAAAGCTTTGATTGATCGATTTGATATCTGTTTGAAAGTCGATTATAATACACGTATATAAATACATGCTGTTTAGTTGATTTTGTATAATGTATCCATATTTTTTTTTATTTTTCGGCATTAACGCCTGTTTTCAACAGTTTTCCAGTATTTACAAAATCAGTATTTCATACACAAGTGACCACTTCATCTAATCATTGTTCCTGGATTCCGTACCAGAATGTACCATGTTGTCCGCGATGAACTGCCAACTTCTACACATGAATCACTAGAATCAGAACAGGGAGACGAATGGTCCGAGACATGATGGCTTCATACAAACCGACAGCGACAACCTGGGCCACGTCCATTTGATTGTCAATTAGTCTGATACACGGACGAATCCATTGTTACATATTTCAGCGTGTTTTGCCCAGACTGAAGTAAAATTAACCAATCGGGAAAAACACTGAATACAACACATACATGCGTTAAGTTTAGAGAAGTTGGCGTTACCGATTTTATTTATTTACAAATATATTGCAGGTCAGTTTGGTGTTACAAAGCAGAAACAAAACAATGAATGTTTTTCGATTTTTTTGGAGGCAGAGACAATTAGGCGCTTTCTATAAATCTGATTCAATCATCTGCAAATAAAGGGTCATGAAAAACGATATTCTGCAAGAACCAAGACAACACACAGACATATGATAAATAGACTGATTCATGGTAAAGTTTCTGTTTGATCTATCGTATGTCCATTGCTTGGCCAAATGTCAATGAAGCCAAGGCTTGTGAAAAGGGAGAAAAGAGAGAAAAATCGTCTGAAAATTACCTTACATGATCGTGCATTTTTAGTACATGCATGAAATGCCTTTGTTCATAAATGTATGATAAATGCACTACCGGTATTGTTGATTATTTACTGCTACTTATTTTCAACTCTTTGGGTTCTTTTTGCCAATATTAAATTGAAAATAGATATTAAGATTTAAGTTCACGATCGAATAATCCTTGATATTCGATGTGTTTTGCCACACGAAATAGGAAAGAACTGAGTAGCAAAGAATGATGTGTGTTTGGTTAAAGCTACTAAATTATTTACTTATTTCATACCTCCATTTTACATACAAAACCACTTTTTACACAGATCGATGATTATGTGCGTGCCATTAAATCGTTGTCCGTATGGTTAAAGATAAATTGTAAAGTACAAAATGTAATTACATGTGTAAATGTTTTCTTAAACAAACATGCGCAGTCAAATTATATTAAGTTCTTTCAATCCAAATTTCCATGAACAATAAATTAAATGGTATACCATACAATGCTAAATGAATCAATCTTCAACAGTCTTTTTACAAATGTAATATTTATTGAAGGGATGTTCTATGTGTTCACATCTAAACAATCTTGTACAGCATAGCGAAGAATAAAGGTAAACTTCAATAATTTATAGTTAATTAGTAGTTTGAATACAAAGGTGATGGCACTTGAAGTACTTTCTGGATCAGCTGCAACTTCACGCATTTCCGGCGAAACAAAAACTTGTATATAAGAATGAAAACGTAATATTATCCTGAATATTCGTAAACAGAAAATAAATAAAAATCACATGATAACGAAGTACGTGAGAGAAAATTATGAATAAAATCTTAAATTCAACTTTTGATTCTAATTCCTGACCTTGATTTTCACTGTTGGTCTTTTGTGAATCTCTTGATGCTTCTAGGAGGTTTAAATCCATAAACTCTTGGTCATAGTTTTTGTACCTTGTAAAAGTATTGACCCTGCGGCTTTGAAGCACAACTCATTTTGAATGTGAAGTTGATTATGGAAGTCGTGAAGTTCATTAAGATTTGTATTCAAATTCTTTTCTGAGGACTCTAGGAAACACAATGTGTGGAATTGGACGCCGAAAGGTCTCTAAAACCTGATTATGATAATGCCTCTGAAGATGATGTTAGAATTGAACATGCTTAATATGCTTGCATGTCTTGACCGCTTGCCATCGGGTTCATGGTGATGAAAAATATATCAAGATATTCTCTTCGGTAAATTAATTTGAGTATTCAACTCAGTATTTTCTGAACCATTAATAATTCATTCTATGAGGTTAATATGGTGAAATTGAGGACTTTTTCAACTAATGACGACGAACGTTATCTTTAGCACGAAAAATCTTGAAAGGTGCCCAGGCGGCACTAGCGCTATATGACAGGACAAATTATACCAATGTATTCCACATAGCATTTAAACTGATAGACTTGTTTTTCATCCATTTTTTCAATAACAAACGGTTTGTATACGGTTTGAAACCATTAGGAACGAATTTATACTACCAACATAGTATTATATCATTTTACACACATTTCAACTGCATAGCATCATTTCATTTTGTATACCTTTTTTCTACATAGCATTGTATTATTTTGCCCATATTTATATTTTTATAATTCGCCTCGCTTTTTATGGGCCTTGTTTACAATTGGCGATTTTCGTGCTTTTTTAACATCGTCCTTCAAAAACCGATGAAATATTGTATATATCAGTTATCTTGTCAATTGCTAAATGTTTTCCCCGGAAATAAACACAATAAACGTTAACCATTAGTTGGAGGGAGGATTTGGTTCTTTAAAAATCCATATCGGTGTATCAGTACACATATTACTTTGTTTTACACAATAAGTTTTTATGCACATCAGTATTAGTCATGGCTAACACTCCAATGTATTTTGCGTACTGATCAAAAGTGCTCTAAAATGAAAAGCCTCCTGCGAGTCTGTGTTTTCGCCGGAGCCAGTCTGCCGTTCGTTCTTTGCTTAATTAATAAATAGTTCTAGTTTGAACTAGAACAAATGGCACAGGGAATACCAAACATATTTGGCCATTATAAAACCACCTGGGACACTAACAAAATGTCTACAGCTTTAAGACATGAAATATATTCATAATATTTCTAAATTTTCCTTTCATAGCATACCAAATTCTTTCAGTTCCAAGACTCATCAACTGTTTGAACATTTTCTACAACATCAGCATCACCAGACACTGTTTACAATCATTCAGACGTACATTAAACATATGGCGATACCTGAATATCAATCTTTATGTCAATAATTGTCTCATATAGACTGTCAATGTCATCATGTCTTGGTTTATTTGTTAATTTAGAATATAGGTTTCGATGTAACGACGTAAGACTTGTATTTAAAGCTGTCGGAAAATGGTCCTTATTTTGTGTACCAAGCATTACTTTGATAATATTTCATTTCTATGCGACTTGAGATCTTCACTTTTGTCCTTTTTGTACTCAGAGAAAGACGGAAACTGTAGTTATTTTTATATTCTAAATTTTGCAATTTTATGATACATGATTTCATTACGCCAGATTCAACGCATGTTTATTTTGTTTCTAAAGACGTTTATTGGTCAGCGATTTATTTTCATTTGGAGAGTTTTTACTCCCGCAATCCTTTTCGACAATCCCACAAGTACATTGAAAGCAGAATTGATCGTTTTTACTCGGTTACAAAGTCGCTGATTTTTTTATATAATGCCCGCTGTTACAAGTATGCTCCCTTAAAAGTGCTTTTTGTCTATCTTGTGTATTATTTTGATAAAATGGTGTCTGCGACGTTTGAATAATTACCGACAGTGTGTACGGTGTACTGGTGTTCAACACTGGGCAAGTTATCTGCTCTCCGATGACTTTATATTGAAATATTACAGTGTTCTTACATTGATTGTTTACGGATATTACAGATGATTTATCAAACAAGAAAATGAGACAGTCTGTAAATAATTATTTCTATATTGTATTTATATGAAAAGTATTCACACAAACGTACATTCTAGAAGTCATACACGACAAAAAATCACGACTCATACAACAACATACAGCAATAAAAAACGGCACAAAAACGATTAGAACTATTGGAACTGTAATGGAAAAGGCCATAACTCGAGATTCGTAAGCATACATGTTACCGCAAGTTTATTCCCAATATAACGCAACTAACACCCCAGAAACAATTACCTACAATTACTCACTAACACCTCAGAAACAATTACCTACAATTACTCACTAACACCTCAGAAACAATTACCTACAATTACTCACTAACACCTCAGAAACAATTACCTACAATTACTCACTAACACCTCAGAAACAATTACCTACAATTACTCACTAACACCTCAGAAACAATTACCTACAATTACTCACTAACACCTCAGAAACAATTACCTACAATTACTCACGAATTTGGGCCTGAAAATCTGTATCTTATCGTAAGATAATGGATATCTTTGCTTCATTACATTATTACGAGAAATTAAGAACACCATTTAATCACGCATATTCTTCATTTAAACAACTAATTAATCATTAGCAGTGTGTTAACCATGCGTCTTAAAATCCAACAACTCCAAGTAAATTAAAAAATAAATGCATGTTGAATACATCATTTATTTTTTATCTTTTTTGAATTAAGCAATAATGGTAATTGATGAATGCATTGATGGTGTTCCGAGATTCATGCAAACAGTGTTAAAACACATTTTTAATACCGTTTAAACCCATTACTAAATGACATACGACGAACGCATAGTATTGTCGGTAACGATTGTCACTTTCCTGTTTCAAAAAATTGTAATATGTAACAATACCTTCCATTTTCATGGCTTCATTTTCAATACTATCTTAGAACTTTTGCTGAACTGACATGAACTTGTCTTCTTGTCAACTCTATATAGATCTGCTGTTGTTGATTTTACAAAATGCATTGCTAGTGATATCATCTTACCAATATTCTTAATTGACTCTGTGAAATAGCATTCTCTTATCTGTTTGATTGCCGCAATTGTCACAATGTAAGACATTGCTATAATAATTGCAAAACAATTTATCTTGTTGCAATATCGCATCATGCTACATTCAGCGGATTTGTTCTGCAGCTGTCACTTACACCTTTTCAAATGCTCTATCAACCAAGTGCAATATGTTTTTGCGGTGTAGATACATAAATGGGAATTCTTAAGATATAACACATTGCTGTTGTTTGTCATTCTAGTAAAGGGCGAATAAAGTGTTAATGTTTTAACATTATATGATATAGTACGGAGTAGAAATAATAGTTTTGTCATAAAGAATACTTTAACGTACT
The DNA here is from genome assembly GCA_008271625.1 of Lutraria rhynchaena. Classification (NCBI taxonomy): domain Eukaryota; kingdom Metazoa; phylum Mollusca; class Bivalvia; order Venerida; family Mactridae; genus Lutraria; species Lutraria rhynchaena. The sequence goes on from VIBL01000163.1 coordinate 323,675, forward strand.
TTAAAGCTGCCAGCTTATACCAAGGGAATAAAAACTTAGCTTGTCTACTTTATTGAAGTTACCGTGAACGGCGACTGTATAAAACTGTATAAAATCAGAAAATATGTAACGTCAAATCTCTTTTGGCCCACTCCATATATACAATGTAGTTATACAACGCTCGCGAAATGCGAAGAAAAACGAACCGTGTCTATAACAATTAGACTTTGGAAAAGTTCCCCTCGAGCAAACAGATTAAGTTGATAGACGGTATGTCTTGTACTTTATGTTGTTAACATGTCGTTGTTGTTATGTTTTACATACAAGCTGTCTATTGGGAAGGACTAATGTCGTGTTTCCTGGTTGGACAAACAATGTTTGAAAACTAACATTCATTTCTTTCAACATTTCCTGTTTCTTTTGCAGAATTAGAATTTAGAATTCTTTAATAGTCAGATCGTATCTGTGAGCGCGCTTTCTGTTTGATCAACAAATAATCAAACAGATGTAATCGCATATTTAATGAACACAATATATGATAACACAAATTCTAATGGTCATGTTATGTTTACGTGTGTGAGAATTTTATATTGTATAACAGCATTTACGTTAATAATGTGTTCAAATGTCTGGTAGGAAATTCTTCTGGGATTCAAGTGGCAGTATCAAATTCAATATCATTCAACACAAACTAACACGAGCCTATACTGGATGCTAGACAAAATGATTACATGTTTTCTTCATTCTGTATAATAAGAATTTATAACATTTTAAAGTTTGATATGCAGTGGAACTCCGCTAAGCCGGCCGAACCGGGACCAGGTCAATTGACCGGTTTAGACGGATGCCAGTTTGGAAGGGATTTTTTAATTATGTATATAGTAATGAAGTCGGGACCAGAACATTTGGCCGATTTAGACAGGGAACTGATTTATAGAGAGACTGGTTTAGAGTGTTTCCACTGTAATCAGACAAATGTATATTTCTCATGCCTCGCCAGAGTATACAGTTTGTTACAACGTAGACATAAGGATGTTTACGTCCAAATTCTGTCTCCCGCAATCCACAGGAATATATATGATGATTATACCAATATAAGCCGATACAATGTGATTATAACATGTAGTATGTATCCCAAAAAGCACAAGTGTAGCCCAGGATGACAACGGCATCACATGGACCACGTAATTATGTTGTATTTTATACAACACCATGTAATTATGTTGTATTTTATACAACACCAGAAAATCAGACAGTCTAGTTAAACAACAAAGTGGAACAAATCAACAAATTGCTAGTATATATTAGCCAATAGTTCCAGTGAATGTTTTTCGTGTCTTTTTAATGTTTTGATGTAGTATAATTTCGGACTATTTAGTAAATATGCTTCACCTCATATACCAATGTCATTATAAAACTAAATTTCGTGCAGAAATTGTAACATCTTTGAGAAATATGTCAGAAAGGTCGTATTAATTCATTACAACGCAATATACGCTGGGTCAGTGTGAATTATTAGAACTCCTTGAAAATATTACTTATTTTGTTACTACTGTAAATGTTGTCATGATTTAATATTATCGTTCCTTGTGGCGTAATATTCTATTGTTATGAAAAGTATGAGAACATTTCAGAAAAGATTCTCGTCATGAATGCAAATGTCTCATCGGTGAGAGTTCGAAACTCACTTTGGACAGAAATGTGAGGAAGCTGTCCAGCTAGCATACAGAAGGTCGATGGTCCTACCCCGAGGTATGTCTGGGGTGTTTGTTAGTGCGACATTAAACACGGGGAAAAAACATAAGAATTCAAAATGAGAACCTTTACTTAGTAACTTTCATTCATGGTCAAAATCAGCCAGAGTTGTGCCTGATAAAATGTTTTGTGTCATTAAATTTATAACGCATTAGGTTAAATACCAGTTATAATCAATGATACAGTTAGTGATGAGTAACTTGATTACAATAAACGGAGTGACAACATGGTTATTCGTACATTTTTGTACAAATGATTGTTTAGTAAAAAGGTTGCAACGTGATGATCTTGTACTTGATTTAAAAACATAATCCTGTGGAAAGACTTACTGTGTTCGTTATACTGTACGAAAATGCATGCAGCTGTCCCGGTTCGCTCAATCGATGAAGCGTAGGGCATTTGAATGAGAAGTCATTGGGACTGGCGAGATTTAGGCCTATCATGGCTCGTGATATTGTATTCAAAGTCATTTGTTTCGAATTTCTAAATCATATAACACACACAGAAAGTGCATAATTGGGGTATTTACTATGGATTAAAGGATACGAAATGCTACTACTTGGTTATATACTGGTTAGGTGTAAATCCCATAACGAATGAACAAATTTTCCTGTAGTGAACTGATTTGCTGGGTGCGTACATATGTTCCTTTTGCTTTATTTATTTATTTATCTAAAACACAGACACATCAATTGGTATAAACACCGAAAATCGATATCGATGGTATCCAAGCCGAAATTGCTTCTTTATCTGAACTTTATCTGTTCATTGCATTGTACTATGAAAAAACTGGAATTGGCAATAATGGATGGAATTTTCTTTTGAAATATTTTATCTGTATCATTTGGGTATTCAGTTTGGTGTCCGAAATTAACGCTAGATGATGTTAAAAGCGTACCCATTTATTTCCAATAAATGTTCATTTTTTAGTTTTTAATTATTAACAGTAGTAATCGAATGGTTTGCTTGTGCGGCTTGTGTGAGAAAATTTATGAACAATTTAGACATATTATGTTTGAATCAGGCGTGGAATTCAGATGACTTTGTCTACTGATTCTTGAGACAAATTGTCTTGGTGGAGAAACATATTCAGAAATTTTGTATATAAGCCCATGCTTACACCTTAAGACACTTATAATATATGTATTCATTGTTATTCATATCATACCAAGCATAAATAAATTCAAATTAAAGTGATTGTGAAAACAACAGACCGAATAAGGATATTGTTCTATTCCTCTTCAGTAAGATCTTTGGCATGCAAAGTAAAGTAATATATTATAATACATTGTGTGTAACATATAACTGCTATGTTGAAAATTCTACGCTTAATATGTCTTTTTTAATCATCACTCGTGACCGCTTTGGTAGGCTAAGTCATATAAACTATTGACTGACCTGACTAGACCGGTCGTTCCTTTAATCAGACCATGCAATCAAACCAGTTACCAATGATTTAACCAATGACATGCAGAATTCAATGGAAGCTCTCTTTTGTCTTGAAATGTTGTGGATTGGATGTCACAAATGCTGTAATGGCAAGTTTGAAGTATTTTTTTTCTTGTTAAAATGTTGACATTTTCTTTTCTCCGAAAGTGATTGATTATTAATCATCCTCTTGTGAGATAATTTAACAATGAAGTACAGTTAACTGGTCGATTTGAAGGCTGATTTTCAATAATTTATCATTGTAAATGAAGTTAAGATTTTTTGAGCTCATTGGGAAGTGTTCATTAAGAAACTTTTTTGCCGCAGGCCAGCCTTAAACAAAGTTGAGTGTCTTACTGAAAAGCTTAATGGTAGCAATTAAGTTCTACGTGTTGTAAAGTCATGTTGCAAGTTTGAATTTATATCCTAAGTAACTAGGATAAAAAGGTTTAATAATAATATCTCTCGGATTCCGTGTTTAAACTATACAGGCACTCAGAGTATTTTAGAGGAGTGACACGAATATGGTTAGATATGGATTGGCTTGTGTTTATTTTTATGCGTTTTATTTTTGACTGTGTTGTTTTATACAGAAAATCCTCACTTGAAAATCACTTCAATATTAAGACCGCTTCATTATCACCATACATATTCAGACAAGCATTTAATATTTCTTCCTAGGTTTGCTTTGATTTCCCCAGAGGTAACTATGCGGTTGTGCCCACAAAATTGTTAAAACCCCTGTAGCCTTGCCACTGACCATTCCCGGGAGCTACCCGGCAGACTATGTTTTGTCCTCCAATTTTGAGAAGGTGTTGGATAGGTTTGGGTTTGTTGGTTATAGGGAAGGTAGTTGTTGAAGGAAGGTGGAATTTTTGTGCGCGTTTTGTTTAGGAATCCTTTCCTCATCTATACTGATAATAAAAAAGATCTTTTGATGCTAAAGATGGTCTCAATATTGTGGCTCAACTGTAATTATATAAGAAATTTTTTCCCTTCGATTGTGGATTTAGCCGTCGTGAAATATATTGCATGTTCCGTCTGTGAACTGTTCTTTTTTATACAATCTACTCTCGTAATTCGCTCAATCAACTCTTCGAGTGTCATATACACCAGACTGCAACGTTCTAACGATTTGTTATAGCCACTAAAATAGCTTTCTTAATGCGGTAACGACTTACATGATCAACAGAATCTGAATCAAATAAGTTATGTGATCTTTAGTGATATTCAGTTGATCCTAACATATTTCATGTAAACGACATATGCTTAGAGAACCGGTTGATATTGTTAGATGTTGGCCGCATGCTGTGATTTGAATGATATTTTATTTCTGAAAAACACCTCGTGTTCTATTATCTCTCGTTTCTCTTGTCGATCATTCAAACTCAATTTTAAACTCATATAGGGTTGTAGCAAATAAACGACTTTTACTTAACGACAACATTAACCCGATCTTTTTGCATAAGTTCTTCCTTTGAAATATATCAGCTCTTCAGACATAGTAGATTCGTAGATAACTTTCAAGAATATGTTACACCAACAAATATTGATCTAGCTCAGCTCATGTCACCTAGATCAAGCATATACTGAGTGATTTTCCAACCTGCTGAAGCTCATTGACAATGACTGACGTTTTTAGGAGTTCGTTTTCACTTACTATACGTTCATGCATCGACGGGTTTAGTCTGTTGTAGCTAATTTCAAAAATGAATGCTAACTTAAAAATGGATATTTAGTCAGATACATGGACTAATTAATTGATCAGTGTCTTAACATTAAACGCAACATCACGATTGCACGTTCGGGATTGACTTTCAGTACATTCTAACTACATGCTTTAATGGCATGATTGTTTTCAAATATATCCCAATATCAATCTATATGATCAACACTTCTTAATACCATTTGATCAATGATAGAAATCCTACCATGGAAGATTCTCTTTCGTCATAACTAACGTGATTTTAAGCTTGGTTTAAACGTATTCGGCGGTACATAGGAATATTACCTTATTTTGATAATGCTAGAATGAAACCGAAGATCCATAGAAAGATACATAGACTGACAGATTTTTATCTGGTTAGAAGGCGTATACCATGGTTCTCTTGAAATAAAGATTAATAGACTCGCCCTTGATTGCAATTTACGATGACCTGTCTATCAGATGTCAAATTACGTGACCTTGTCAATAAAATCTTGGCTTTTAGAGCTTATTGTCTTCAGGAGATAGAATAAATTGGAGGCTTATCATTTTATAATGCATTTGAGTAACCCCATGAAAGAGAGATAAAACGAATATAATGGTCTATACTATTTTCTGTTGTATATAATATGTAAACAGATATATATTTGTATGTAGCCGTAATTGTTAGTATTACTTAACACATGACAATGTACATGGGTGTCATATCAGCATTCCGATAGTGACAAAACATGCTTCCTCATCAAGGTAATCTTAGAATTCTGTAGCCCTTTTATACCGACAATGGCGATTTACAACTCATAGAATCTACGTTCCAAATATTACGTTTGTAGGTGTAGCTTTTTAAGCATGTTCATTTATAAAATGTACTTAATTGACCACCCAGCTTACTGCCTCTTTTCTTTGCACGGATCTGAACACATAAACCCTGTGGATTTATCTTTATAAACGTTTTAACTTAACACTGTCATCCTCCTTAAATGCCTGCTTATACCAATTAAGAAAACATGCGATTTCCACTGGATTGTTGTTTTTGCCATGTAAGCAATTGTTTATTTGATACAGATAGACGGATGTATTAAACTAAAACATTACTACAAGAGACAGATATACAAAGATACTCTACTCGGTGAATAGCAATTGGCATTTCAGATTCTAATATACATATCAAAATGAAACCAAAATGCAAACTAAAGTCTTGGCAAGAATATTTAATTTTATTTACAGAGCCCCTAAAGTTACATTCTACACTTATATTTTAACATGTGGCACAATTTTTTATCTCGTAATTACAAAATAAAAAAGTATGCTACCAGTCAAAATGTATGTGTTGAATGTCACTTTAGGGGCTCCGTAGAAATAAGTCTAGGAGTAATTACATTTTGAATGAATTTTTCATTTTCACACAGACATTGTCATCAAACGCTTGCTGAAACATTCTTTAGAACACTTCATGTGGGTGGCATTAGGGTTATTTTTTTTCAAGTTGTCATTTAGCAAATTCATTTCTGTTGGCATGAAGTTTTAATTAACTCGTACCGGTATAAAATCAATGTACTCATGCCAAAAGAACCGTCAATTATATTATTATGCCTGTTTTAATTAATTGATCTTCACAAACAGTGAATTTGAATAATTTATTTTGTGTTTCTCAATATAGCCCAGTTCATTGGATAAAAATACTTTTCATTCTCATATTACAATATTACAGCATATTAGAATATTACAGCATATTAGAATATTACAGCATATTACAATATTACAGCATATTAGAATAGTACAGCATATTACAATATTACAGCGTTTTACAATATTACATCATATTAGAGCTCTTGAGAATACGTTAAATTGTTATTTTTGAAAACTTCATTGACAGCAGTTTCACAAAATGATCACGTCGTCATCGCGGAAGCAGGCACACTTGGGCCAGCCCAAATTGCAATGTCGAAGCAACAGGGCATTTGTGTGGACTCGGAAAGATGTCAAAATATGATAGACCAAAGCGAAGTGAAGTCAGTAATAACATAATTATTATATTATGATGAGTCAAATGAATGGAAATGTGACCACTGAAACTTTCAATTCGAACTATAATGATTATTTTTGAGTAATGATTTTACTTGAAATAAAATTTCTTACTAGCATGCTTTGACCGATTGCCATGTCATGCGATTTATGCATATTGAGGTTATGTATCTGTTATGTTCATATGTAGTTTAATACAAAACTTTCAGAACCAAACTTGGACAACAAATCACAATACATGTATGATAAGCAATTAAATAAGTCATATGAGGACTTGTTGGAGTTTAAGTGTATGTCGCAAATCCTAATATTAATGCAGTGGTTTTAGCATTTTCCACCTTCTGTTAGGTCAATCGCGTGTTTTCAGTTGCAATTTGACCGAAAAGTAATCAGCAAAATGCTTTATATATCATGCTTTAACACCAATTTAATTGCTATAAAACCACCATTTTCGGCGTCGGTCTTGATGTTAACTATTTTCTTTAGCTGAAGAATCAATGCCTTGCTCCATTGTTAAATCATTGTAGATGTTGTATAGTTTCCCTAAAATTCATTCTGCGTATTCCAAATTTGAATAACAAAACAAGTATTTTCCTTACAAAGTAGAATTTACAATTTCATGACACATATGCATTCGATTGATTTATACCATGTTAATAATCAGGTGCACTTCTATAAACAAAAGGCCTTTTGGAAGAAAACATTAGGGTAAAGCAAAGAATGCAAACTCGAGCTTCGGAAATAGTCCACCTTCTTCGGTCGTTCCCAGCAGAATGCTCAAATATCAATACGACCATTACGACTTAAGCAAATATATGATTTTAAAACTATACCTGGCATATTGCATACATCAAGTGATGCGTTTCGAAACCAGAATTTTTAAATTTATCGTATGAATTCTATCTTATGCTACAACATGTTTAAATAACGATATTTTGGACATAGTGTGTAGTACAAATCGCAAATCAAAGAAAATATATACGCGAAGGATTAAATTTGCTTATTTCAACTTGAAAACGCGTTTGGAGTCAGATTATATCATTCCAGTTGTAGTTTGATTGTTTCTCTTGATGCTGATCCCATGATCCACTATCACTGTGATGTCTGAGATAGTTTCGATCTCTGATAATACGGTAATAATTGCTACACAATTATCTTGTCATTTAATCAAGTAATTTCAATCAACCGTACAATTCATTTAATCATCATGCGTGTTTGTTTGTTTTTTGTAATACGTTCTGTTGTGTGATCACTATCATTTTAATAAAGGTTGTTGTATGGGGGGCGTAAACCGTTGCGGTGGGTCATTTTTTTGCCAGAGTTACAAGGTGGGATGTTCAATCTGGTGTCCCCGGAAATCGAAACTTTATGACTTCCTTTGAAGCGCTCAAAATCTCAATATTCTCGTATCTAAAACCATGTTCCAGTTGGTCTTAATTCGTGAAGGTTGCTCTTCTGATTCATTATTTTCAGAAACGGATTCCACAAACTGAATTGTTACTAAATACTTAAATAAATATTTGACAATATGTATATACACCTATGCACAAAGCCTACTTATGTCGACACCCACGTAAAGTTTTATGTTAATAGAACGAGAACAAAATCAGCCAGTTTTATTCTATAACACAAAAACTGGGTAGTTATGTTTTGCTGGTATTTATACACAGATCTTATTCAAAATGATTAATATGAAAATATCAATACCCAGATCTATTCGGTATTAAATCATTTTTTACTTTTCACTGTTTTCTGTGGATTTTATCTATGCATGTTGCATTTCCCTGGATGCATTAGCTTTCATTTCGAAATTTATGAAACTCATTACATTGCAAGGGCTGAAGTAATTACCTCATTTATTGTTATAAATTTTTCAAACAAAAAATGAAGAAAAATAGATTCCGACAGAAATATGAATATTTGAATGAATTTAAATGATCTATGATCACTAGTCAGACATTTCCACGGTGGTTTTGTATGAAGTAGATCTGTACGTCTGTGTTGTTATTGTGACAAATGATAACACCGCGTGATTAGTAAGTTCAAATGGTAGAACTGAATGGGTCGAATTTATTATACTTGCCATTACCAAATAAAACATTTTTGTTTCTTCAATTAGCCTACACGAAATCCTTTCGGTTGTCATTTGAGAAATTGCATTTATACGCATTTGTGAGAATAATAACATATCACATGACAGTAATTGACATCATGTCTTTACATCAGGTGTCTAGTCATTGATTTCAGCAGATGTTTTGCGTTTTTGCAGTCGAATACATAATTGCACTGTCTCGAAAATTCTAAATGTTGCTTGCAGGTTATAAGCTAGTGCATAGGAAATGAAATCAATGTCGTGATGATATTTAGATATGAACTTAATATGTAATAAATAATAGACGCCATTTTTGTTATTCGCTTATCGGTTCAATACTTTTGCAATTTTGTCTTTAAAGGGTACTCGGCTCTTTCTGGTTACAGACGCTATTGTGTTCCTGTATATTTTATAATGCTAAGTAATGTGGTGACGAACTGTAATAAACTATTAATAATTTTATCGTGTATGTCATAGGCTATTTGTTTGTGTAGGAATTATCTGAAAGGGAAAAAATCTCGCTTTAAGCCCATTTAACTACATAACAACGACTTGTAGAGAAAGATTTTCTGAAATGATACAGTTACAAAAAGAAAGAAATGCCAATATGTGATCAAGTTATAAATAAATCGTGAACAACGGAATACCACACTGTGAATAAACGGCAGCACGTTTTCCTGTAATACGTGCAGTGTAGGGCGTATTTATTGTAATTTCGTTTTGACATAGTAACCGTACTGCGTGACTTGTGGAAACGAATCAAATTGACAACAAATACAATGTTATGTATGGGATCGTTATGAAGGACAGACAACAAGATCATGTTGACGTAAGTAAATATCTTGGAAAATGTGAAACGTAACATGGGTAATATAGAATTTCGATATCTCGTACAGAGATAAACATTTACAAGGAGCGTTAATAGAAGGACTTCATTATTGCCACATGTGATATCTAACACATCGGAAACAAACAGACATACACTATATTGCCAATCTAATGTGCTTCCAGCAGGGAATTATGGTAAAAGGACAGGCTAGTCTAATATGTCAACGCTAGGACGCATGGGTGGTCAATATGCCAATTCATATAGTTTCTCGTTCATGCGTAGCCATCAAAGGAAATGACAGTATTTATGTTTTCAATGTTCATGTTTGTAACTGTTTAATCAGCAGTCTACCAAACTAATTAGCGAAACAAAAGACAAGCAGCGTAGTTAAAATTTATTTCCTCGCTGACGATATTAGATGTATTTTCACATGAACAAAGTATTATAATATTTTAATTTTAACCATTGCGGATTTAAGGCAATATTATATTGTCTTTTAGACAAACAGAAGGGCTTGAAACGACATAGTGTATGTTTAGTGACACCACTTGATATAAAATGTATTTGAAACAATTATCTCAAACTAGATACACTTCAATTTGTTTATAAATTGAAAATTGTTATCTACTTTATCCAAGCCGAAATTGCATCTATATCTGTGCTGTATCAGAATATAGCATTGACTGCATTTCCTGTGACGTTCATATCTTTTTTACATTAGCATATAAAGTAATTTAGTTGAGTTAAAGATTGTAGATAGTATATGTCCTTTGTAAACACACCTAAGCTTACACAATATGTCATTTCGTTGTATGATATAAAAATAGTCTATAAGTTATGGATGGATACGTTTCAATATGTCTATGTCGAACGTACAACCTGTCATGATAGATTTTGATTTTCACTTTAATGTTAAGTCATGGTGAATCTTGCTGTTTTGATCATATGTTGAGAGATACCTAAACAAATTTGTGAGATGCATGTAAAAAAATATTCAAGTATATGGACCATGTTGGCGGGCCAGTGTGTTTTGTTTTGTGCATTATGTGTGGGCCGAGACTGTTGGTTTACGGCTTTACTGATCTGTCGGGTAAAGGTGGAATATTTTGCATGAAGAATTTCATGAGAATAATAATGTTTTTTTTCTATCCTGTCAATTAGAGAGATTCTCAATAAACTATGAGAAAAATGAAAATCCAATAGTAATTTTAGCATATGAACAGACTGCATATCTTTTCATTAGAACATATATTTATGCTTGAATTGCTTTATATACATTTGTGCTTGAATTGCTTTATATACATTTGTGCTTGAATTGCTTTATATACATTTGTGCTTGAATTGCTTTATATACATTTGTGCTTGAATTGCTTTATATACATTTGTGCTTGAATTATTTTATATACATCTGTGCTTGAATTGCTTTATATACATTTGTGCTTGAATTATTTTATATACATTTGTGCTTGAATTGCTTTATATACATCTGTGCTTGAATTGCTTTATATACATTTGTGCTTGAATTATTTTATATACATTTGTGCTTGAATTATTTAATATACATTTGTGCTTGAATTGCTTTATATACATTTGTGCTTGAATTATTTTATATACATTTGTGTTTGAATTGCTTTATATACATCTATGCTTGAATTGCTTTATATACATTTGTGCTTGAATTATTTTATATACATTTGTGCTTGAATTGCTTTATATACATTTGTGCTTGAATTGCTTTATATACATTTGTGCTTGAATTATTTTATATACATTTGTGCTTGAATTGCTTTATATACATTTGTGCTTGAATTATTTTATATACATTTGTGCTTGAATTGCTTTATATACATCTATGCTTGAATTGCTTTATATACATTTGTGCTTGAATTGCTTTATATACATTTGTGCTTGAATTATTAACATCGTTTCTGTGATCGATTTCAGAAAATAATTTCGGAATAAGATAAATTAAAATTGATAAAATACACTTAGCTTGCAAATGTTTACGTCGTTGTTCTTATCAATTCATTTTGTAAGCCGTTGGAAGATAAACATACTTGTCATACAATGGTTTACAATATCACACATCACTTTTATGTCTAAATGTAATTTGACATTTCTTATGTCATTTGTAATAAACAGAGGAATCTTACTCTACGGGGTATTACATTATGTCACTAAGCATCAGGGTAATACCAATATTGTTGCGCAAACGACACTTATTCTATTCTCTTAACGAAACAGTGTTTTGATAACCGTTTGTATTTATTTAAAGTCTAGGGATGCACTCCTACGAATCATTACAGTGTAAATTCGTTTTGACCAGTATCTATAAGGACCTTTAAACTGCAAAATAAGGAGAGAAGCGGAAATTGGTCAACCGGCAGAAAATCCCGCCAGCTTTGGATCAATAAATATAGATAAAAATAGAATCCATAGAAAAAACATTTACGAAACATCCCAAGTTTCCCAAAAAAGGAAAACAAACCAAACCCCCACCCAACACATAACGCCAAGAAATAGAGGACAAGTCACACACTCCCGGAATGCACAGCCTTAATCTAACCAGTATTCTTTAAATAAACTATACGTCAATTGTTTTTTATCCACTACAAAAATGTAAAGTCTAGTTCGAAAGTGATAAAGGACAAATTATCATAGTAAATGCATTTGAAGATATCATTTGTGTAAGGACTCGTTGCGGTCTTTCTGCGTCTTTCTCCAAATATGGTCATGTCACAGAACCTGTATATTATATGATAATTGTAATCAATTGATTCAGACATGTCACTTGGCAGTGTTAGAAATTTAAGTTTATGTACTCATTATCTACCGGAATTCGATCAATTTGCTGGTTGTCTTCATTAAAATACAAAGTTCGATTTAAATGGATTATACTGTTAAGCCTATTTGTCTTTTGCCCTTGTTAAGGTTACTTTTGTTACATTATTCAACACCCACTGATATGTCACATGTTCCATCAGCATTAAATGGGTTATTCCGCACATTCACATGCCAGATTCGTGATAAAACTTCTCAAATTCAGCTTCAAGTATAATGCATTTCGTGAAGTTGTACATGCTGATTTTGCTTTGCAATGCAATAGACACAATATTATGTTTTGGGCAATATAATGTGAGTTTACTAGTAGCAAAGCTCTTTGTAATATCTTTCTATCAGTCATGGTAAATATCAGATCTTTTTACATTTTATTATATATTCACTTAACACCTTATAAGTACAATAACATTTAATATTGTGAAATTATTTTATGTGTCAATTGTTTTGGGCAATATAACTAACATTTGACACGAATTTAACACATTATTTCTCTTCTTAGTACTGATTCAGACTTGAATCATTCAAATTTTAAAAGAATAAAGTTTATATGAACCATGTAATGTAATAGACCGTTTGAAAAGCAGCAAATAAATCTCTTTTAAAGAGTATTTCTTTCAAAACGGATTCATGTTTCGATTTCTACAACATCTCGTTACTTCTACAAATTCAATTTGAAATACAAAATGACAAGACAAACGCTTTAATAAGTGAATTTATTTGATCCTTGGAAGCTTAGGAAAACGAAACCTAGAAAAAACAATTCTTATAAATACAAATCAAGTGCAACAAAACATGACATTTATAAAGTACACTTATGAAGGGCAGCAGGATAATATCTGGACTATCATTATATAGCAAGGTGCCATGTTTCACACAAAAAAAAAACATTACAAAACAAACAGGAAACAGTAAAATAAATGACGCACATAACAGGAAGTGACTTGAAAGTTAATTGAATATAGATAAGAAAAGGGATTTCTGGCGAAAAACACAAACATTTCACCTTCCTCAAAATACTATATATATATTTACACAGCTGAAAGACATGACATCTAATAATTGACATATTGAGCAATAACGCCACTGTTAACATTAAAACTTTCAAAATGCTTAAACCAGTGCGATGGCGCGCTAACTTTGTATTCAAAACACTCCAAGGTATAAAAGAAGGTAGTAAAATCTCCTGAACTGTATAATATTCGAATGCGCCATTTATTGGTGGTCAAAGGCTTCATAAGGCATTGCCCTAAACAATATCAAAGGTCATTGTCTCATAGAAAACATGTCAACTATTTAGATAGCACTTTAAAACGTATACTAAGAGTCAGTTTTATGTTAATCGTCTACATTTCACGAAAATAAAAACTATTATTGTCAGTGCGTACATTCGTATTACCATTAGTCGCTAACATCCTTCTAAAAGCTGTAAACACGTATTTTAAATGGACTAGGCGACATTAATTGCATTTTTATATCATTTCCCGGTGATCTTGATTGTCATTAAAATGTAAAACAAAATCCGTGCCAACCAATGTACGCTTTGATCGTGAAGGATTATAGTTTGATTGCTTCATCACAATTACTTGAAGCAGAAGTTTAATCCACTTTTTAATGAATTTAACACGATTAGAATAACCACAAGAAGGCAGGTGGCGCGTTAGTTGTTCAGTTAAGTATGTTACTTGTACGTACTGCTTTAAATGGAATAAAGAATGCCAGTAATTGATTGGTGATATCTGTGTTTTAGGTCGGGCTGTCCTGTATTATTTATCATGTTTTGTATTAATTGATGTTATACATTGAAGCTTTGATTACGTTCTCAACGTATTAAATATTAATGAATATGTACAATAAATATGTACAATAAATATGTACAATATATATGTACAATAAATAGGTACAATAAATATGTACAATAAATTTGTACAATAAATATGTACAATAAATATGTACAATAATGGGGAAACAAGGTCGAACTCATATAGTTAATCTAAACTCGAATGTTGCGAATGCCTCGTATGTAGATTATATTAGACCTAGGTATTGTCATTGTTCGTTGGTGGAATAAACCAGACATGAAGACAATCTCCACATTCTCAGAATAGTTTACTCATAAACAATAACATCGACAAATCATAAAACAACATGACAAAAAAGAAACATTATCACATTGTAGCGGTCAATACTCGTCCCAAACAAATGATAAAAATAGTTCTTGACAGCACTTCTTCGTAAACTGTCTGCATGATGTCAGTTTAACATATTCTATCTTATTTTTGTGCATACTGAATAGGACATAATGACGTGAATTGTATGATTAGAACGATTATATCTTATAAGTCTCATTTTACAGGTAATAAAACATAGAACAAACGCATGCGCTTGACATGCTTATCACAGATTTTGTGTGCATTTTGACTTATGATCACAGTATACAATAGTTTAATATACCATACATATTAATGCACATTTTAAGAGGGGAATTGATCACAAATATAAGGGTTAGAGTCACAGTTTGTTGGAGTTTGGCTTGTTTTAAGGCTCAGATTAGGAAGTTCGTTTCGTTCTGTTAAGTGTTTAATTAACAATTTAACGGGTTGAATGTGTCTAAGTATTAATTCAACCGCTCCAGAGCAACAACTTCTCAACACCACCAACAACAACAACATAATTTTGCGTCTCCCAAAAGTGTTGTTTTGGAGAGGTTGCACTGTAGTCTGAAAACTAGGTACAAAAGTAAATAAACCCGTGCGTGCTCAGCGTGTGTCGATAATAATCAGTCCCAGTAACACTGACTGATGCTTTTTTGCAGACAGTTAATTTACCCTGTAAGTTATCACACTATTATTGTCTGAACAAATGCTGAATTAAAAATATCCGTCTGTATTTTCTGATAATATTCGAGGATGTATTACTTTTGTGCGTAAGACCTACGAATGGCGAAAATCGCGCCACAAACACATTATGTCAACACGGATAAGTTAATGAAACTGTCTGGTCAGTGGATAGCTATTATTTCAAGTGCCAAACACCTATTAGTTTGAAACAAAAGCGGTTATTGAGATGTGATAACAAGGGTTCATCTTTAGTTTGTCTCTCGTAGACAGATAACGAAAATCACACGAGTACTTCATAGAAATAGATATCAATTTAGCTACTAGTTAAGCAGATATGTCCGGAAAATGCGCACAACCTGAAAATATTTCAATATCCGAGCGTTCTAATTAACTAGCTTCCATTTAGATTTTTAGGTTTATTTTGATAAATGTACACAGTGTCTATGAATGACTAAATCCGGACATTCAAAATTTTGATTCGTGCTTTACTTTTGTCTGGTAAGTGACTCTTTATTTGATAAGCATAATATAGAAAAATGCCCATATGAGATCTAAAACCATCACATTGAAGATTACTAGTACCACTAAATACTTAAAAGTACCAAATCGCTTTCGTAGAACATATTTGACTGTCACACATATATCAAAGGAAATGACACAGTGAACAATATTAATTAGTTTTGACCATAAAACTACAAATCTCCGTATGTGCGAGTTAAATAATGAAATAATTCCAATATTGAGCGTATCAACTCTGTGGTATCTGTGATATTATACACGACTTTATCATTATTCAGTTATTAACGTGACATCCACGACATAAATAAAACTAGGTCATATATTATGACATTAGTTACCTTTATTCGTTTATTTGACAAATATTTATCGAATTTTGATAGACTTATAAGTGACATAAATATATAGGTCATGTAACACGTTATGTACATGTTCATCAATGACATTTAAAAACAACAATCATGCAAAGAAATAGTCAGGGTTTTGTCATTTTTAATCGAGTGCTGATATTTTTCATTTGATACAGCAATATCCCTTTAATCTTCATGAATGATTGTCATTGTAATGGATCACAGGTATTAATCATGTTGGCATCAACACCAGGTCAAACAAGAACTAAATACTTTGTCCTATGTGAGAACTTTTCATTTTAGATGAATCTTCAAATTAGGTTTAGGTTAAAAAGCTTGTCCTCTCTTTTGTTTTCTGAAACAGAAAAGAGATAAGAAATAACACACCATCATTTTACAATCCACCTAAGCAATTAATTTACATTTCCACACAAACCATGACAGCCATAAACTAAACAACGTGGCCCACACGAACATATAAATATATTAATGTATATAATTGTATTATTGTTTAAATGTTCTGATGACATTAATTATTAGCAATGATTGTTTTCATTTGTTTGTGATCTTATCATGAGCATCGTTATTATTCCAATGGGCAATCTGCGTTCTTCTTTCCTCAGTTTTATGCATAGTTTGTCTAGAAACTTATCAGTATACATATAGAAAAATGTGCATTGTATGATTGATTGGTATGTTGCAAATTTGTCCCATGATTAATCATACGACAGGCCATCATAGTATAATAGTTCCTCGTCCATTTATTGAAGGCAATTCGTCTATCACCGTACGCTTTTCGTGAATTGTTTTGTTAATGAATCGTTACATTGCCTTTTTGGTCGTGTTGTTGAAATATCATTGATAAATCATCAATTTCTTCAGATAGTTTTGTATTGTCAAAAAAGTATTAATACATAAAATATCACACTCAATTTAATATTACCAATTTATTCACATTTCCGTTAAAGCTATCTAGTTAATGGTATATATCCCAGAATGTTTCAATAATATATGTCATAATGCTTGTATACACGGTATGGTTCGAATTAGTTTTTGCATGTTATGTCTTTGCTGAATGTTGATTGTCTTTTCTTAACTTTTTACTAATAATATGATTCATTTGATATATTTTCTGAATACATTTATTAAATGGATTCAAAGTTTCAAAACTCTTCCTACTACAGTGTCTCTTACATCGACTCGGGGGTACAAATGTTACAAGTTACTCAAACTTATTACTTCCGTTTATATTGCTCATCGTAAGTATCCGGATCATATTAAAGTTTGAGATTGTAAAACTCAGCCCTAAATAGTGTGGAAGTTTTTGAAAGGCTTTGGACCGATTATGTAACTGCGGCCACGTTGGTTATAAAAAAGAAGGTCATTCAAACTTTCAGTATATGATTACGTTGTCATATTTAGTTAGGTTAGAAAAAAGACAATATGTATGTTTTTATTAACATTGACAAAAATCAAACAAGTTTAAATTTCTTTGACATCAAATATATTTTGAAATTTTATATTATATATTAAGTGTAGCACCCTGTCTATTTACAAAAATAACTGAGATGACGCTACCTTGTCGCTTTTATGAAATATTTCTCGTATTTAAATCCTTTATTAGCTTGTCCTTGGCTGGGTCTTCCGATGTTTACCTCATTAAACGGTAAATAGATATTAAAAACAACCAAACCCAATTATAGAAAGCGTGAAGGTCTGACCAATTTCCTTTCAACTCTATCTGTTGATACAATAAAACACAATATGCGTAGATGGGTCAAATTTGATCTTGACAAGAGTTTTCAATGAATTATTTGGCTTGGAAAAAGATGTATAAACCATTTGTTGATTGGCAAGAGTTTGGTTGTAATTTGAATGGTTACAATGATAGGGACAACAAAGGCCGCGTGATTTCGAAGAAAGAAGTCGATACTAAACAACTGGGAATTGTAACAATTTCTCACATTCAGCTTAGAAATCTCTTGTATTGGAATATTGGACAATTGTGGTACATTCATGTTCTGGTTGTTACAACTCATATTTATTCCGCTTGGATAAGTACTTGTTACTTTGCTCTGGCAATCAAACAATATTATCGTTTCGTCATTCATCTTTCTGTCGCTACGAACGCTTGCAAATGAAACCAATTCTTTATTGTGCACGGAGTGTTGTTAATAACTTTGAAACAAGCATCAATGTTCATGTAGTCGTAACGGTATAGTCAGATATTATGTTATACAAAGTAAGATACAAAATGCTGCATATAACATAATACATTCATGTCAGAAATGTTTATCGACAGGCAATAAAATGTCACATGCAATCCATGTGGCCGATCACACTTTGATAGAAAATATCTTTTTCTCAACCGTTCTTTTTACTAATTGATTTTACTAATTGATTTCATAAGGACTGTCCAGGCCGATACACACTATACATCAAATATTTCCGTTAATATACAGTAAAATCTCGACTTTAAAACCATTTTTGAATTTAAAAAATAAGTTCGTTTCATAGTAAATTCAGATAAATATAGGTAAATATGGAGGGATGTATTAAAAAACGGCACGGATAAAATGGTCATTATAAGCAGATATTTTCAATATTGAATGAAGTGGGGCTTTACTGTTACATGGAGCATGAGCAACAAACAATCTTAGAACATCCTGACATGAATCGACAACGCGTCTTCTTGCACAGATGAATTCAATTTTCCAGGCAAAATTGTACTATCGTATAGTCATTACCCATTACTTTAGACATTTGTTCTGTGTCTAATGTTGTGATTATGACTTCCCTGTGATAGTTATTTTTGTTCGTTATACTGCACGGACAGACGGGTCAACAAGGGAATATTTGTTTCCGTCAGATCATTTCCGGGCGACGTTATTTAACAACGCATTACTTATCTTCACAATGTTCTTTAGTTTTCAGGTATAGACATTGCATGCAGATACCATAGTGATGTTCTTCCTGAGAGAAATTGTTTTCTGTCGTTTCTTGTTGTCACGAAAATTATTTGCTTTCTGTATATTGTAAGGTATTTTTGTTTCGTCCACAACCATCACGAATACGGCATTATGTAAAGTAATTTGATATTAATAGTCACATTGTTATAAGGCTTTAGATCTGGCATTGTTTACACGTCTAGGTTACTATGAATGTATTTAACTATTAGTTCACAATGTGATATCTGTAACGTTGCTGTCATCACTTTATGCATACGTCTATTAATAACATTTTCTGGAACTATTTTATTTTGGACTCGTCTTATAATATATTTACCCACTCAAAGCTATTATTCATACTTAGGTCATTCCCGACAATCACTTTTACTCTCTTAGAAATAAGAAGCATGCGGTAAACATGATTATTGTAATATTAAACTGGCATTATTTATGGCAAGCCGACCATCATGTTTACAAATCTCTTCCGTTGGGACAATGAACATAAAGCAATTGTATATGCGTTCATTTTCCTTATTCTGATATCATAAATCTCCAAGACATTCATGAAGAATAAATGAAGACTTAAAAACAAGCAATATATACCCAAAACGAGTACAAAACAATAATACCAAGACACACTAACTCGTTATTTACCATTTGCTTGTGTCAACATTTCAATTACCGAGATCTGCTGGGATACATTTTTGGCCGCTTAATTGGTTAGACATTGGAATGCCGCTATGATGGTCGGATTGGGAGCAATTCCGAACATGAATATGCTACTAAAATGATAATTTATTATTATTTACCAGTCCCTATTGCGACATTATATTACGGACGACAAGTTGGTGATTATGTCGGATTAAGGTTCAAATGTACTTATGGTACTTAGCATTTCTATTACAATTCTTACAAGATGTAAGACTAATCCTTCCAGTAAAATCCTAAATGAATGATGTATGTTTTTATCCCCATGACATTGACAGAGATCCCAACATAATTTACCCTGATATTAATGTGGCGTGAAGAGTTTAATCAAAATAAGAAATGGGTATGGTTAAAAAATACAAAAAATGCAGCTATACATGAAATGTGTCGATTAAAACCATTCGTTAATTAAAATATGTTCAACTCTTCTTCAGGAAGTCATTGTTTTTTGTATTGTTACATTTCCTGTTCTCGTTTCCTCCATTTTGGTTCACGTTTTATGCTTGTTTCTTCCATTATTTTCTTTTGTTATGATTACATGTGTTTTCTCCCGTAAAGTTTACCCCTTGTTTGGTACAAAATATTCGATCTTGGGTGAATATCTTCGGGTACTAATGACTTCAAGCAATTTTCATTGCCCATTGAGCTGTCTGATAAGATTATATAATGAATGGATCATTCCCATCTCATATGATTCAATCCCAGCTTAAAATTTCATGAAAACAATAGCCCAGACAGTTAATATGCGATATAAACAAGTACCGATTCAAAGACACCTCTGTCAACAACTCGTTTTTTAATTAGCTGGATCAATTTGTTTTATGTATTGTGCTAGGGATGGAATCTTATCAGACGGAGCTTTGTTGACTCCGCAGGTACAAAGTAGTGTTTCAATATCAATTTGATTCCAGAGATTGTAGTGTCAGTTCAATTATCTTCTTTTATAGTATCGTTTCACAGAAATTGACTTTCAAAAAATCTAAAGACATATGCAATTAAGTCAATATCTTATCTTAAAATAGAAATAATAAAAGTTTGTCAAAAAATGAAAAAAATGTATATAGAACATATACATTCAACAACTCAATAATACTTTCTAGTATCAGCAATACTTTAATTGTTGCCGGGATCAATGTACAAACTCGTAAGATTTCACTATGAACTACTGCAATAATACTCGGTATGACATTAAAATCTCACCGCCATCGCCTTGTAGACGGGTCTCGTCCTATGTGATTCTTAGTTTATGTATGTTTTTGAAATATGTCTTTGTAGACGCTCAGTTGACACCCAAATCACTACAAGTCTGTCTACTAATGTACCGATGGTATTCCTAAAATTATACCAGAGACATTTTCCCAAATAGACTGTACGACTGAAAAAGTAACGTGGAGGTCTATGTTGTATATTTCTAAGCCTTGTATTTACTAATATACGGCTTAGGTTATCCGACTCGCAACAATTAATTTGACTTTCCCTTCCGTTGAAATGACAGTTTTTGCCATTGTTTTTTAGTGTTGTGTGTTCTCCTGACACAATTTACCGTCTAACACTAAGTTAGCATATGTCTACTTGGTCCGACCAATGTTGTTTTACTTTTGATATAGTGCTACAGAATTAAAATCAGACGTGTACTATTTCCATCACTAACATCTGCCATGTCATTGTGAATTTTACCATTCCTATTGGGCATTTCTCGGTTTGCGTGAACGTCTGAATGTGACTCATTGAATTACTCTCTGTGAGTTAGTAAAATTGGACTAGTTTAGCTCTTAAGCAAAGCTGTGTAATATGATTGTCACGAAATGACACATTCACAAGTCAAGCTTACGTTAATGGAGACCGGATGCTGCTAAATTACTATATTTGGAAGAACAAAAGCAATTTATCCTAATGTTGGCGTCAACATATGTTGCAGTATATATTTACATCAACAAAACGTCGTGTTTCAAAATTTATTCTTACATTCGTCCCAGACGTCTCGGTAATAGACCAAGATTAAACACATGGCTTCATGTTTCCTCAGAAAACTTGGAAATGGACGAATGAATTTATTAGCATTCGCATCGTTCCATGAACTTGTCCTGTCCTTTCACATTGGAAATTTCTGCAATGCTTTCGGTGAACGGAGTAGTTGGTTATACTTAGTTGGCGAACATGTAGAACTGGTTTGTTCAATCATTTTGAAGTACGGTCGATAACGGATTATCATTCAATAAATATTAGTACCTGACAGGATTTTCATTTTTTCCCACGTTCATCTTAATTCATGTTTTCTGTGTTGACTTGGTTTTACTTTTGCTACCCTCATTCTCGGCGTGACATACTCATTCCAGTGCTAAGAAAATATCATGTTTGTGAATGTAGAACCTTACCCGTCAAGATTCTGGCATGGGCACACATTCTGTTTGTAAGATAGGTAATTCATTTTGCGATAGTATTTTGCGATAAAATAAAAAAACTTTCATTTTTCTTTCATTCTTATTCTCCAACAATTGCAATTACTGACGGTGTTCAATATTATATTGTCGACACAACATTTCAGTCCTTTATATAGGAGATCCTAAATTATTTTAAATAGAACTATCTTTGTTTGAATGATTGGTAAGAATATATATTATGGAAATGACCATTGAGACCATATATTGTGTTTGTATGAGACAACTATCTGGTATCTATTCAGCATTATAGGGTTATCTGTTAATAAGTACTGAAAGATGATGACAAAATGAGATAAAGCACCCAGTATATGCCCAACACGATAATCCTTTTACTAAAATAAGGATGGTAACGTAAGACTGATAAATGTTCATTAAGTATTGTATAGCTTTGTTCCGCTACTGATATACGACTTTAAATGTATCTAAAAGCATAGGGTAATCCCAGTCATTTGTACTTATCATGTACTTTACCAAACTACCGTCTATCTGTTGGTTGTCTTTCTCTATCGCGTGAGGTTCGGCGGATTGAGCCACATCGCATGTTATTTACTGACAATATTTACAAAAATTATATACCAAATGAATTGAAATTGAACAATGTCGCACTCCCAGACATATCAATTCTGTATACGTTGAGAATTGTTATCTGATAAATCCAAATCGAAATTGCATGATTTCACATAAACCGTACTTGCAATGTATCATGACATGCTCCATGGAATCAGCTTTACTGTGCACAAAATTTGAACATTCGTGTGGATTAAAAACACAGGTGGATGTCCATATTAGTGTCTTTTGTTCGTGTCCTATCATTAACATCTCCATGATATTAATGTTTTTTGATATCATATACACATTTTATTTGGAAACTTCCACCTTAGAATGTTATTTTCTCATGAAGTTAATTATTCAGATGTTGTAAATTTCTCAATTAAGCACATTTAT
Organism: Lutraria rhynchaena; assembly: GCA_008271625.1. Lineage (NCBI taxonomy): Eukaryota > Metazoa > Mollusca > Bivalvia > Venerida > Mactridae > Lutraria > Lutraria rhynchaena. Next base: position 347,074 of record VIBL01000163.1, read on the forward strand.
GAAAGAAGTCAAACTTAGAAGTAAGTGCTGCCATGTTTAAAGCTGGAAACACGATTTGTATGTCAGTTTCATTATACGTTACGTCATTTGCGTGGGCTCAATGCTTGATTTATTTGGTGATGAAACTTCTAATTGATCAACAGTTGTGCGCTATAAATCATTAAGATCAAAGTTAATGTACCATGAATGAATTATTGTAGATATATTTATCTTGTGTAGAACAAATGACAATGTAGTAGATCTTTATTCGGTACACATTTTCCAAAAACATCTTTGTATTTTACCTGCTCTGATCTGGTTCACTCTGACTATTGTGGAAGACCTCTAATTCGGTTCTTCTATAAACCGGTTTCCCCTCTAAATTAGCCAAATGTTCTGGTCCCGATTTCATTGCTATATAATTAAAAACAACGTTAAATCATAGTCAATGAAATATTCATTGAAGGTATAAAGACGGTAAGAACACATGAAGTTCGCTTTGGAATAACTTTGTATATTTACATTAAGGAAATATATTTCTAATCAGTGTCTGTTATTTATAATGTGTAATCAATTTCATTTCGAACCACAAGTATTGCACTGTCGCTACATCCAAAAGAAAATTACAAAATAAAAAACTGTTCTTTTCATTGATTTACAATATCACTTTTTAAAGCTTTAGGCTGCAGTGAGCAATGAGATTCAAATGGGCACAGAGCGAAAAAGTCCACAAAGTTCAATGTTGTTTTACCATATTTGGCTCTATCTGTGTAATTCATTACTAACCATTCTAAATGATTTATTTGATTCAAGTCAGTAAAATATGTATATAACCGGTAGGAATTTTATCTTAGTTCGTCATCAAAAACAACGTGAATTATGTGATTTATGATACTCAGGGGTTCAAATAAAACGTGTACTTTTAATTACATAGAACGATACAATCGAAATATTCTGACACAGAAGTGGAAGAAAACAGAAACTGGCACGCTACCAATCATTAAAACATATTCATAAAATGATAAAATCTACTCACGTTTTCAAGACGTATATAACTTGGACATATTGGATACCAGATATGTTTCAGAAATCGGTGATACTACTTATGGGAAAATTAAATACTTTGGTGATATTTTGGGTTCTTACGCTTGTTATCAACACTATTTCAACAGTTATGTATGGGCGGCCGGTTAACTTAATCAAAGTTTTTGGATTATGCACTAGTATTAATCATGTCCGCTGGTAATTGTCATTTTCTATTTTGTTGTGAAACAGCTTTATTTCAGACTGCTTTATTTCAAATATAATATCAGTTCCTTTCCCTTGAGATCATTCACGTAAACATGGACATCAAAAAGACATTTAAAATAAGTAAATGACATTTCTGTAACGGAGAACAACGCATTATATGCATTTCCAACATAAGCTTAAAATACATCTTTTAAATAGCACTATCCGTGAAGGAAATTACTCAACATTTTGCCAAGGGGATTGGTATCATAATGATGTTTTACCTCTCAGAACCAAATTATTCCACTTACGTCTAGTCAACCACATAAATTCTATTCAAAATGCACACAAGGTTGCTGCACATAAGCGCTGAAAGTCTTTGTATTAATTAAACGAGATTCTGTCTAAATCTTTGTGTGCATTATTCATTGTTCTTCATAGATGTCTTTATCTACTTCTAACTGGTGATAAGAATTTACTAAACCACACTTATATCGGGCATATCATTTATAGCCACTAAGCCAGATCAGGCGCTCAGCCTATTTTATCTTCACGTGAAGCATTATTTAGAATATCATTATTTAGCCTCGAATAACTATTACGTTTTAGCTGTCGGCTGTTTGTGCTACGTCAACCAAAAAAACTTAATGATGGTTAGATTTAATGTCTCCCAAATTGCTCTGATCTCTATTTGATAGTTTACTGACAGGAGTCCGTGGTCCATTCGTTGAAGTCTTTGTAGTGATGATTTAATTATTACTAATCACTCGCCTCTGGAGCCCCCCCACCGACGCGGATGTGAGAAAGCTATCCAGATTGCTTACGGAAGGTGAATGTGTCTACCCTGGTGTACACCTGGGGTCTACCTCCACCTTTAAAACCTGCAAAATCGCATTGACTGTCGGTGTGACTTTAAAAATAACAGAAATATTTCTTGACCATATAAAAACGATTTCCCGAGGCACAATGTTCCCAACTTTTATACTTCTAAAAGAACTGACAATAACAGATAAATTGGCATAGCCCCATAAGAACACTATATACTTGACCCCTATAAATTGGACAAAAGTCAAAAAACCAAATGACTTACTCACTCTGTCCGTGGACTGTATGTGTGTTACAGATGTCAGTGATGAATTACTCTGATGTAGTTATAGCTACATATCTTCGGTCATTTTGCTCTCGTATCTAGCTTTCCTTAAGAAAAAAATCGAAAAGCCATTTATCACTCTTAAATCAGCACAATTTGAATTTCCGTTCGGGGCTTAAGGTAATATATTATCAAGAAAAGCATTTAGCAGGTGACATTAACAAATCAAGTATTACTTAAGAGTGGATAAGTGATTGTACTCTTTTTTTGAAATCAAATACAAATGGACCAGATCTTACTGGGCCTAAAGTGAATGAAGCGGATATATTAGGAAATGCTTACGTTAAATTACAAGGATCTATCACATTACTCATTGTGTAGAAACATTTCACACAAACAATAATACAAATCGTAACTGATAACTAAAGAAAGTGGACAGAATAGATAAGATGACATACGGTAAACGATGTTAAATAAGGGGGTGCACAGAGGCACGCTATTGGAAAGGATTTACGCCATCAGCATTATAGCATTAATACAGTGGAACCCCGCCAAACCGGACCCTGACTAAACCGGACTCCTCACTAAACCGGACGATTTTCAAAGTCCCGATTTTTCTCTATAAAAAATACCTCGCTAAACCGGACCCTCACTATTCCGGATACCGGACGCCTTTTTCAAATAATATGAAGCTGACCGGCACAATTTCACCTCACTAAACCGGACGGTAATTTTGGAAGATGTCATAAATTACTTGTTTATTGGAGATTTAGAGTGTCACATCCGTTTTGATAGGAGACTGCTTCTGGGTCTGTGTACTAGGTGTCAGACGGATTATTGATGTTCATTGCTGAAAGGGTGGGCCCTGCATGATTGAACAAATTTATGAAATATATATTAATTTTGTTTAAAGAATTATCATTATTATTACTATTTTGCGAGTTTTTAACATAAATTTGATTATCATGATAAGAGATGCTTATTTAGACAATGTACTTTTAATATAAAACATTACATTAATCTACAAATTAGAATAATTATTTACTGCCATCCTTATAGCCTGATCAAAGGCCCAGTTAATGGTGATAATCTTATTTGTTACTCAATCATTTACTTATCATGGTCAATGATTGCTAATTGATTTTAATACTGTAACAGATAATTGGTTTTAATAACAGATATGATGGGTGGTTTTATCAAAAGGATTAAGTGTAGGTGTCCTGTTTTGGGTGTAAATGGCTAATCAAAGACAAAGTTATTTAATTTGATTGTTTGTTGCTCAAATTAAAGATCAAGGACAATTTAATCATCTCATGGAGTTTAACTTGTCCAAACACAAAACCCCCCTAAACCGGACACCTCGCTAAACCGGACGTTTCTCCCAGTCCCAAGCATGTCCGGTTTAGCGGGGTTCCACTGTAATATCTTCCATGTTCTTTAATAGATGTAGTAGTTCTCTAGATATTGTTCAATATATTTATATTTTCAACAACAAGGTCTGAATCTTAAAGTAAAACTTTTTTATCTCATTTATTCTTTGCAAGAACTATACTAATAAATATAATTAAAAGAGTACAGAGAGAATTACTGACTGCTTAAACGAATGCTAGGTATGAGAACTTAATCTATACGCATAATTGGTCTGTCTGACGTCAATTTATGCGACCAACAGGGAAATAAGTCCACTTCTTGTAATTAGCTATATCACTTTGGCATAATGTAGCACTATACGCTGTTATATCAATTACGATAATCTTTATTAATCCTTGTTTTATGAAAAGTTGTACGTGTAGAAGAGTTGCTTTGGAAAGTTGAAATTGTTGCACGTTGCGTTTGCATTAATCCAAACTTTATTGTTATTCATAAGGTAACATAAAATAAATGTCCAATAAAACAGTTTAATACTCGTATAGAATATTGAAAACAAATTTAACAGCCTTAAATATCTTATAATAATTCAACAGTACCTCTGATTGCCATGAATTGTAAAAGTATATCGGTTAAAAAATAAATATATTTCAACAACATGTATTGTGAAAATACAACAAACACTGTATCTTATATTCATATAAACGGAATGTCATGTCTATGTCGGTCATCTATCATACTTAGCACCAGTAAACGTAGTGATAAATATGTTAAAGTTACAATCTGTGTTTAGATGGCTTGTCTCGGAGTTGAATTATGTAGAATAATTTACGACAAGCACCGTAGACACACTAATGCTCCAAATTTTCGTCATTCTAAAAGTGATTTATTTGATTCAGAAGTTCACAAACATAGAAAACTTTGTTTTACAACATGTTTCCCGTGTCTCTTCTGTTGGTAGGTAGGATGACGTAGTTTTTAGGTATAAAGCCCGTAGTCACACACGACAATTTATTTACTGGCCGCCATAAGAAAGTAACCGGTAAGTGATGTTGGTATAAAATTTTATTTTATAAAATTTATTCTTAAAAAGAGAAATTTTGCACGTGCACTCCAAGTAAGCCAACCAACCATTACTACCGTAATGTGTAACCATATTGTTATCCATTATTGATCATAAAATTGCGGTATGCATTAGAATTTCAAAGTCAGTATATTAGGCCAAAATAGAAGAATTTTTATGATGGTTATTTTCTTATGACGGCCAGTATGAAATAATCTCTGTTGTGAAGAGGACTTGACGTATCAGAGTCTGTACGTTTTTCTGGATGTCCATACAACACAATCATCTTCTCTTGTGTTAATAATTGGCTTCGTAGCGGTGCCAATTTTCTTTACAAATCATGGCTGATAAACAAATCCAATATACTAGGATTGTTTACATCACTCGAAAACTGTTTCAAATATCATTATTTTTGCTCTATATTTATACAATATATTCCCTTTGTTGACAAAACATTCTTTCCTCTGCTGATTAGCTCACCTAAATATATTCGTCCGGGGATTAAGGTAATGACTGTTATTTATATTTTGAGGCAGTGCGTCGAGGTAGCGTAGGGAATATCATTCTGAGCATAGTGGGATAAAAAAAGAAATACAGTGAAACTTCAATTTGCGACCACCTCAATATTACGACCACTTTGTTATTACAATCACTTATTTTCGGATGGACTTTCAATAATTCCCCTATGATTCAACTTGATAATGAGACCACCTCATCATTACGACAGATTCTTCGGGTCCTGAACGTGGTCTCAGAGTAGAGGTTTTACTGTAAATATTCTGTGGTTGATTAACCAATGCGTTCGTAGTAACAGTATTGTTTGTTTCAATTCTCCTATGTAAGGGAAGCATAGATACTTACAAACACCAACGCTTTCTGAAAGTCGAATCGATTCACATTTTAATCCATTAAGCTGACAAACTTAATGCAGTGCAAATTTCTTTCTTGCTAAAATTGTGAACGGTTATTCGTTTATCAAAATGAAATGATTTATGTTTTGTTTTTGGTTTGTATCCACAGTTAGTTGGGTTTGTCATTTCTCTTTCTTCTAAATCAGTTTGAAAATGTCGTCGATCAATGGAAGATGCATTAACTTTCAGTCTTATGTTTGGTTACAATCGGATTAATACATCGTACGTTATCAGACATACATCAAAACTACTTTATTCATTTTTTTTGGTTTAATTCGTCTAGACAATGATGCATGAGCCATTCTGTATCAATCCATAGCGGCTCTAACATAAGGCTTTGGGTTAATTCGCGACACTTTAATGGGTTTGTTCAGGTTTCTTGCTATCACCTAATTGATACTCTCTTGTTCTCCTGGAGAAAATATGGATGACGTGATAATAGTCCGTATCCGTCGATCCGTCATGTTTTGTGTCCGGTCTATAACTACGCTGCCAATCAAATGCTTTTTAAAAACATGTTCTACAAGAAAAGATGGCGTCAGTGACGTGCTTGCTTAAAGTCAAACATGTTCAAATGTTATCAAAATTTTATTTGTGCCTGGCCAATCATTCTCAAACACTTCAAGTGTTGCACCAGACATTTCATACTTCACTTTGGCGTTTACATGACTACAATTTATCCAGATGTAATTTTGTATTTTTTTTCTACAACAGAATTTAAATGAACAAATCTCCTGTTAAGATATAAGGGTTTTTTCAAAAGTTCTGATAATTACCGTATTAAACTGCGTAAAACTTATCGATTTCAATAGAATGATATTTATGGAAACCGTGACCCCCCCACAAAGTATGAGTGTAAATGATTGTGACAAAATATATATGCAATAGGGTTGTATTTCATGGACAATACTAAGGATCCAATGAAATCAATTAAAACATAGGATCTTTTCTATAATATATTTCGGTCAGGAACAATTTAGTAACACCTACTAGAAGAGACATTAATTGCAAACATACTTTATAAAACCACACATGCAGTCACACTGTCAGTAAGTAAATATGTCCTGAAAATGCAATAAAGTATAGATCAAGATGAAGACAAGAACAATTTCATCATGCATACACAATAGACATTAGCCCGTAGTAACTCAGACAAATTACATCATATTAAGCGTGTAACGCCTCATATTACACTATTAAATAACAATGCCCTACGCATACATAAATGCTTACATCATGTAATTACTTTCAACAAAATGAAGAAATGATGAATAATGTTATGCATACACACACTTGTATTATATATACTTAAATTCACATTTGTCATGCTAGTAATTAATAAAATGACATATGTATTGTTGATAACAATAAAAGAAAGAATTACAAAAGTACATCCAATACATTCAAGAAGATGTACGTTATAACGGTAAGTGATTAACAGACACCTGTAACCTCAGTTCTGGGACAGTTTTTAACCATTTTAAAGAGAAAATGTAAACCTATGAACCTATGCATATACGTAACCCCATCTGTAGTCTGACCACTACAAGCATGAGAGAGTTAAAATTACCACACAGTTATTAGCCATTTATGATCAATGTGACATATGAAGGCTTTCGATATTGTTACAGATGACGAAACATGGGTAACGTTCTACGAACATATTGGGAAAGAAAATAAAATGATTTGACTGGTGTTTTTCATCAGGTTACATTTTGCAGCGCACACTTGTTATTCGAACTCTTGAACTGTCCTTTGGCCAATTGGCCTTCAAAATTCATAATATCGTATTTTATGTGGCTTTTGATTGATGTTCCTGGTCATATCATGCACGCCCAAAAAGAATTGTAAAATATAAATAAATAGTGCGTTGTTGTGAAATATTTTCAAGCAAGAATATTCAGACCATATCTAAGTTATAACTTCCAATTTTTCAAATATAATCATCATACATTCTTTGTGAAAATGTCTAAGACAGGATTTAAATTACCATTTATAAGATCTTGTTATTTTCTATGATCAGTCTGATCGCTAGTTCATCATTTATGTTTTCACAACTTATAATGACTGGTTTATGATAAATGAGTATATTTTCTATGAATTTAAATAAGAAGAGAATTTCTAGACAAAGCGCACGCAAAACATCCCACCTTCTCCAAAATACTACTTTCTCCAAATCACCAACTACATCGGACCATACAATAAGGAGGAAAAACACAGTCTCCCTGAGGGTACCGCCTTGGAACGGACTGTGTTAAAGATACAGGGGGTTAAGCTAGTCTGGTTGACCCAACCTCACGATATCCCCGGGGATACAAGAACTAAATCACATAAATAAATAAAACAAAGTAATTTAACATCGGGTTTGTGTTTAAATAACGAGAGGCCAGCAATGTTAGGAACACAGCAAGCTAAAGTAGTAAGGGAGTATATTTAACTGCAGGAAATACATGTAGACATAAAAATGTTTTCTTTGGTATCTGAATAGAGCATGTAGTATATCAAGGAAGAAGTTTCAATATTACTTATTTTTGACGTCATAATTAGATATAAAAGACACGCTACTATGGCTAGGCTGACACGAACAATTATGGTTCAATATTTTAGATATATTCATAGAGTACTTTATTCCAAATCACTCAAATGTACATGGTCAGTAATTTATTTCATGGTGAAGTTTAAGTACTCAATCTAACGTATTATCGTCTTATTTTGTATAGTGTGCGTGTATCTTTTCATTTATTCCCTGATTATAAGTTGTCCTACTGTTCGTCCTTGGGACGTTACAGAGTTATTAAAAATCGTTTGAGGAAAGATGTCAATTAAAGCCAATTTAGTGTGCGTGATGGTCTTTCAAATCCGATTAGGATATTTTCACTCCAGTGAATCAACTTTTATAATAACCTGTCTTGTCCAATATAGTAAATATCCCTCAATCTTCGAAGAAATGCGTCCGTTAAATTTTGTGCTGCATAGTTCGTACAAATTATTCTTTAAACCCAGCGTGCATTTTATTTAATATCCAGATATTTATATAATATCCAGACGGCAGTCACGAATAAGGTCACTTGGTGTTACGCAGTATTAAACAAGCTTTGTATTACAACTCCTGGATAAAGAGAATTTCTGTTTTCCACATTGGTAAACACTTGTAATTACGTAGTCTAGACAGTTTCTTTTCTGCTTTATATTAATGTTCTTGACAATCAATCCTTTGTGGCAACCAACTCATCTATTGTACAATAAATAATCCCAACATGGTACTAAATTGTTTGTGGACAAATTACATGCACTTTTACAATACAAGCACAATATGGTATTTTGTTTGTGGCATAATTTCATAGAATAACCAAACACATGTATGATATAAATCGTAATTTCATTATTCAAACCAGTTTCAGCTAACCAATCATTATTTGTTATCTTTTTTCTTGTTTTGTGAATATGGCCATCATTATGGTCTTCAGTTGTTAACGTATGTTTTATGCATTCTGTTCAGAATAACTCTAATTACGACGTTTATAAATGCTGTATTTTGAATGTCGAGCACGTTAAGTACAACCACTCATTTATTCACATCCTGAACCATCGTATGATATTCCAATGGATATTGATGGTAAGATTATTCCTGGATCTGCTGAACTCATTCTTCAAGTATATTTGTATGGTCATTCGGCCATTACTCATATATTCGGACATTCGTCATGTGTCTGTTATTGTAATTATGACCAACGGTTATCTTATGTTTGTTAATATTCCTTTGTTTTATTGCACCGACAGAACAACAAGGGAATATTTGTTTCACATACATCATTTCCAGGCGACAGTATTGAACTATATGTCTCACATATGGGATGCGTCAAATATATGCTTATTCGGTACAATTCATGAGTGTTTGCCATGATTGGTATTTGTTTATTCGGTCGTTCCTGTCCATTGTAAATATGAGAAAAAATATTATCACAATGCGAAAGCGACCGACGAGTTATCACATTTGTAATAAAAATTCTTTTACTTATTAAAACCTGCTTATTATACCAACGTTTTGTAAGAAGTATAATTTTAGCGACTTACGGATGCAAACCATTATCGTGACTAGAAAATGTACCTTGTGTAAATAATGGATTTTCTTGTTTTTAGCTAAGACATGAATTAACGACCACTAGATATAAGACTTTTCTGAATACTTAGAAAGCAAACTTGGATTCTAAAGAAAAAACAAAGCAAATCTATGCATGGTTCCAACAAATATTATAAGCATAATCAACCAACACGTCTTATATCAACACACAAGCAACACATTAATTTATCCCTTGGACCCGCATTGGAAGTGACTGAAGACAAATATGCTACAGAGTATTAAACAGACTTGACGGACACAATCTCTTTACCGATGAAACATGAATGATTCAAAAAAAAGATGGACCTCCTCAGTAAATGTATTCCCGCGATTGATTCTTCTAATTTATTTAATTTATGTGTATGTTATTATTTTAATATTCGTGCATTTGTACATGTGTTTCATCTTGACCTTGTGAAATAACTCTCTTAACAATTGCGCTCCTCATCGTTTTTTTTCAATTTCGGCGTTTGTTCTTAACCCCAATTCTTTGAGAGAATTGTTTTAAACCTCTCTACACTCGGTCACTTAATACATTTGTTGTCAATATTCTATGAAGTATTTGCACTGTAAATTACATCCATATTAATTCCGCTAAACTCCATTCTATGATTTGTTTTCTGTCCTTGTACGGTAATTTGCCAACACATGAATCAATAACTTGCATTCCTGAGAATTGTATAGTTTTTTTATACACCAACTTTCGAACCATATACTTCTGAAGATGGACAATGTTTCGAATATTTTCACAAAGCAGAATTAATCTCAATAACTGTTTAGATGAACATCGATGTTAATCTGAATGTTGAATTGTAGAATGGGATAGAATTGTTTTAATCAAGCAGTAAATATGTTTCTATCGGATGATTTCAATCAATTTCAGGTGTTTTGGAAGGGAAATACATCCTTTATCACTGAATTCGTTGAGAGAGAGAGAGAGAGAGAGATAGAGTGAGAGAGCTTTAATGCAGTCCTGGGCTTCTGTGTATACATGAAATGTAATACATACGTTGCCATTAATATTGCATGAGCTGAAACAAAATATTAATACCAGCCACTTCTATTCCCACATTGTAATGGAATGTGTCCCGGTGATTTCAGTTAATATTGACGTGTATTGTTTTTAATATTGCCATCCCCCAGGTCTTACTTGCTTTTATTTTCAGAAAGTATTTATATGCTCCATTAGTAAGGCTTGATATTTAATTTGTTGCAATCTAAATATTTAAATACTTTCAATACTGAATATTATTCTATTAATCGTGTATTAATCAAACTTATTGCTTGATAACCGCCTTTAATGCACCCAAGAGAGCGATTCAATGCAAAATATATCAATATACATCGGTGCTGTAATCGAAATTAGAAGCTAAGAACTAAAGTTATTTTCTGAATAATTGATTGAATCACTTGTATTTGTCTACTTTCTTTTGAAGCAAGGGACAAAACAAGTTAATTCACGCATTTATTAATTTTGAAATATGAGTGGGTGTTTCAATTCCCACAAAGCAGCAGGTACTGACATACGATATATTCGTCTAGAAATTAATCCATCACCATTTCGCCGATAAGTCTACAAATATCCTTGAGTACAATATAAGAGACATCCTTATACCATACCATCTTTATTCAATCCTTATAATAACTCAGCTTCTGGTCATTATTTAACAGAAACCACGTTAAGTGTCTGGAGGAGTCTAAAACAGCGAATATTTCAATTCTTTACAAGGAAGAAGTCGATTACCTTCCAGAAATCCAGACTGTAGATAAAACATACAAAGACCAATATTTCCCATTCATTGTCGAGCATCATTATCTAACAGTTTATTCAGGACATTTTTGATGTATTTGTACTTCATTTTATTCGTAAATGAAATATTTAAATCCGCACAAAGAATCTGCATCGTTTTTTGCACTTCTTGATATTATTGTCAGATGAACAATGCATGAAAGGCCATAACCAGCAAACCTAACATCTCTTCACATATCCCATGGGGTTCAAAATAATCCGAAATATATGATAATAAACGACTGTCCTGATATAGTTCAGACTAGAATAAATATAAATACGCCTTATCAAGTTTATTCGCGCAAACTTAATTAAATCATATACGCACAACTACAAAACAAACACAGCGCGAAAATTAATGTTCCATGGGCCCTATCAGAAATTAGTATACAATCTTTTAAGCGTGTAGGAAATAATTAAATAGATTAAAGACAATTATTTTCATATCCATTTAACTGATTAAAGCTACATTGTTTCACTAAAAAATAAGTTTCGGTAACTCTTCAGAGAAATGATTAACACAACATTTCTGCTTGTTTTTGCCAAATTCGACCTGTTTTAGAAAGCTCGAAGAATTCCGTGTTCTCCGTTCAATTTTTAAAGAGAGTAACGCCATCCCTTTGGTTTTAACTACTACATCTGAAGCATAAAGCCGGAAGTAAACTTAAAGGAAAGAAATTTACTGTAAGTGGTTAGATTTTTATCATAATTAAGCTACAAACAAAACACAAGTCCTGCAGCTTAAAGCAATTGAAACTCTTCTGTGAAAGCATTATGGCAGGAACACGAAATTCTATACTTATAGAATAAATTTTCCTGAATTTACGGAAGACAGCGAGGACAGAGTTGTTTTGAAAGACAAAGACTTTGAACATAGATAACAAACTTGAAGGTTCAAAGTATAACCAATGTCGAAAACAGGATGAGGACAAAGTTTAAAGAAAGAGAAAATTGGATAATTAACACGTACGAAAAGGAATGAAAGATGTATCGTAAACTCCAGTAATAACAAAACAGAATGAGGGCTTAACTTTCCCAGGGAAAATAAAACTTAAATTAAGCCATGCGGGACAAAACATTACATTAATTAGAAATGACTGCGCTTAACATCATTATTTTGGAATGAGTAACTTGTGCTACAATTTTCAATCTGGATGGGGTTAGAATGAATAATTCTTATAGCATGCAATGAAACGTCTCATTACTTGTAACCAACACAAACATTGCATGTGCAATAACAAGTGTGGCCTGATTCAACACAGATGCAAAAAAACATAACCTTTGAGCAGGTTTCATTCATGTTTTTCGAGTTCCAGCGTTCTAGGATTTAGACAAAATTGAATTCATCGGAAATAATTGTTTTTGATGAATTTGGAACAGATATGATCCATCGATCGTTCGATCGATCGATTGATTGATTGTTTGCATGTGTGCTGCATCTAAAAATAGACATAAAGTCATACACATAAATAATTTTAAAAGTCATATATATATATATATATGTCATTTGATGTGGTACTCAAATATTCCTCGTTAATGTAAGGCTTTAATAGCGACAATTACCGCAATTCACTTTTTGCAACAGTCTTAAGTGCAATCCATTATTTTTACGAGTGAATAAATGGTCTAAACTAGTTCAAGTTCAGCTTTGATTAGCACTCATTCATCTAAGGTCTCGGGAAAATACGACATACACGAAATTCTAAATGGACTACATCGGAACAAAACATTAACGTTCAATGGAAAATATGTAAGTTATTTATTTCCCAAGCGTAATTTTAGCACAACACTGGTTAAATTAGCTTGTTAGCACTATAGTGTGAATTTTTATTCCATTTGAACTAATTTGAGTTGAAAACGATAAAACGACACAATTGTACAAATCAGACATCGTCTCCAGAGAATTTAAATGTCTCGTAGCGTAGGAATGGCTTTACGTAACTGACACAATTATGGGGTACGCTTTTCCCATTTGCATATCCGGGTGAATTTATGTTGCATTTTACTGATTCGTACTTTTAATTGCTCGAACATTGTGTCATTTTTTACGGGGATACGCGGCCTTGCAAATGCCGAAATTAATGCGCTTTGATCTAAATTTCTACATCTATTCCTTACGTTGGTAACGATTTTGTATTTAATGAACGTGATATTTAATTCACCAGAAGGTTTTTTGCAGCCATGTAAGACATTTTTTCAATTAAATGCCCTTATTTACCATGATTGTGTTCGATTCTCATAGCAATTTAGTGCAACAAATCAAGGATTCAATTTTAAATTCAGTGATACAAATATACTTTTGTGCGGAAACTCGTGTCCTAATACACACCATACACGACTATATATATATATATATATATATATATATATATATATATATATATATATATATAAACAATTAGATGAATATTCAGTTACTAAATAACTGGTTAAGTAATTTCAGCAAAACAATTACGATGTAATCTAATGTTAGTTTCAGTCCAGGTTGTCCGTAATGTGAAGGACATGCAGCGAAATTAAAAATAGCGTGCGATAAATACTACCTTTTGGAAAATAGCATAAAGTACAGTAACATCTTAATATATAACTTAGAAGTATTGTTGCCGTCACGTAGATTCATTAAAAATAAAATAAAATTAAAAACATATTCTGACTGTATAGACACAAGACTATTTATTAGGCTAGAAAAAAGGTCATGTTTATGGTAAACTGAACAAAAGAATAAGGGTGAGTAGATCGGAAAACTTTTCTTGTCTATTTTTCTTTTGAACTTTGGAGATCCGTCCCCAAATATTCTCGTACTCTGGATATGGCTGTTAGAAACTTGAGGGTCGGCGCCGAAAACAGGATAGATCTGGTAACTTTAAACACGACTATATTATTTGACCTGAAAGTATCCCGGCATCTCTAAAATGTTTTAATTATCCGCTTTTCCTTCATAACTTTTCTTTTGCATGCTTGAAAATCAATACCAAAATAAGGAAATTTACTGCATAGCATTTTGATTATTTTTGGTATCAGTTTCAATTATGTATGCATGATTCCGATAACGATATTTATATGAATATTTAACTTCCGTTAGATACAAGACAGTTAAGTTGAATATGTTATGGATATGTAAATATGTAAATGTATGAATATGTAAATGATGAAATAAATTGTTATTGTTGAGAAAATCATTCGAATGTCTGCGTATAAAATATGGCTACGATGACACCTCTATTTTGTTTGCATGGATTCTCTGTCCTGATGTTGTAAGGAGAGGATTGACAATATGATATAAGCAGATCAAACATACGATATGTCATTAATTTGTCTGGGAAAAGAGCAGAAATATCATTGCCTAAATGCCACCATCCTAAATCCGGAAACACGCGCATTTTATGACAAACACTCGTCTATATTTACCTTATCTGAGAAACAAATAGGTGTCTGCACCAAGAATACGCCTTTGTTCATACATAAATGGTATGTTTTTGTATGTCCACTGACCAACAGTGGAATGATTTATGGTTGTGCTCTTAATACACTTATGTTTGCGAGTGTTGATTTTACAAAAGCTCCGAGGATAATATTATCTGATAATCATGAGTTTACGATTTCCATTATTTAATACAAATATCAGTTGTGCTTAGGTGTTTAAACATATATTATATTATCTGATAATCATGAGTTTACGATTTCCATTATTTAATACAAATATCAGTTGTGCTTAGGTGTTTGATAATGCAAACATTTTGTGAAGTTCTGAAATACAGACTGTTAAAAAATAAACGGTTAGAAAACCACGTGTATATTCAGTGATTTGTTTCATATATTTTACCTTAGAATATTGCCTGTTCCCCAAGCCCCCCAAAAGTTAAATTTTCCCCTAAAATGATATACAAATAAGTGATAGTTGTTCCAATTTCCCCTTTTTCTGATTTATCGCGCTATATTTCTCCCTTCAGAAAGCCACAGGTAGTTTTGAAAATCCCAAAAAAATCACTGATATTTTATGAAGAAAAAGATGGAAACGCCCATCACTGACACAGTTCGATCAAAAGACAAGACAAATGTATAAATATTACCATGATTTTATTTATTTAAATGAATCTTATCATTCAAATAATAGTTTCAGCTTTTTTCCATTTTTTTATCATGGAACATGTGGCCGTATTTGTTTGTATTACAAGATTGGTGATTGTTTTATTCTTTTTTTACAGCTGTCTCGGTGGGAGTAAGCTGTTACACTCTCGTCGCAATATCATTAGAGAGATACTACGCAATATGTCAACCTCTGAAGTCCCGACGCTGGCAAACCCTTTCACACGCCCGAAGAATGCTGGTGGGTATATGGGTGTTTGTTCTACTCCTGATGAGTCCTATTGCTGCCTTCCATCGACTTATAGCCATACAAACTGGTGTGCATGCGTGTCGTGAAATCTGGCCTGAGATTCTGGTAGAATACAAAATAGATTTGGCCTACAATGTTGTACTTGCTGTTATACTTCTTCTAGTTCCATTACTGCTGATGAGTGGCTTCTATGGTGTTATGGGAAAGAAGTTATGGATCTCATCCCGTAATTGTAATGCTACAGAGACAAGTGGTAAGTTTTTCAAATGCTTTCTATGTGAAATATGGTTTGTAGTATGTTAAACTATAGTCCGCACAACGTAACTGTAGCAAGCAACGGTGTGTTTCATCGATATATGTTAGTTAAGACAGCAGTTTTTAAATTTACTAAACTGGCTTCACGTTATACAAAACAGATGCTTACCTTGCACAAAAAGACCCACTAAAACAAGAAATATGATGAAGCAATATTATTATGTTACAGATAATGACTCATGAAGCATTATAACAATTGCCCCCAACTTTTGAAGGCAAAATATTAGAAACATTCATATAGAATCATTCAAGTTCGGATTACAATGTATAAGACATATTGTACATGCACATGCGTTTTTCTTAATAAAGTTTGTAATACATAATATTGTTAGTAAAACGACGCTAAATATGTATACCACAATATTTTCGGTGAGTTTTCTTTTTTCTAATACCGTATTAACTAAATTTCTGGTGTTTCTAATCTTGATATTTCCTAGTAATAACTTGTTTTGCTTGGTAAAGAGTGTAATTCTATTTCAATTTCAGCCAATGGCGATAGACTACCGAGAAACAAGACAAAAAATAAATTCGGAAACACGTGTCAGAGTGCTTCTCTTTTGTCGAAAGGCGCTCATCACGCGGCACGTGATCTGTCGAATCGGAAAAGGGTCATCAGAATGTTAGTAGTTGTTGTTTTACAGTACTTCATATGTTGGACACCTATTTATGTACTAAACACCTGGTTAGCCTTTGACTTCCGTGCTGTACTGCGCTATATTTCACCCACAGTTAAGTCCCTTGTATTGTTGCTGGCGTACACGTCATCGTTCATTCATCCAATCACGTACTGCTTTATGAACAAACAGTTCCGGGATGGAATAAAGCGACAATTTTGTCGCTCGAGACATCGGTTATTGTCCACTGTATCATATGGTAACAGCGACAGCGGGGTGAATATTCGTGTGGGATCCAAGATGTAGATGATTCGATACGCTTTGGATATCAGCAAGTTGTCGGGGAAACGTTACTACAAGGATAACTGTTAAAACTCACATCGAAACCAGATCAATCATTGGCTTGAACCTTCGTACGTGGCCGTTAACGTTGATTGTAAAAGAAGTAGCGTTACCCCCATTTTACTGACTGGATCAGTTCATTCTGAGGACTATTTTGAAGTATTTGGTCACAATTGCATTAAAAAATAAGAGAAACAATCACTGATGGACATCATTATAATCGCCATTGCTAATTTGAATGTAAAGTATGGCAATGTTATATACGACATTGTTTAAAGTTTGAAATTCATGACGAATGTGTATCAACTCAGAATATTTAAATATCTAATGATAAAGGTATGTCATCAAGAATTGGCTTATATCCCTACATATCATTGAATGAATGAATGGCATTAGCTGTTTGTTTTAATGTTGTTCGTTGGGTAGAGAACAACCATGGAAATATTTAGAAACGTGTAAATTCGAGTTAATGCTGATTAATCAATAAAAACGAAATAAATGAAAAAATACAGATAAAAGGAAATATGTAACTAACCTGGGATATATAACTGCCAGATTGAACGTTCGTCCAAGTATATTTTGAAACTATTTTGGATTTTTTCATTCATTTCGTATTTGATTTGGTAACATTATCTGCAGCTATTTGTGACCTATGTAAACAATGACTGTATCCTACACCTGTTTAATAGAACATTATAGACAAGCTTTGGTGGCGTTTTCGCTACAGATGTTGCAAGACAATGCTGATCCATATTCAAATGAATATCAACCCATGTAGGCACCAGCACTTAGTTCTAAAACAATATTGTTGTATTTACATACTATTTTAAAACAGGTCTCTTGCAATACCATTGTACCAGACAACAAAGCGTGTTGTTTTTTTTTCTGTCTGGGCGATCATACAAAAATGGTTACTGATTATCACGTTTCAGACATGAAAATGTAATAAAATCACGTAATGTTTGTACGGAAACAATTAAGTCTAACAATATAATAAAATATCACTGATAGTTTAGATTACGTATACTTTTAATTAGTGCTTTTTTGTTCTTTTCATCTTGCATATGGAGTTCATCTGCGGTAGACAAATGTTATAACATTAATGGTCTACAGTAATACCTCTCTAATCTGCACTTGTTCGGACAGACAAAAATGTTCGGATTAGAGAGGTTTTCGAAATACATAGGTTCCAGATTACAAAGTCTTTAGCATTAAATACATAATAAAAAATCGAGACCAACTGAAGTGTTCGGTTTAGAGAGGATTCAAGACTTGAAACGTTCGGATAAGCGAGGTTCGACAGTATATAACATATAACAAACATACACTTTTACAATATACATTATGTGTAATCCCTGTTACCAACAATCCGAAAACCTGTTAAACTTCAAAATCATAATAATATTGTACTATGATTGAATTTGTCACATTAAGTCAGGATTGTAAATGAACAACTTAAAAAGATCGGTTTCACTTCTATAGCTGAGTTATAACAAGTTTTTGTAAGCATAAATGGGATGTGATGTTTTAACGAAACAATCAGAACTAATATATGCACTGAAACGAGCGAATTATACAAAGCGAAACAAAAACGCTGGCGAAACGAGAGCTTTACCGTATTTTAATCAAATCCTTGTTATACTTCATATCCTCTGTTGTGAGGATGACGGATAGATGATTCGGAAACAAGGGTATTGCAAGTTCGATTGCGGCGAAAGAAACCTTATTTTATTATTTTCTTCATTTAAGGTGTAATCAACTAGGAAATGAAATGCCATAGGTCGTCTTAAAAGATAGTAAACTCACATAAGATATTAAAAACTATACAATATATATGAGCAAACGTTTACCAATACCTATGATTTGATGTCTAAGATGCCACGAGGGACCTGTTGCTTTAGCACAAAATATATTTAGGCGAGTACGGCGAGATCTTTATTTCCGGCTAATGTCTGATTTCATAATTGTGATGTTTTGTTACTTTTCTGACACAATCCGGTCAAAATTGGGCTTTATACCTTCCGTTGTAGGAACTGTCACGATGAGGTATTATTTAATATATGTCTGATTATAAATCAGAGGTTCCCAACAAAGCATGTCAATATGTGTTCTGCCAATTGAGATAAATCATGTTGAAATTACCACTTGTAAATTATTATCTTGACAGATCGTCTGTCGTTTTGAAAATATTCATTGTTCTTTCCAATAAAATGTCTGATCCATCCAGCGACTGGACTTGAATATTTTTACATGCGAGTTTTACTGCAGTCGTTGTCCTTTGTGGTTTAGAAATGTTTACATAATTTTGATAAATTGATGCTTTAATACAATATTTTGTTGTAATAAATGCACGTTCGATACTCAGTATACTCTTATTAGACTTGTAAATGATGTTCATGTTATCTATAAAGTGAGTCTATCTGAAATATATAGTACTGACTGACCGTAGTGCACATTGTAACACCTAACCATTGTGTACATTGTTCCGTTGTGGAAATTGTTCCGAATAACCATTGTGTATATTGTTCCGACTAACCATAGCGTGTACTATACAAACTAAACGTTTTTTGTATAATAGTGGCTAACTGTTGTGTGTACATTATACCGACTAACCGTTTTGCACATTCTACCTATTAACCATCATGTTCATTGAGTCGACTTACCGTTGTGTAATATTATTGGTGCCATGCTTTTTATGTTACTGTTGACATGAACAGCATTGATAGTGTCCAAAACATGTGTTCGAATTAATTGGCTGTTATGTTTCTTGGAAATCAGTGTTTACGTTGATTTCATGATTTAGTTATTCAAATTGAGATATAATATATATCGTCAAATGAATAATTCAAAGAACATTAACATTTAGGCAATGTTCCTCCGATAATATTACAACAATACATCACATTTGTAATATCTATGAGAGGCAAATTTCGTCTTTATTTTCATCAGAAAAACAAGCAAATTGGTAATTCGGGAGTTTTTGTCCTGTGCTAGTTCATTACACCAGCAATAATGGGCATAAATCGGTAAGGTCTGGAATAGATTGACCAGATTTGCGGTGTATATAGCCAACAGCAGCGAGATCATTATCCGGAACGAACAAAAAGTATTTCATTGCCTTGCCATTTGTTTTTTAACTGCGGTTAATCGTTGCACCTACAGTCAGTGTCATTTGACAACTTTCCAGCAACGGTGGAGGAAGACCCCAGGCATATACCTATCTATTTAGAACCACCGACGTTCAGTAAGATAGTTAGACAGCTTCCTCATGTGTGAAAGTTTGTCCTAGGTGGAATTCGAACTCAAAGCGGTGAGATGCTAGTCATTACTAGTCAGAAATTATAACCACATAACCACAGAGGCCCCTTCGCCATGTGATAGGATGCGTGATGTTTGAACAAGGTAAATATAGTTTCTTGTAACAGCATGAATGAAAATGGGTTATTTTGGCAATGATGCGTGCTTGGTCCTGCATGATACTAATCTTTGGAAATAAGACCCTTATAATCCATTCTTAATGACATCGACGGATTAACGTCGGAAATGACTTCGAAAATATGTAGGGAGTTATAAGGTTGGCGATAAGTGTACATCACTAACGATTGATGCATGCTTGACCGTGGTATAACAGATTGATTTTATACAGTGAGAGTATTTGCAAAATTAAATAAAAAAAAAAACGTTCCTCATGAAAAGTACTAAAGTCCGAGGTTATGACTCCCCAGCCACTGTATGCTTCCTAAATACTTTACTTTCTTATTGACATAATACCTACACAGTATAAAGCGACAATTTATTTTCCGTTTACACCACAATTACCAAACACCAGTATAGTAAATGAAACGTCAAGACCGAACAAAAATAACGAGAAAGTTGTGTGTTGTAATTATCGGTTATCAATCGTTTATTGGATCGTACCTTCCCAGTAAATGAACCAATGCCAGTTTAATCACACAGACTTTTGAGACAATACAATAAGTTCTAGGTCACACGTGACTAACGCCAACACCAACATTCTTATCAAAACATTTACGTGATGCTCTATTACGCAAATCACTTCTGTAAAGCTATGTTTGTTGCGATCTTATCATACAAGGCATAACTAGCCTAATTAAATCACATATACAAATGATTTGATGTTCAATGTACAAGATAATAATGCATACCCAGAATTATGAACGAGAATAAATTTCGCTTTTCTGGTCCTTATCGCAACTAAAAAAAACTCTTACCAAAATGTAAAGTAATAATTATAATAGTTTTATTCAGGTAAATGGAAAGTCACGGCATTTATGATACACAAAACAAGTACAATAGATTTGTTTGACAGAAAATCAATGCCTAGGTTAACCATAATAGAGATGGACGCAATCCCACTTATTTCCACCGAGGACCTTAATTTACTGAACAAAGCAAGGGGTACACTAAGGGGTTCAAGAAATCAACGACCTACAGCCAAGGTGTATAAAGTTGCATAGTAGTATAGTCCAGCGTACAGCCAGCAACAAGAAAAGAACAACTAAATCCGGTGATAAGGTTGATTTGACTTTAGGTGTAGAAGTTCTTTTACTGAAATACACCACATACCTGTTTCCAATTGCTCATATCGATTAGAATTCAGACTTCGTGTAAAACCAGGGTTTACCCATACGTATATAACTAAATTTCATAGCTTTATTTTTATTTATAAAAAGTTATAATCAATAACTTTCACAATAAATCGCTTATTAAATCAAAGATTAAAGTAATCAGTTAGCTGTGTATTACACTTGCTATGTTTATTGCGGATGTAACTAGGGCAACATGGGCGCCCAAGCAATACTAACAATTCGTGTAATACCGCGTACTATTATAAAGGCAATATAAAAATATAGAATGAACACACGACATTTTGAATGATTTTTACATAAACAAAGTCATTGTCCTTCATTATAATAAAAGAGAAAGCAATTCCTTTGAGGTGATTTCCGACTGAAGCACAACAATTTAGCGATATAGTTTTGTGAGCTAGTACGAATAATAGAAATGTGAACAAAGCATAAAATCGAGAAGTGGCAATCATTTAAATAAAAAAAGTTGTCTGAACAAAATCAAGTACATGTATTATACACAATTAGTAAGAGAAGCATGATTTAAAGCAGTCAAAAATACATCTGGGACAAAGTCAAACCAATCGGCTATGAACATTTTATGGGAGTACAAGAAAGGCAATAATTAACTATCGACGTTCGTAAAGACAGCAACAGTTACTACTTCGACTAAATCATGTCTAGTCTACACTATCTGCCAAGAGTTTTATAGTTCAAAAGAGATAAATCGTCGGATTATTTGAAATTTTGAACTGCAATGACTTTAAGCGAGTTATGAGTTTGAAATTGGGATAAACCGATTTAGAATAGATCTACAAGCAGGTAAGTATGATAGTTGTAAAGAGCTCATCGAGACGAAAAACAAATACCAAAATCTCAATATAACCAAAAATTTATTTATAAAAATAAGCCGACGAAGTAATTTATTCTTGGGAAGCAAATACATTGAGAGAAGTTGACTTCACTTATAAGGATCTGAATGCTACCAACCATATTCATGTTGTTAGTTGCGTTGTACTGTACTCGCTACATCTTCAATATATTAAGTTTTTATCGACTACATTTAGTCTGAATAGTTGGGTTATTATCTGCTATATAATCACAAGGGTCGATCCATTAATATCATGCTTTTCATTGGTCTTCCATTTTCAGTTTGATTCTGTGGAATTCACATTGTCTCAAGTGTTTTTCGAATTTAAATGGTGTCTTTTCAGTCTATCCTGAATTATTTTCACTGAAATTAGAATTTATTTTTCTGCTCCGGAAAATTTTCTCTGCGATTATTACAAAGAGTTTAGGAATTCAACATTGGATCCGGCGATAAATCAGCAGTCACCAACAAAACGTGTTATTACAACTCAATTATCAAGATAAATCCTGTAGAAATTACCTCAAGTAAATTATTTACATGACAAATCGTCTGTATTTTTGATAATGTTTATTGTTCGTTCCGATAGGACGTCTGAGAAATGTTACGTCCGAGCAGAAATATAACAATTTACGAGTTAAAAATTGGAAGATTTATTGCTCGTATCGCATAAATCTAAATGTTCAAAATTCCGAATTTTAAGAAAATTTCTAGGTTTAGCTTTATATGTTACGAGATGCACTCAAGTCAACTCAGCCCATCTGTAACGTAACCAAATAGACGCCAGTAACTGTTGTTTTTGGCCACGTGTCCAATTATTGTTGTGCCATTTAATGGATTTACGCGTTACGTAGCAACTTGTCAGAAAGACATTATAATTTGATAATGCTATGATATTATTTAGACCTAATATGGGATTCAAGGATTAATGTATAAAATACATTGTTTTGTCAAATTATTTCTACGTAATCATAACACGCCATACAAATCAAACATAAGGTCCCGGTTTTCTTATTCTTTGTTAAATTAATAATTCAGAATGAAGTTAATCTTTAATGTTCTTTCAGCAAGAACTCATTTCGAAGAAAATTTGGTTTTATCATTCTATTTTGCGTGAGTTTTATCTAAATCTGCCTTTTATCTAACTTTTATATCACTCAGCGTGGTTTATTGTGATACTCTTCATGCAGATTAAACGAGTACAAATTCCAATACTTATCTCGACAAATCAATACGCATCTTTCTATGACTGTCTGCCAGATTTCTACAGTGTAACGACAATTTTTTTGTGTATTTTAAATGTTGACAATGTCTTCATTGCATGGTGGCTATATGAATTTATGACTTTAATACCCCTCCATAAATCACAGCCAAAATTGGGGGTTTAATACCATTCCATATACTGTAAGCTCAAGTTCTGGTATTTCGTTAAAACAGGGACATTAGTTAAATACCATAATTAATGGGACTTCACTTAACGCAATATATTCAATTATATTTTTTTACTTTATTCATTGTCTTCTTGTCCTTATTAAAAGGTTAATTCTGATTCCATTCTCTGCAAACATGTATTATAACACTATTGGTATTGTTTTGTTTGATAATACCGTATTTTTTGTTCAAAATATCTGATAAATGCAAACGGCTTTTGATACTCCTTCCCTGATATTTTTTATATATTTTGGAATAATTTGCTGAGCGATTTCGCGGTATTTAGGAGAAAATGCTGGAAAAATAGGCATGTTTAGGGTTAGTTGACCAAACAATTAGGATAGGTAGGTCGTACAACTTTTCTTTTCTATTTTTTGTGTAATCTGACCTTCGGAGAGGTCACAAAATATTTTCGCACTTGGATTTTGTTGTTAGAAACCTAAGGGGCGGTATAAAAAAAACAGGGAGGTCTGGTAACCATTAGCATGACTATTTTATTTTCGCCATAAGGTAGTGTTGTGGCTATTGGTAAGCGCCGTAGGCCTACTGATCGGTATTTGCTGACTTGCAATATTTTGTAAGCTGTGTAGGATGTTGGTGGGTTGATGTTTTTAGATATTATGTTTTGTGTATGTTATTGTATGCGGGTTACTGTACCTTGATAAGTGTATGGATACGATAGTCTGTGGTCTTAAATTCTCGTTATCGTCTCCTGAGATCCAGTTTCGTTGGCTTTTTTATTTACAGAACACAGCTGTTATCGTATTCCTAGACACTAAAATCCAATACCTTTATTTATTCTATTATTCACACAACATAAAAAAAGTATTTTCCTCTTTTCTTATTTTCCGTCTTAGAAACAAGTCTCGTTTATGTCCTTGCATGGATCATATAAATAAAATAAATTGTGCAGAAAATTGTATTCCTTTTAAATGTGTATCTTATTATCTTTGCTTTAAATTACCCAGAAATCATATCTCGTAATAATACGTCGTTTAAAAGGTATACATTTCTTCAGGTTGATTGAAATTACGCAATACATACGCAATTAATAACGTATATGAAAGTTATAATCAATGATATAAAAGAAGTGCTTAGAAAGTTTTTCTATGCTTTCTTACGAATAAGGCAATCCCTTATCTGTATAAACTTTTATTCATGAATATATTCTCCAGATGTGAATAGTGTAATGCCACAAGCAAAAAGCCCCTAACACAGAGTCAATTCACTGACATGTAACATGAAAATTTAATTTTTTTAATCCAACATATTTTATACATAATTTTATGTTATTACCACATTATTATTTTTTCACACTTATTCGTACTTTCGATATAAACATGTACAGAGTACTTCAATGGACAGACGTTTACATTTTTGATATTTTCTTCGAATTAATGGAACAGAATAATGAAGTCAGGCAAATTTCCATTATCGCTTGGCTTTTTCATCCGGTTATGACAAAGTACATTTTTTTCTAAAAAAAATAAAGGTCGACAAGATGAATATAAATCATTTCTGGAGAAAGTCGGTTTCCGCTTCTGTTGT
This sequence comes from Lutraria rhynchaena, assembly GCA_008271625.1. Classification (NCBI taxonomy): domain Eukaryota; kingdom Metazoa; phylum Mollusca; class Bivalvia; order Venerida; family Mactridae; genus Lutraria; species Lutraria rhynchaena. Next base: position 372,667 of record VIBL01000163.1, read on the forward strand.
GTTTAATTGTTTTCTGAGTGGAATATTTTAGCAATTTATCATGTTTGTGACTAAAATGTATTTTTTATAATGTTTCTTTTTTCAATTTGATTGTAGCAAAGATATTTGTAATTGGTTTGTATCCGTTTATCACTGCTTTAAAATGACTCTGTCAATAGACGTTTGTGCGAACAGCCTTCTTGATTATGTATCACTATCAAATCATTACTTATATGATATAGTCATGTCATTTCCATACTCTGACATTTTTGTCCGAGTTAAAATTTCAATTGATAAATTTGCCGTTTATAATGCAATCCAACTCTAGAAATACAAGTGTAAATGTTAAGCAGTTCCGTCCGTTATCAAAGATGTTAATATATCATATAAGTAATATTTAAATCAAGTACAAAATATAATTGATTAAGTACTGCGTAAGAATGCAAGTAAACTATTAAACGAGTAAAGTTTAAACGTGCAAGATTGCAAGAAAGATTTAGAAGTGACTGTAAATGATTACAATAGCAAACTTCAAAAACATCTAAAGCGATAAATATGTATATGTCATTGGAAAAAAAATGTTCTGATAAGTTGAAAATGTTTTAATAAGTTGTAAACATGTGAATCAATTCAGAGTTTCTTGAAATTCATTGTTCTTGTTTTGGATCCAGCACATGTATCACCAATAACTAAGTATACAGTATAAATAAACAAATACGTGATATCACTGTTGACATTTCCATGCGTCACAATACACGACTACATGTCATGTTATCTTGTATCAACGCTTCCTTCAAATGAACGACTCTCGTGGTACACAAAAAGACAGAACCTGGTGACAACGACGAGACTGTAGTCTGTTTTACTGGAGATTTCTTTATTTCTCGTAAATAGACCAAAACCAATGCCACTGAGAAACTTTGACATGATGGTATATTCTGGGTCTAGCAAAGCTTACTTCAGTCCTTGCGATTTTTGTCAATTTTTCATCACATTGAGACTATTTCAGGAGTCAACCAATGTCTGTGGTAGTCACAAAGGGGTAATCCTTTTGTGTTCTAGTATGATAGGATCTGTATCGTTGTTAGAGTACCCCGCTGCTAAATATAATAAGAATAACGTAATGGTTTTAAATTATCATTGTTAGAGTACCCCGCTGCTAAATATAATAAGAATAACGTAATGGTTTTAAATTATCGTTGTTAGAGTACCCCGCTGCTAAATATAATAAGAATAATGTAATGGTTTTAAATAATCATTGCTCCTTGTGATCACTACTGGCTTGGTCAAAACGTCGTTGCACACATCAATCAATGTCACACGACGGTACTTTTTGGGTTTAAGACCATATCAAGGCGGATGGAGATAAATTATATATTTGTGGTTTCTGGCTTTTCGCTTTAATTATACTTTGGTATTTGCGTTGACATACACCTGGGCAGAACCATTGACCCTATATAAGCCGTTCCCGGGTGTGATTAGAACTAAAAGCGGTGAGAAGCAAGTGATTACCAATCAGGGACCTTAAGCACCCGACCATGGAGCCCCCACCACAAATACAAATATACGAATTATAATGAATTATGCTAAAATACTTCTTCTCTAGGAAACAACATAACTTAAAATATGATTTGCAGCTTACACAAAACCAAATTAAAGATTAAATAGATTATAGATCTCAGTAGAATATACCATCGTCAAGAATTTTGACGCATCTTAACATAACTAAAGCTTTTAATGTAATTGTAAGATTGTCTTTTATGTTTCAGATTCTCACTAATTGTCTTGTCTGTTGTGACACGGCGTCTCGAATGACATTAAAGTCAGAACATAGACAACGAATGCTTTTATATGATTATATTAATACAAACCTGAATTGAAAATACGTGGACAAATATATTTGAGAAACTGACGTTATTTCTACAAAATTTGTTTATTGTCATGTTTTTCATCAATGCGATCACCCAGTTAAATAGGAACGTACAAATACCAACAATCAAATATTGTACGTCGTATTGTATATTGGTATGATGCAATAGCGCAGCTACAACAACAGCGGCCAAACAATAACCATGAATTCTTTTTCCGTTGTCTGCTATTTGCAATGGTTTTGCTTGGTGTCATTTTAATGTTCACACAAATTATGATCAGAACAAGGAGTCGTGTTTACGGTTAACCCGACGGACCATGTTTTTGGCGCCGACGCTAATGTTTCTAACAACAAGTTTAAAATACGAAAATATTTAGGAACGAATCGTATTAGAAACAAAATGGCAACGTCTCGGGTCGCTATAAAGATTGATGATTGCCATCACGTAAAAAAGAGAAAATTATTTAAAGTCTGTCTAATATGGCCGCACAATAAATACCATTCTTCATGCCCCTCACCCTAAATTAAAGTATAACATGTATGTATTATTTTAAATGTGTATCCTGTAACTGGTAAAATCAGTAATGTTTCTTGTATTCGCTTATAATGTTAGAAAATATCATTTCAGACCTACATGCCTTGATGCTTTGGTCAAGTAACCCTGATAATTATTATTTTTCTTTGTTTAAAACTGTCAATCGAACTACTTAAATTGCTTTTGATAAATAGCACCCGTTATCAGCCATTGAAAATGTCGTTTTCATTAGGAAAAGCGTCAACAGATATTGGAAACCATTCAGATTATGAAAGGTACAGACTTCAAGTTTGTATCATACAAATAATATACAAATGGCACAAAAACCTAAGACCAGAAAAAATTGTCGTGTTTCAGATTATCCGACGTACCTTAGTTTTTGGCGCCGACCCGTAAGTTTTTGACGGCTAAATCAATGTACGAATACAATAAGGATGAATTGTACCTCATAGTCAAAACAAAAGGTGCTCAGAAACAAAGAAAAGTTTTCTGACCTACCTACATTAATTGTTTGGTCAAGCAACCCTAAACATGACTATTTTCTGACCTAATCGAAGACGGGGTATCGTTTCTGGATTGTTCTGGCATGAACATAGAGGAGACGAATAACCCCACGTGTCAATCACAGATATGGCAAACAAACTGGATGATTTACTGATATTAAATACAGCATCCGGTGATCATTATATTGTATATGATATCTGACTTGAGGCACCATAATTTTAAATGACCGTGGAGCGTCCACTGAACATTAGTCTGAAATATATTGGTTCCCAAAATTCCACAAGTGACTAACCAAACTGAACAAAGATTTAAACTGACCATTAAAGGGACCATGTGAAGCGCAATTGAACATAGTGTGATAAGTTTGTATGCTATATAAACGGACTTGTATATGTTAGAATAAAGCTCCCTTTTAAGCCTTTTGGGTCAATGAACTATCGTTAGATTCAATAATGCGTAAAACTGAACGTATTGACAAACCAATTTACAGAACCTAACAAGAAACCCTTGATATATTACGACAATATCTATCTATTTTCCAAGTTAAATTTGTCATTCCCAACGGAAGCAAAAATCTCTTCAACAGTCAAACATGATATCGGTAAATAAATCCTCAATGGATTTCTAAATAACATGTAAATATGTACTTTAAGATTGTAGAATTCCCAGAATTAAGTCCTTATCAGCTATTATTTGAAACGTTGTATATCAATTGTTCGTTACAGCGAATAGATGGTGTGTCTATAATAATGGAATCAGTTTTTTCTCGTTTGACATTCATGAGAAGGTCATAGCTGATGTATGGAGCATTTCTTTGGAACCATTGCTATTATTCTGTTTTGTATTTCACCTTTTAATTGTCAAAAAAGTAAAACAAGCAGCAATTTTCACCCCATGATAATGTAGACTACAAGACGTTCAAAATATTTTAGTTTTTGTAAATGCGTTATATATATTTGCACCTTGTACACTTACCATGCAACGAATATACACAATGAAAAAATATCACACATGACTAGCTTACATTCTGTAAAAATAAATTTCAAGAAATCTGACGCCAGCAGGCAACTAGTGTACAGTTTAAAAACTTACATAATGTGTTAAAAACGTTCCCTCATAGACACGATCCTTTTCATCCTTGTTAATTTCATTTTAGAAATGAGAATTATTTTCTTTGATTTGTTATTGCACTTCCTGGCGCCAAATTGTATCTCGTGCGCTTGATTAATGATCTATATTTCAGATATCAATGTCTGATCACATATTGAACATGCTAATGGAAATATGGCTCGTTAACAATGTGATATATCTCAGTAATAAACACTTATTTCTTCCGCTCCTGTTAATCAGTATTTCAAACTGACAAATGAATGGAATTGAAGGAGAATACACATGCCTACAAATTTGTTCAACTAGTAATTGAAGCATGTGAATGGCATGGAGTTTACTGGATTAAGCATTAGTGATGTTAATGTTATAATCAATGACTAGAAACATTGCCAAATTTGAAAGATTTAATATGTTTTTTTTTTATTTAGACTTAGTTAAGAGAACACTTCCGTTTATTTTTTAAGCATTAGCAATTAAAGGACGGAACTTATACATTGTATTCAATTTATAGCCCTCTGAAGTGGTTATTTAATTTATTATATATATATATATATATATATATATATATATTTAACACGAAATTGTCGCGGGTTTAAATTTGCCTTTTATTCTCACTACTGCCTTGGTTTCTTCATTTTGGGATAGATTTTACATAAATGAAAGAATTATTTTCAAAATAAAAATTATTATTGCCTCTACTTATGATAAGCTTGATGTTATCTGTTTGCTCTCCAATCCATCGACGTATATTGAAATAATAATCGAGAACAGCAGTAGATACAACAGGCAGTTAATAATGTTTATTAAGAATTAGAAATATTCATATAATTATGTTTAAATCGTATGATATTACAAAAAGAGTAAAAAATCTAAATACAAAGATAAATCACTGGTTCCTGAATACAAGTTGATATTATGCAATAAGACCATTGTCTATAAGATATTGTCTTTTAAAAAAAATGTGCATGTACATAAATCATCAACAATTATTGTAGGATCTTCAAGCACAAACATACATGTACTGTACGTTCACAATATCCCAAAGTTTTGTCTACAAAATGCTGAGTGTAAATGAGACTGTAATGCAAACACATAAGTTGCCCTGGTCCAACATGAACTGGTTGTTTCAACCAAAATAGCCCAACAGGAATGCAGTCAGAGTTCCCAGAATTACTGCGCAAATATTTAACACTCTCCCCCACTTGCTGTTGTGTTCAATAGATGTCAACTTTCTTCTTATTTCAGCCTTTTCTTCGGGCGTGATGTATTTAGCAGGTGTCTCTACAGTACCACATAACCAATTCCGACAATATCGTGAAAAGTTCGACAAACCTAAATAATAAAAGTAAAAGCCTTCTTCATACAAAACATAAAATATTTGAAACATATGCTTATAAAAAAGATTCTGGTAAGTAATATAGATACATGCATCATTCAGAATGAATGTTAAAATGAAAGCACAAATCAATCTTTTGTAGCTTTAATAATTATTTCTGCATATGATACATAGCAAAATTAATCTTATTCGTGTAATCTGATATGATTGTTTCAAAAATGTTTGATTCAGTAAACCCGTTTAAGTATTTCAATGAAGCATGGGTCCACAGTTCAAGACCCTGGCAAATGAAATGTTCTCTTTGACCGAAAAAAAAACTTCATCCAAGGTAATATTAAACCTTTGACTGGAAATCAGTCTAAAAATGAGGGGAAGTGCATTAAGGCTCTAGTAGAAGATAGCCTATTTAATGCTGGTTATGTCAATTGGCTGATGTGCGTAATAGTGTCTATGAACGTCGTTGTATCCACAAAAAACAATCTGTTGAACAAACCTGATGTTTCATTTTCCTTGTCTTGTTCCTGGATCTCAAAAGTATTTCCTTGTTGCTGTGTATCCGTTGGTTCATTCTCTTCTTCATACTCGTCATCTGTTAGTTCTGGTTCAGGTACGGCATGACGTGTCCACCAAGTGACTCTGTATAACTGGAGTAGTACATAATTTTACATGATATAAATATGAATCTACGAATCTAAAGATTCCATAGATCTGTTTTTAGAAAGTGGTTGTGAGTCAAGTGTCAGTCAGAGGGGAGACTAAAAACTGAACGAGCGGTTAATAGAAGGCAGGTAGAGGCTCGTTCAACCACTCAAAAGAAAACTCAAGTCAACAAACATACAAACATGCAAAAAATAGTCCAGATTGACAAAGATCAATACCTTATTTTCCGGTCTAGGGGCAGTAAACAAACTTATTACAACCATAGCAATTCCGCTGACTCCAGCTAAAATCATTGCAAAATGTAAGAAATCAACTTTGGCGACAATCGCAAATCGTTTGTCTTCTTCTCCACTTCCACAGTTTGGTGCTGATATAGCGAAGTCCAGACCCATACGTATCATCCCCACAACAAGTCCTATCATCAGGCCCCAGAATGCCCCCTAAAACAAATTGATAGACAATCATGGGATGAAGAAATTTACATAATATTTCCTACCATTTAGCCTCCACAATTTAAGTTTTTCCTGTTTGAAACACAATCCCTAGTTTGACTATATTTCCCCTATTATCATATTTTCCCGTTTCCTAAGTTATCATATTTCAGAATTCACAACATTCCACGTTTTGCCCCCATTTTATATTGAAGGCATAGTTCGAATATTTATAAAGTTATGCTTTGTACTGATAAAATTTCCGTATTTCAGATTTTCCCAGTAGACAACTGATACCGTTCTATCACATTTAATAAGTATTCTCCTTTTGGGATGGGTATCGCGTGTTGTAATAAGTATATCTTGACCTACATGTTATTGAGCAAAATGTAAGAATGTGATGTGATAGAATAAATCTGTCTCTCGTCAATTTACATCAACAGTAATGTAACACATTTAGAAACCATGTTAGCACAGTAAGAACATCCTAAAGAACTCCATGAACTCGTCTTGTAAGAACTTTGTCTGTATGACATGACACCTCTTGACATATCAATTATAACCCAAGAACGATTTTTGGGGGAGAAATGAATATTCAGTTCAGTTATTTTGACATGATTTATTGACATTTTCTTTATACAAAAAACCTGAATAAAAAACGTCGGTATTGTGTAAGATCGAGGGAAGTCCAAATTTCAAAAAAGAAGTTTGAAGCGAAACGTGCTAATCACACAAATTTGATAGCATTTGTACTGAGTAACTTTTGTTGGAGTACATTTCTATTTCATTTTCAAGCTTTATTAATTCGTTAAAATGGACCCATTAACTAATCACTGATATGTAAATTGTTATGTTTGGGATATTTATACACCAGTAGTTGACATCAGTAATAATGTTATCAATGGTACTACAAACTGACCTGTTCGGTCATACGTTTCCAGAAGAATCCAAGCAGAAACAACATACACCATGGTACAACAAGGTAAGACTTCACAGCCTGTAGATAGAACCATAATATGCCGCCTTGTGATTGTTGTAGGATGGGTAACCATAAAATACTGACTCCTATCAGTATTAGAATGGTCACTCTACCTACAATCATCAGCTCTCTCTCCTTGGCCTTCTTACGGAACTGCCTCCATATGTCCAATGTTACAATACAACTAGCGCTGTTAAATATTGAAGTCAGTGAACTCATTAATGCTGCCAGTAATGCTGCCAACATCACACCGCGGACACCTGTTAAAATAATAAGTGAAATAAGCTCTTCCGTTTTAGGAGTAAAGCAAATAATTTTACTATTGTTAAAAATATTTATCATAATAATCTAATACTAAGATTATTTCTCCTGTGACCAAGAACATTTTATTGTCTTTTTTTTTTAATTGTTTTTACTATTATGACAAAGTCCATTTAATCGCAAGATATTGTAAAAATTTGACATAATATTTGAACGATATAATTACATGATTAATAATGTTGTATCCATTAACGAAAAAATAAATGAGGTTCATCCGAATGGTGCTAATAAAAAAGTGAAACATACTTGCCTTGACATAATTTATTGTCCGACATAAGACTTATTCTTGATTACATGATATATTTCATTAATTTGCACGATATTGATAAAGCTAATGCATTTAGTGAATCAAGAAACGATTCTTCAGTTTTGGTTTTATTAAGTTAATTAATCACCTGCAGGCAACAACCGGAGGACTAAAAGTGGATACGCTAGATTACTACACCCAGCCTCGTTCTGACAAAAATCATAACATTTTTGTGGATCTGCGCATCCAATATCATCTACAACATGTAAACATCATTGGATTAACATAGGTGTTCAATAGACGTCTCATACAATAATATATTTCAAAGTTTATGCGCTCATTACAAATAATACAAAATGCTTCATATTTTTTATATAATTTACAGTACATTTATTATTATCAATATTTCTTGTGTTTTATTTTATACCAATTGAAATTACAAACATATTTCATCGTAATGTTATGATACGTATAAATAAATACCTGTGTATAAAATCCGGCTGATAAGTCCAGGAACAATAAACAACAAAAATCCAAACAGTTTAAGGAAAGCGGCGAGCAGTGACCCCGCCTTTGCATGTCCCAGATTCTTTGCTGATAAACATCTTTGCACGATAACCTATATATTGATAAATGAGATTCACAGTTTAACGGTGTTGGCAGCCACCTCCAAATAAAGACCACCCTGTGAATAATGGTCATTCCTTGAAAAAACATCATTGGTTATGTAGAGCAAACTGACCTCCGAATAAAGGCCACCTGTCAATGAAGACCATACTTTGTTAAGGGTGGTCTTTGTTCACAAGTTTGACTGTATATTATCAGATACATAGCAATCAAATTTCACATTATTTTTATGATAACGGGAATGTCATAAATGCAATTTCAGAAGATGGTTCTTCATTTCAAGGTATGTGAGCTTTGTTTGTGGATGTCAGGTTCAGATAATCTCATCGTTACTGCGCTGCTTTTTCACATCTATGAAAATGATGTCCATCAAACACGTGTTATTATGTACCATAAAGCCTTATATTAAAATCGTGTTTTGTTTATGATTTAAATTGTAGATTTTTTCCAACATTAAGTGATCTCAATGCTATATAAGGAAATTAAAAACGAATTTGTTTGTCATAGTCGGGTCATCTTGATAATGAGGTTGCCTTTAGGTGAGATTTACTGTAGATAAAAATGCTACTTCTATACCTGATCCTGACACCACGTGAACAATCCTAATGTTGTCAGACCGAACACAGCGCCAGGCCAGGGTATGTCTCCTGTGGCAGCACTACGCCATATGTGAAAGGCGTCCTCTCTTGGCATTCCGCATTCATAAAACGTCTGGTTGTATATTGTGTAGTTAGTGGCAGCTAACGGATACTTTGTCAACATTCCGGTCCAACCACCGACTTCTGTTAGAGCTGCAATTAATATTGAGTTACCGTATCATAATGCTTGTAGGAAAAATGAAGCATTATGTGTTATGTGCCATATGGATTTAATGGGATTCGAGTTGCGATATAGTCGTTAAAAGTCACTAGAAACAGAATGTAGGATATACAAGTGTTTAACAAAATATCCTGCTATAAGTATAGTCATAACTCTGTCAGTTTTTGGGATTAATGTATACATGAAATTTATAATAAAATAGGAAGCATCTTCCTACTGATTGATGTTGTCAGCGAACTTCCTTTTTATATTTTCAATGTGTTCTATAGATTAATGTACAATTAGTCCGGCGTTAAAAATGTTTGTTCGCGGTCATGCGGCTCAAACTTTTAATTATGAATATTCATGTGTGCATTGTTGTTTATATACTGATTCTACGCTTGTGCTGAAAAGGATAGGCCGACATACTGAACGAAAATGAACAGCTTGTTAAGGGGGGAAGTTTAATGGGACGATTTTTAAAGATGGTGTCATTGTGAAAGTTTGGCGACTTTGTACAAAGCCAGTTTTCTTTGAAATGCAATGCAGGCTGACCGTATCAGGTACAAACTTACACATTGTTGTAACGACAGTAGCTCCGGCAATTAAGATCACCGTCTGTAAGGTGTCTGTATATATAACAGAGGCTAATCCACCTAAAATAGAGATGATATATTCATAGGATTTTAAGGAAAATCAAATTATCAAGTAATTATATACATTTTGTATATAGTACCGCCTGTTATACGCAATGTAGCAATCATGTAAAATATGGACAGAAAAGGTCGGCAATAAGTCACAAAAGCAAAAATAATTATTCGAACACATGTGCTCAAATTAGGAAAAGAACATGCATTTATGTACACCCAATGTCCGGAATGGCCAAGACGCCATTGATTTCTGGACGCCATTTGATTGAAAGGACATGGAAGAAGTAAAAGCATGTTATAATGTATGAATGACTGGCGTCATGAGAACATAGGATCATGTACCAAGTAACCTACCTGCAGGATTTTTTAGTTGTTCAGCATAAACTGAGTGACAATCTGTATTGTTTAACATCCAGGGAGGTTACACAAATATTTACCTGCTATTGTATACACGGCTGTTACAGCAAGAATGACGAAGACACAGAGATACATGTTCCAGCCCAGCAACTGCTGCATAAATATTGCACCAGAATATACTTCAGCCTGTAAAGAATATGACACCGTACCTTGTTCTTAAAATCATGATTTTATAACACTCATGTACGTATTATCAAGTGCAAGTATGAAAGTCTAACGACCGCTACATTTAAATAGAAAACGTTATTGCTATCTGACAAACGGATATTAAGGGAGGGAAACATTCGACAGTATAGATAACTTACTGATATGTTATGGAGAATATACTCCACAAGGGACAGAACTGATGAATACAATCTAATCCTTTTCCCACCAAATCTTTTCCTTAAATATTCCGGCATGGTGTATGCCTGTAATAGAACATGGGGTGAAATACAGATAAATAACACCATTTAATTTTCGAGGATTTTAGTTCAATGTTGATTATGGTCCAGAATTACAGTTAACATGACAATGTATAAGCTATAATCACAGATACATATAACTTATCGCTTTAGCAAAATGATGACAAAGTCATTGTCTCAATATTTCGGGCCGCAGCCGTGGTCCAGTGGTTATTGCTCAGGACTTGTGACCCGAAGATCCGGGTTTGAATCCCCGTCGCGGCCGGTCATACCCTTCTATGAAAATTTGACGAAATGTCGATTTTCCTCCATATGTGGAGAAGTTGTCGGCTCCTTTTGGAAGAGTGACTTAGTACTGGTTAGTATACAGTCCAGGAAAACTGATTAGGTGAACCGGTCGCCGTAAACCCCCAGTGACAATAATTCACATAAAAACAAACAAAACCCAATATTTCACCCCGAAATCCGCTTAGTCTAGTGACCTTATAAAAGAGCACCTTATTGATTTATTCCAGTTCTCTCACACATTTAGTAACGGTCTTTGGCTTATGTTGTCAATGATGGACGTGAGTAATGTGTCTGCGTTATTTGTCATTACCGTATGTAATATGACAACCATTTGTTTATATGTGTATCTACTAAATCATAGATAATGATACTTTATTCAGATAAGCTTTTATGGTGCTATTTCCCTCTGAAAATATGAAAAAACATTATGTTATGTTCTTGTACAAAACGTACTTACACCACAAGCCACGTACACGGGAACAAACACCCAGCCAAGAGCAATAAGAAAATAAATAGCCTGAAATAAAGACACATGACGTTAGATTTCTTGTTCATTTAACCAGCCATGTGGTAGTTTCTTGGAGTTTTTTCCTTATCTATATTAACTAGCCAATAACAATCCGCGAGTCAACGAGGGCCATTGTCTTGTACTCGTATTTCTGAAAGTCTACGCGTAGTATGACTGCTGGTCAGAAGAACGTTTTTTTAGCTTTTAAACGATGGGTAGATTGTGCAAAGGGTTGTTGATATCGGTAGAGATTTTGTTCCTTTTACAAAAAAATAATAAATATCACTCAAATAACTTGAGGCATAATATACTGCAAATACCAATCATTTTTCATACATGTGATATGTGGTAATTGAGACATATCCTGAACGACATGTTCACTTTCATAAACAATGAGAATTGCGTGTTATTTATTTTGTTAAATTAATACATAAACGCAGATATATGGAATAAAAACCATGTTTACACACTCACGTGCCATTCGTAGATTGTGACTGAAAACCCTTTGGCTGCTGCCGTGCCAGCAAGTCCAATAAACATCGGTGCCCCAATATTACTGGCATATATGGAAGCCCCTATCTGCAATACATGCCACAATGCATACAATTAATATACTTGAATAAATAATACTTTATATATCTGCTAAAACGACATATATTTATAAAACATGACTGGACGACTTATTCACATGCAACTGACAGGCGTATCCACTTCATGAGGGCTATTGAGTTGGCAAAGAATTGTGGTGCATGTTGACTAGTGTCCATTAGTTTTGGCTTAATTATTACAAAACTGATATGAATTATAACATGTTCCTTTTTTAAAATGACAATGTTTCCTGGTAGATTGATGTAAGTGATCATAGGATGAATTTGTTATATTTCTGAACTCGACCTACAACGTTATGTGAGAGAATGAGTGGTAGGTTATAATAATTGTACCGGTATCCAGTGCATACTTTTGCTGGCTAAGAAGTACCCACTTGCGCTGCCTCGATTTGGTCGACATGTTGACTGAAAACATGATGCAAGATAATAATTAGTACATGTTAACATCAGTTTAACGAAACTAAAAATTATGAATTTATCATCATGAGGCTGATTAACATATCCTACACGTAACATATGGTTAGATGAATAATTTTAACCGCTTGTTGGATTGTCTATAGAAATAACTACAGTGTTCTGTTTGAGGAAAACACATGTTTAGTTAGTAAGTGTCATTTATAATTCAATAATAAAGGATACTCTTAGTACACGCAATTCAAACAGAAACAATACGATAACATAAATGAGAGGTTGCATGCAAAAAGGACCTATTTTCTTCTTTGTCTATATGGAGTTAGGCCCTTTGTACTCACCCATTCAGATGTTTGATTAAAACAATTATGTTCTATGACAGTTGTAAAATCATACAAACAGCGTATGGTTTAATGGATGACAAAGAGTAACCTTTATGAGACACTCTGTATGAATGACAGTGAAATAAATATAAAAATCTTTTTCAACGGGTTTTACACATTTTTAGCGGTTTAGCGATGTCATTTAACCAGCCATAACGGTGTAGGATAACCCCAGATGTGCACATGGGAAGAACCATCGATCTTCTTCACATGTGAAGTCTGTCTGGTCGGAGCAAGATTCGAAATCACAGTGGTGAGAATCTAGTGAATACTTATCAGAGATCATAAGCACTCGACCACGGAGTCCCTGAATACATTCGATGCATTAATATTGGTTTGAACTGTCATAATAATATCCATGATATATTTATTTTCATCCTTAAAGAGCTTCATGATTTAATTAAAATTGATATATCAGTAAACCAAGAATTCTGTAACAAGAAATAAGAATTTGTGAAAAGATATAACACTCATACCCACAATCCTACAGCTAACACAATGGCGAAATAGATGCCAATGGTAAGGTAATCTTCCCACACTAACTTCTCTACCATCGTGAACTAGTATTGTACTGTGTGATACCTCCAGAAATGACGGATTCAACCTAAACTGTACAACCACAACGAAAGTAAAAATGAATATATATTATGTGAAAAAAAATCGTCGCGTATTTTCAAATAATATTTTATGTTGATTAATGCGCGCCGCATGAACGTCAATGTTTTCAAAACGTTCTATCTTGTTATATGCTGAGTTGGTTCAACCAAATATGTAAAAATTGGTTGAACTCTCATTTGCTAGAATATGAGGTTGAGGCTGAGGTGAGTTGTTTGTGATCGTTAAAAGTAATGTTGATCTTATAACAGGCGATTATACATAAAACAGGATGCATTTGAACAATCCATACATATCCTTAAGTTGAAATAGAACCCTAAACAGACGTAGCTATCATAAAACATATTAAAAATATAGACAAAGTATCTGTTTCTCTGGCCGCGGCCGTGGTCCAGTGGTTAGTGCGCTGGACTTGTAACCCGGGTTCGAATCCCGGTCGTGACAAGTCATACCCTTCTATGAAAATTTGACAAAAATGTTGATTTTCCTCCACATGTGGAGAGGTTGCCGGTTCCTTGTGGAAGGGTAAGTTAGTACCAGGATCGCCGTATATAACTGAAAAAAATTGTTGAAAAACAGCGTTAAACCCCGGTGACAATAAGTCACATAAAAACAAAATCTGTTTACCTTTGTAAATGATATCCAGCTAACTTTTTACCATTTTCCAAAAAAGGTAAAATAGAGTTGATCTCACGTCGAATGGATCTAAAAAAATAAGATAGAGTGAACAGATGGTTAGCTTGTTTTATTTCGACCAGGGTCTCAACTTTTCGGCGTTAATATAACACTGTATCTCTGGTCATTCACCGCTTGACTGGCTGCCCCACGCCGATGGACAACCTCTTTTCAATAGAATAAGACCTTTTTGCGACCTATTTCAATTTTATATCAAGTGTTTAATTCTTATTTTTATTTTCAGTCCAGCCAATGACCTTGAATGCAATTTGTTGATGGATATATAACAATCAGATTTAAATTTTTGATCGGGTGAACGACTTCACACTCGAAGATAACCTTAAAAATGCCGGTAAATTCATCGCTTTTGATAAAATTGGGTAAACATGATTTCAATATTTGAGCAAAATTTCATGAATAGATTATTTTCGTAAAAAAATCTTGATTTGTTTGAGAGGAAGGTAGTCCAAAAATTAATATCAAAATCGTTTTTCTTGCAAGTTACACATTCCGGTGTTTGCTTAATGTCTGACAAGAGTACAGATTTATTCACTAATTCGTGAACTGTTTGTACAAGTATTTACAGCAAAAGTGTGACAGGCTAAGGAGGATGAATTGTCAGTAAATTACTTTATTACCTTTTGTGTTTGTTTTGTCTGCTAAAAAAAATAATCATGGACTTCTAGATTAAACCATAAACATTTGTATCATTTTATTCGGAAAAATGAAATCGCGATGTTTAAAGTTTAATAGACTATAAAGCCGTGACCTCTTATAAGGCAAAGTTATTTAGTATAAAATTAAAATGTTCTGATTCATTACGTAACGCTCAGACGATGTAAACTCATTGTACAAGTGAGTACTCATATTTCTCCATGTATACTGACGACAGATTGGGCTTAATGTTAACTCAATCTATCATTCCATGTATGCTAAAATGGAGAATTCCCGAGATATATCAAGAATAATAGATATGATCCATTAGTCATTTTCAAACATTAACTGATAGAAGGACATCTGTTGCTTACAGTACAATAAGATTCAATAACGACATTATTTATGACCTAAACACAGTTTAAACCTAAGATGGTCTGGTTATCATCAAGTTGAAATTTAAAACAAATATATAAAATTCGGAAAATAAGAGATCATAATAATACGGTCTTAATGATGTGGTTATCGTATAAATGTAATCATAATAATATGAGAATCGCAATGATGAGGTGGTCGTAATAACGAGGTAGTCTTAATATTGATATGGTTGTAATAATAGCGAAATGAGGTCATCATAATACTGAGGTGGTCATAATGATGACAAGATCGTAATAATGAGCAGGTCGTAATAATGTAGTGATCACAATGATGAGGTGATTGTGACAATGAGTTGGTCGTAATGATGAGGTTGTCGTAATAATGAGATGATCATAATAATGTGGTGATCTTTATGTGAGTTTTACGATATATTCTGCTGTACAATTACACTGAATTGTCATTGCTCTGTGTATCTGTCATCGAATTGCTAAAACGAATGTGTACGTACCATAAGATTAAGACTTATTAAAATTAAAACATGAAAGCAATGATAAGTGATAAACTCCCGTGACTTTGTAAAAAACATTTCTCTACAAACAACATTCTGTTCTTTTTTATTTTAACCATACTAACATCATCTGTCACCTTCACCATAAGGACTTAAAGTACATGATCTATGAACTGGCTGTAACTCACAGAACACGATTATGGTGCATGAAATATTTGTCCCAATTCAACATTCGTTAATGAAGACAAGTACTTGAACTTATTAATTAAATTGTTTTAAGCTTATATTACATTTTTCACTGGGGTTTAACGACGTTTTACAGAAATTTTTCGGTCATATTCGGCGGCCGGTTCACCTTACCAGTTTTCCTGTACTGTATACTAACTAGTACTAACTTACCCTTCCATAAAAAGCCGACAACTTCTCCACATATGGAGAAAAATCGTATTTTTTGTCAAATTTTTATGGAAGAATACGATCTGTTGCGACCGGGAATTGAACCCGGATCTCCGGGTTACAAGTCCCGCGCACTAACCACTGGATCACGGTCGCAGGGCTGATATTACTACCGTTATGTAAATTTCTCACATACCTGAAGTATGTTTTTTTTGTAAATAAATGCATTAACATCTTTGTTACACCGCTTCGTATTTTAACATCATTCATAGTAAATTAACAGTGTTACTAGATTAAAATTAACCGCAAATATGAAGTTCAAAAGCTTTAAAGTAATTAACGTAGTGAAAACAGGAAATTGACAAAAGTTCACCTTACAAAGTCTTACTATGCGTATTTTGCTTAATATATGCGATATAAATTATACTGTGATTAGAGTGTAACATAAACTAATGTGAAGTCTGACTGGTTCATGTAGTATTAGACGAATTTCTTTATACATATCCATACGGGACATTTATTCATACCAAGACCATCATCTGCATCAAAACACACGGCCCTTAGGCTAAAACTCTCAGATTCATTTTAAAAGTATTTTTGTTGACAAGATAATTATGATTGTGTAATATTTTAGAACATGTTCAGATTTACTACACTAAGAGAAATTACGCGTAATTAATATCATTATTATTTGACATATTGACTCAAAAATACAACTGTACAAAACATTAGATTTGAGCTCTGAGACTGATCTCAAGTTTTGTAACTTTGGACCAAAATCTTAATATCGTGGCGGTCTTATTATCAAGTTGAAATACAGAAGAAATACAGAAAACATTCCGGAAATGAATGGTTGTTATAATGATTTTATTGAAGTGGTCGCTGAGTGAGGTTGTACGGTATTCAGAAATGAACAAGTTCATAAAGCAAAATATCGAGTACAGTCAAACCTGTGCTTGCAGCCAACTCCGAATAAAGACCACCCAGTGAATAAATGTCGATCTTTGAAAAATGTCACTGATTATTTAGAGCAATCTGACCTCATAATATAGGCCATTTGTCAATAAAGGCCATATTTTGTCTTTCCCAAGGGTGGCCTTTGTTCACAAGTTTGACTGTATAATGTTCATCTATGTACAATAAAACTTCGATACAAAGGTCACAATTTGGACCAGAACCCCGGTCTTGTTGTTAAGTTGGTCTCCCCGTCTAGTTTAGATAAAATAATACTGAGGAAATAATGAAAACCGGTCTGACAGTAAGTTGTCCTTATAATGAGGTGGTCTTTATCAAGTGACGGTCTCTATGAGTGGTTTTACTGTATTACTCATGTGAGTGAATTTTATAGCAGTTATTTCTTTTTTATGTTCATAAGCGGCTTGTACGGTTATCGTACACACGTATTCAAAATGTATGAATAGATTTATAATTACACGAAAATAGTAAAAGTACAAATCATAAAATGATGTATGATAATCCTAATTTAATCATATCTTGTTTATACTTTGCATGTTAGATATCAAATATTCGTTTGTGATAAAAATGTATTTATGCTTAAGCTTTTAAATAAACAAACTGTGCAAAATTAAACCACACAAATGTTTAAAGTATATTACCTGTGTAACTTTATACACGTTTATAACATATCCAATGTTTCCCTGTTTTAAACATGTTGTACATTAAGGTGACAGTAAATTCAAATCATTGACTTTAGATTGACTTCAGAGATCATATTACACTTCAATTTGTGCATAAATTCGACTTCACGACTATAACCAAAGAATTTGATTAATTCGCATTTAAATTCAAATCACAAATTCTCCCCTCAGCACATAATTAGATGTCCGTAACTTGTATCAATGCATTTATTTTTTTGTACACGATACAGATAAACACGCTACACTTTGTAAATTGTATGCGTGACACAGTGTTTATGTCGGTGCTGACAATGACAATTACGGCAAACACGCTGTTTGTTTTTGTTTTTATGTGACTTATTGTCACTGGGGTTTAACGCCGTTTTTCAACAATTTTTCAGTTATATACGGCGATCGGTTCACCTAACCAGTTTTCTTGGACTGTATACTAACCAGCACTAACTTACCCTTCCACAAGGAGCCGGCAACTTCTCCACATATGGAGGAGAATCACCATTTTTGTTAAATTTTCATAGAAGGGTATGACTTCGGGATTCGAACCCGGATCTCCGGGTTACAAGTCCAGCGCACTAACCACAGAACCACGACCGCAGCCACTTTAAATTGTACGGGGCCACCGAGTGGTTATGATCTCTGATTAATAATCACTAGCCATTAAAAGCTGTAATTTCGAATCCCATCTGGGACCAGACAAATTTCACATGTGAGGAAGCTGTCCAGCTAGCTTACAGAAGGTCGGTGGTTTTACCCAGAAATGCGCCTGGGATCTTCCTCTACCGTTAAAGCTGGAAAGTCGCCAAATGACCCTGACTGTTGGTGCGTCGTCAAAGCCAGTGAAAAGGGAAAAATATAACAACGAAAGTTTTGCTAATTTTTTGCCCGTGATGTTTACATGTCACGTGATTTATATTCAACATTTTAATAAATCAGCGATGTGTTTATATTTACTTAATCTACAGTTGAACTCAATAAATAACGCCTTATATTTTTACACGAACACATACATAAATAAAGGTGGTTAAGTATTTTTGTCATGATATATTCATGAAAGTGCGTCAGTATTATAATTAGTTTGCCGAGCATTTACGTTATTCTAACAATGGCTGATTATATACATGATACACAATTTGGTTCAAATCTGTAATGAAGGCAAAAACGTTAAGCGCTCTATTTTGTTACGCATCAATATACGTATACATACATTATGTTCTTTTTGGTCAGACTAAAAAATCAATACGTCCTAATATAAAAAATGTAGGATCGGTACGTCGGCAGATTTTTCTTGTAAATTAATTTGTTTTAGTTCTGACGTACAGTTCAAATGAAAACGTCGGCAAGATCATAAAAATTACCGTGACCGAAAAAAGTCCAGGGTCGACAGAAAAAAGGGTTTTAAATGAGGTTTATGCATTGTAACGCTTTGAATAGCGGGACTTTATAATATTCAATTTTTCTTTTACACGAAAATTAAGTACTTGAATTCATGATAAAAAAATAACAACTTCTCTCTTACATGTAATGAATACGTAATTCGGTTGAAATTATTACTGTTATTATTATTATTGAATATTGTATTGCGGAGATTTTAGCCCGGTGTTTTTGTGCATTTTGAGGTATTTAAGCGAAGTACATTAAGGTGATGATATGAACATGAAATGCTAACGAGGAATGTGAATTTCATGTTAAGTCCATCACACGGTTGTCAATTGTGTTCGTGACACGAAAACATGTCATTCTCATACAATTAATCAAACTTTGTTTTTTTAAAAAACTCATATAATTGTGTCTCGTGTCCATTTGAGTTATCCAAAATTGCCTCGTTTATAATTATCGAGCGTTTTCTGTTTTTGAATTTTCGACATGATAAATTTGAACTGGTGTGAGTGGTTTCTGTCATTTGTGATCTGACGATTAGCTCAAAAGCCTTGGCAAGAGCATCATTGATTGTTTTTTTTTTATTTTTTTACGTTTTATAACGGCTAATGCTCGTAAAACAAACTGTGAGTAGTCAAAGGGCTTTAACCCCCCCCCCATCAGCATTTTCTTGTAGCAAAAAGCTCCATGGAGAATCTTTGAGAAGCAGAGTTAGTAAAAATGGTAATCGAAGTCAACCAATTGTAACCTGATAATATTACTAACATGCAGACACGACTGGTTGTTACCCAAGAAACAGGAAGTAAGATGTAAGATGGTGTTTGTGTGTCTGTGATAGAGTATTCCTTCCTTTCATGACATCAAAGTCGGATGTGTAAGATAGAAATAACACTGAAATTTCAAGCATTCCAAACAGTGTAAATATCTCACGGCCTTTACAGTCGTGGTGTGGTGTTGTCTGACTGTAGGTTAATCATATTCACAAAAAAATGTTGAAACAAATAACCTTCAAAGCCCCGAAATGAATTCATGTGAAATAGCGGCGTGCTCAGCAATGATTGTGGACGTGAAAATATGCCGTATAAATCCACTTTAAAATTAAGTAAAACGACAAAGAATCTATTATCTATGTTAATGAAATGACTTGATACAACTTCAAAATAGTGTTTTGAGTGTTTTGATCCGTGTTTGGCTACACTCAGGTGTACATAAACTTTTAACAAGGTAGGGGTATGGATTCTTTCAATACCAGTCCTGTGATTTATGCGACTTACGATATACAGTCAAACCTGTGTTTGCTGCAATCTCCGAATAAAGGTCACCCTGTAAATAAAGATAATTCTTTGAACACTGTCATTGATTTTTAGAATAAACTGACATCCGAATAAAGGCCAAGGGTTGCCTTTGTTCACAGGTTTGACTGTATGCGGAATAAGGGATATTTAACATATGAATATGAGGCGATCTTGCTGTAAAATTAAACTACAATTCGATGCAGAACAACATATTCTACCACTTTTGATTCAAATAGAAAACTTTACATCAAAATACAAGTGAACAATGCACTTCATGATTGCAATATAATGTAATGAATAAAAAGCTTAGTTGATGATTGTAGCACCATCTACGCTTATATGAGTTCATAGCATTTCCATCCATCGAACTGTTTCGAAAGTTAATCTAGGCCATCTTTAGAAGATTCACTCCGTGTGTGGTCTTTATTCAAGCGATGAAATAAACTATTACAGTACTGTACAGATATAGTTAACTCGGATATATTGGAGAATCGGTAACAGTAAAATATTTATTTTCCCTGAACTCCATTTTCATTATGGACATAGTGAAATGTGGATATAATGAAGTAATAAAAGTAAACAGGAATTCACTATAACTGTGTTATACTGTTGAGTATTGATCTAATGGTTAGATTGGAGTCAAACAAAGAAAAATGAATAAATGAATATTACGGTACAAATCCAGAGTTTTTACTTCTTTCATGTTGCTCTTATCAATACAATCAGAATTAAACACTGAGCTACATTTGCGGTATCAATATTTAATCACAAACATGAAACTGAATTCAAGTTTGCGTACATTAGTAAAAAAACATGTCTGATCAAGACTGGAATTGATTTTAAGACAAAGATTAAAATGTGGATCAATTAGTAAAGGCGCTTAAAGGCATGACGCCTGTCTGGAAATTCACCATCGTGTGTTTTGTCACCGCCATTACAAGGTTTTCTACAGATCTCAAACAACAGAGAATAAAATTCCCAGAAAACTTTATTTAAAATATATTTCTCCTCGACATCCATCCTCAATTCTTGACCCCTTGTGGACACGGGACCATGTAATCTGTCTTCTCCAATGCATAGGTTTTGGGTTAACAAAACATTCCTCTTTGATAAAGATTAGTTGTAAACAGGTGAACACATAATTAGAATAACACTATCTAACACACTAACAGGGTATAACTGCATGATACTGAACAATTATTATGCGAAGAAACCGAACAGAAATGTGATAGCTGCAAGAAGGAGCACGGCAATACAATTTAAAACTGTTGATGTCCAGCGACCTTCTTGTATGGAAGTCATTTTCTGTCGCATAAGGTCACGTTCTTGTTTAGATATATGAGTTTTATCACTTTCAACAGTTCCACAGATCCAATCTTTGAAAACATGCTGACATCTATTAAAAACTGAAACAAAACAACATCAGACATATTGATATCGATTTCGGTTTAGAAATGGGCAAAAAATACAAATACACATCACCGAATGAACATTATTAACGTGATAATTAGAGTTTCTGTTTGTCATTAGCGTCATTGTAAGATTATGTGAAAACAAGGTCCGGAATTGTAAAAGATGCACTCAAATGTTAGCTTTTAAAATCTAGTGTAATGGGTCTAAACTTAACGGTGTGATTTATACCATTCATGGACCTTGAGTATTCGCTATGGTTCACATTCTTATATACTTATGTGTGAACTGCAGATTTTAGAATGACTTTTAATTTTGACCTCTGAGTGTTTCTCTGACATTATAGTCACATTTAATAGCGAAATATAATAACAAAAACAGAACATTTAGATTCATACAAAGAATTTGTTGATAAATAAATTTACATTTTCAGACTTGTATTAGCACAGTGTCTGAGAGTTGAGTATTTAGAATTGTGTACTGGTTGTACTTTTGGTCCTAGACGTGTAAAATGAGAAAGTCAGGTGTTTGGACGGTCACATATGCACAACAGTACCGTTTTGATTAAGCAGTTTGCAAGTATATAGTTTCATATTCTCATACTCGCAATTACAATGTAATTGTATTGTAGTATGACAAAATATTTGATCTTATCGACACCAAATTTTAATGATCAAAAAGAGTCATCACTTAAATTTACCACCAGTATCTATGTTTCTGTCCTCTAAATTGATATGTTTTTCAAATTTTCCATCTGTTTCAATAGCTGCATCATCATCATCAGTTTCTTCTTCATCATCAGTTAGGTCTGGATCTTGTTCTTCGTGACGTGTCCACCATGTAATCCTGCGTAACTAATTCATACACGATCATTAAGATAGCAGCATATTAATCGGAACAAAAAAAATGGTAAACAATTTATAACAATAAACGTGGATGTTTGACGGCCACGCGTATAGCTCAATCATAGGACACCATATTATCAATCTAGACTTAGCAGCTTCTTGAGGTGGACGAGAGCCGGGTTAGATAGTTTTACTTAACTAGATCTACTGAAAATCGTCTAAAATCTTTGGTTTTCACATGTTAGAGCTAGCCACACAGTCGAAGAAATCAGCTGGTAAATTCTTGTAAGCATAACTTTCGCCACATATGAGAGATAAACTAAATAATATACGTAACACTCAATTCAAACAACTAAACGTTTTGTACGAAAAAAAAAATCCTCTTGCAAGTTTTCCTTCCAATTGGAGATTTAGGGCTTATGCTGTCAAGTGTATGTTTACATTTAAGATATACGACTCAGTTTTTTTAATACAAGTTAGTAAATTTGATTTTATGAAGCCGTTGTGTAAATATTTCGATCAGGTAAAAGATGTAAATGAATAAGTTTGTGAACTTAATATGAAGCATTGTTCTGTATCACGGATGTAATCTCTAGACTTGTACCTACCTGATTGTCATCTCTAGGTTTCGTGAAGTAACTTACAATAATCATAACTGATGCAGAAAGTAATGCATTAATTATGGCAAAATGTAAGAAATCTACTTTGGCCGTAATGCTCAAACGTCTGTCTGGTTCCCCGCTTCCACAGTATGGGGGTGGTGCGATGAAATCTAGACATAACCGAATGGTTCCAACTATTAGACCAATCACCATTCCGTAGAAAATACCCTAAAAGTGTTACAGAAGCAATTCACGATCCGGTAAAGGAAATCACGTAAGATTATCACCGGACGAATAGATTGGAATACCTTGCAGCATAAGATGGAGGAGTCAGTTGTTTTCCTTGCGCTGGTAACTTTATTATTGAAAATGAATGACATTTCGTACAACTGCGTCCGGTTTGTTTGGCTAAAATCAGTTTTTTTTATTTTTTATTCAGAGAACAGAAAATCCTATTTCTTAAAGAGAATTATTCTGCTGCAGATTTTTTTCTGAGTCTTATAACTAAGATTTTATCATTTGATTAGAAGTTTCCATGAAAGACTATCTAATGTGAAAGTAGGAAAGGGTAATTAAAATTTTTAATGACAAGAATATCTTCATGTAGTAAGACTAGCAATCTGTAGGTAAATAAAATTATAGAAATATGCGGATCATGAGTTGGATAATGAAAAGATCGTTGGAGCAACAGACTTAAAGCCGTTATCGGACATTCCCTTCTACTTCCGTGTAAACGATAGTAATTAGAGTATCACAAATATCTTACTGGTTCCGTCGCTCGTTTATAAAATAATCCTAGCATGAAGGCGACCCACCAAGGCACAGAGAAGTACGCAACTACCGCCGCAATATAAAACCATAGAACGCCGCCTTGTTGCTTTTGTATAACTGGTAACCATAAAATGCTAATTCCAACAAGAAAAAGAACGGTAACTCTTCCCACTATCATTAACTCCCTTTGTGAGGCTTGTTTTCTAAATTGTGCCCAGAGATCAAGTGTAACTATGGAGCTAGCACTGTTGAATACTGATGTCAAAGTACTCATTAGACCAGCTAAAACGGCCGCAAGCATCAACCCGCGGATACCTGTCGTGTAAGATGCATTATAGTGAGATAAAATACAGCATTAAATAATGTAACAAAAACAGGTTCATGAACTTGTGTTATTAAAAAAATAGTATAGTTGAGTTCATGAACTTGTGTTATTAAAAAAATAGTATAGTTGAGGCTACGTATGTAGTGATTTTGTGGAACTTAAGAACTAAAACTGATTAAAACGTAGCTGAATCTCATAGCTAACTCACAACCACGAGACGAATAACTTTTTCTCTTTCACTAAGCACAGTAGCTTCATGTCGCAATAACAACCAGCGGGGGTCATTTGGGGACTTTCCGGCTTTAACGGTGGAGGTAGACCTGGGCTTACACCTGGGTAGGCTTACAGACCTTCCGAAAGATAGCTGGGCAGCTTCCTCACAAGTGAAAGTTTGTCCCGGATGGAATTTGAAGTTACTGAGGTGAGGGGCTAGTGATAACAACTCAGAGACGGTAACCACTCCACCACGGAGGCCCGTTTTCATTAAACAGCGATGGCTTTGTTCAAGTGACATTGTTCATTGCATTAATATTATTTCTGAATATATCAATACATAGATTAAAAAAAAATACAACTTACCAACAGGCAATAAGCGGATAACAAGTAAAGGATAAGCTATATTAGAGCAGCCTGCAGGGTTACCGCATATATCTGTACAATCTACAGGGTCCGCGCACGCTACTTCATCTGTCGTATACATGTACATGGATAAAATACAACTTTATTATACATACATAGTAAGTCAGGAAATACGTTCGCTTTGTAAATTTACGAATTTTCTCTTTAAAAATTATAATACTGTGTTTTATGCGCAATTCCATAATATTGCTGTTTGTCAGGTGCGTGCAGTCTAATTATTTGTTGATTAATTCGCAGTAAGTAAAAGGACAATAGGTCCATGAAATCCAACTGTGTCCTTTTAATCTTGTCAAACCAAGATCTCCTCCAAACAGCTTGTCGGAAAAACATTTGGTTTCTGTTGGAATTCAGTTTTCCTCGGTAATTTGATGGCGCTTTTAAAAAAATAATAATTTGACCGAAAATCATTTTTCCTCTCATTCATGCATCAAATGGGAAAGAATGGTGATACTTATTGAACGTGGGGATGGAAGCTGTTGTATTGTATGTAATAACGGGTACTTTTGGTAAATTTCGGAAAAACAAATACAGTGCAACCCCTCCAAAGCAACTTGAGAGGGCCGCTCTTGAGAGGTTGCACTATATATTTACAAAGAATCTGTATATCTCTAATAGGAAAGTGTCCATAAATTAATTTAGATTTGCATTAGTAATAATGTATGTTTTTATAAGATCAACTGAATTTTTTTTAATTATGTATTCCCTACGGTTAATGACATACGTTCAGAAATGCATTCACCACCGTTCGTGTAAATGGAAGAAAACTGATAGTTTTACCGGTGAATAATATTCTACTAATCATTCCAGGCAGAACAAACATTGGTAGACTAAGAAACTTCAGAGCAGCTGCAAGAAGTGTCCCACCTTTGGCGTGTGTGATATTCTTCGCTGATAGGCATCTTTGTACGATTAACTGTAGAATTGTTTTAAAAACATCTTGTTTACATTTATGGTTGGATAAGAGAGAGCGGATAGAGAGGGGAGGGAGAGAGAGCGGAGAGAGGAGGACAGATAGAGCGGCGAGAGAGGGGGAGCAATATCAAAGAAAATCATATACCATGTGTTTATTTCAGATAAACTAAGTGTTAATTACATATCGTTTCTTGAACATTAGAATAATTAAAATAAGTAATACATGAAAGGTAACATTCATGAAAATGAAACAAATGGGTCATGGAGTCATAAAAATACCAAATAAGAAGCGATGGTGAAGTTAGCTTAAATGTCAAATTTCATCACAGAATATAATTTTTTAAATAATTATGATGTGTATAAATACAAGAATGCTTGGTAAGATTGGAATCGTGAAATATTTCAAATTTCTGTGAAGGTCACGTTGTCAATAATTTATTACAGGTATTTTTTTTTTAAATTAAAGAAGATAAAACATGATTTACTTGATCTTGGCACCAGACAAACATAGCTAGAATGGTCAACCCAAATGTAGAACCAGTCCATGGTATATCACCTGACACAGGATCCCGGAATATATGAAATGAATCCTCTCTAGGTAAGCCACATGCGTACTTCGTGTTATTAAAAGTGTAGTTTTTAGCTGCAGCCATGTATTTTACCGTCATCCGCTGCCAGCCTCCGACTTCTAGTATAGCTGAAAATCGGAAAAATACAAAACAACAGGAAAAATCATTCAATTTCTCACAGAATGAAATATAATCACGTTATTTATTTTCGATTTATTCCAATTACAGATACCAGCAATAAATAAACCCCAGCTATCCTATTAATCACAGGATAATACTTCTCCGATTTTAACTAGAATTTATCTATTACTTGTATTTCAAATATTCAATTCAAAGTTAACATATCATCAACGTCTTAAAGACGCCATATGTGTGTTTAATATGCGACATAAATGAATAAATTTGGTAAATTGACGTATTCGGAGTCATTTATTTGTCTTTTTAGTCACAACAAAACGTAAACTATATATTTCTAAAAAGAGTTTTTAGCAAAAGCGCGATCTGACATTATCTATTTATTACATGAATGAAACTCTACCAGCAAAAATAGCACGTAGTTAAAGTTTATCCGAGTTTCAAGGTTTTGAAATATTTTAAAATCGGCTTTACGTTTTTATAAAGCGGGCAGGAAATATTTGTGGCAAACAATTATAACAAACCTATGTTTATATTTTGTACTTACATAATATACACAAGGTAACTGATCCAACAACCAACACGACAGTCTGTAGAGTGTCTGTAAATATGACAGCCCGTAAACCACCTGAAAATATGAGGGTTGATTAAAAAGTTCCTGGATTATCCCGCTCAGGGCGAAGCGATTGTCTTGATGAATCATAATCATTTTAAATTGCAATCAGTACGCATTATTGTATATGGATGTTGATAACAATTATATGAATGTCATATATTATAGATATATAGAAAATGTGTTAAAATATGTTACAATAAAGCTAAACTATATAAACTACGTCATGAGATCTGAAGAAAATATCATTCATGAAAGACGACGTAAACTTTAAGTTATAATTTCATTACTAACAGTTGAGCCACTTCACGACAGTTGAATAATATGAAATGCGGAGGTACAGGACCTGGGAGGTAATGATTTAACATGGATTGCAATTGAGGGAGTGCGTGAGAGGAATATATAATCCAAGTAAAGCACCATGCGTACGTTATATCTGTAAACTGAAACAACAACTAATAAAGCTGATGACAAACAGTTGTTTGTTTGTTTCAATGTGACTTATTGTCACTGGGGTTTAACACCGTTTTTCAACAATTTTTCATTCATATACGGCGATTGGTTCACCTGACCAGTTTTCCTGAACTATATACTAACCAGTACTAACTTACCCTTCCACTGACAACTTCTCCACATATGGAGGAAAATCGACATTTTTGTCAAATTTTCATAGAAGGGTATGACTTGTCACGACCGGGATTCGAACCCGGATCTCCGGGTTACAAGTCCAGCGCACTAACCACTGGACCACGGCCGCGGTCTGACAACTAATAATCTGATAATAATAAATCGAATACAATTTGTTCGTTCAATAAACTGATATGACTTTAAAAACCAGAAAGTAGTTGAAAGAACACAAGTATAGAAGAGTAATGATGCTAAAGGATTAAAATTGGTTTTAAAGCAAACATTTGTACAGAAGTTTAGTGTATTAAATTTGATTAAAATCTGATGATAAAAGGGAGATAACTCACCTATGACAGTATATATGGCTACTACTACCAGGATGGCACACACACTGAGGTAAATATTCCAACCCAACAATTGCTGGATAAATATCGCCCCACAAAATATTTCTCCCTAAAAAGTCATAATACCAATGGAAATATTAAGATATAACAAAATATTTTGTCAAATATTTGTTGATAAATTGTACATAAGATATAAAACGGTAAAATTTAATTGGAGTTCTAATACAAACAGGATAGTTCAAATTCTTATTTCATGATGGCGGTAAAAGAAAGTCCCCAATCTGCTATAGATGGACCAGATTATTTTAATCCAATAGTTTGCCACTGGCGCCCAAATTATTTAAAAACGTTTTTCATGTTCAATCATAAGGGATATCTAAGCAAAAACGCCCCCACGGAATTTTCATCGGTATGATTGGTACGTTGTATTCATCTTTAAAATATTTTATAACACAGCCTATCATTGACTGACAAATTATTTACCGTAATCTGTGATAAAACACCATACAAGGCATAGTTTTGATCTTCCAGGGCTATATTTTTTACTTTTATTATTATTGTGTGTTCATTTCTTTATTGCTATGTTTGTTTTTGCTGCTTCCGTTTGCAGATCTTTACAGCATTTGATAATTATTACTAATAACAATACCAGTGAATGCTACTGATACAGGATGGAAGGATGAATACGTGACGTCTGATATACTTACACTGATATTACGGAGAATGTAACATAACAACATCATGACGGATGTACAGATACGTATACGTTTACCACCAAATCTCATCCGCAAATACTCAGGACTTGTATATGCCTACAATAAACGCACATTCTGCTTTAATTTGTCACTTAAACAAGCAAATAACAAATAAAATGAAAACTTATTTTTTAACAGGGGTTTAACAACCAGGGCCATTCGGTAGTTTTTCCTGCTTTAACTAACGGAGGAGGAAGATTTCAGGCTTATTCCTGGGTAAAACCACCGACCTTCTGTAAGCTAGCTGGACAACTTCTACACATGTGAAATTAGTCAGGTCCTGTAAGGATCTAGTGATTACTAATGTGACCAGAGACTATAACCACTAGTTCACTGAGGCTCCGACAGTAAACTTAACCAAATAACTAAAACATGTATCTATCATCCTGACAAAACAAACTAAAATATCAAACAGTGCCGATTCGGATTTCTTTAATCGTTTTAACATTAATCGTCAAAGCTTCCAGTGTACGTTATAAAATGCATTTCAAGAGTTGAAAACAACACTATAAGCTACAACATCGTATCAGTTATTGCGCCATTTACAGACATATAGAAATATTTTTCTGCATCACAAATGTATGGTTCAATCATATCTAAGACAGGCGATACTGATAGTGTAAAAAAAATAACTATGAGAAAAGCTGTTTGGTTGGCTACGTTAACGTGATCAACATTAGATAATTTCAACCAGCAGTTGATGTCACATCTGATGATAAAACCATCAATCATACATAGTCCCATCTTGCCATCAACACTGAGCACACATTTATGCACTGGGTGTAACGCTTTTTTTTTCAACATTTTTTCAGTTATATACGACTGTCTGTTCACCTAACCAGTTTTCCTGGACTGTATACTAACCACTACTATTTACCTTTCCACAAGGAGCCGGTAACTTTGAAAATCGACTTTTTTGTCAAATTTTCAATTTTGTACCAGCCGCGAGTACACTACAAATGGATTAACATAGACTTCTCAAACAAAAACAAACATGTACGTGACATATTCGCTTACCCCACTAGCAATGTATACAGGAACGAATATCCAACCTAAAGATATCAATACATAGACAGCCTATAATAGAAATTACATACTGATAAATGATGGAAACACTGAAATAACAACCTCCACATAATTATACAGTCAGACCTCTGAATAAAGACCACCTTGTGAATAAAGGTCATTCTTTAAAAAACCGTCACTGATTGTTTAGAACAAATAGTCCCTCGAATAAATGCCACCTGTCAATAAAGGCCAGTTTGTTTTTCACGAGGGTGGCCTTTGTTCACAGGTTTGAATGTAGTTGGATATGATACCTAATGACAATGAACCGTACGTGTTAGGCTAACGTTTTTAATTGAGTAGCTAAAACATTTAATGTTTTATAGCTGTAATACATAAGCTTACATACATTTATATTTTTAAGTTATCACCTTTTATGTTTTGTAGAATGTATGAAACCATGTGTCATAGTTTTCTCATTATTAAGTCATAGCATCTACAAATTCAGTTGATAAACATATTCAGTGATCATTCAAATTACATATAAGCGTGTCAATTACATATGTTTTACAATAAAAGACATGAAGTATATGTCCCTACATGCCACTCATATATGGTTACAGCGATACCACTGGCAGCCGCCGTTCCTGCAAGACCGACAAACATCGGTGCTCCGACATTGCTGGCATATACAGACGCTCCAACCTGTAAGGATATATATGCAGTGGAACCCCTCTAAACCAGGGACAAAGTCATTCAGCCGGTTCTGAGGGGATGCCAGTTTAGAGGGAACCTTTGAAGTATATAGTGATGAAGTCGAGACCAGAACATTTGGCGGAAGCCGGTTGATGCATTTATAACCATACATATACAATAAACATTCTCTCAGCTACATTGCTGTGTAAACTGATAAAAAACATGCTTAAATTAACAAAATAGCGACATGCCGATTAGGAATCGAACCCGCTTTGCTAAGATAGCTGCGCTCTGTATTTACAACTCACAGCACATTACCTGTAGTGTTATAGCAACAGTCTTTTAATAGGATCTGCTAACTCTGATAAATTTATATTCACCGTATCATATTAATGCTAGGAAAAGAAGAAAGAACAGCGTGTTTCATAGTATAATTAAAAACCTTAAATACAGTAAAACCACATTACACAGGACACTCTCCCGATTTTGGCAAAAGTCCGCTTTCATGAGAACTTAAGAACTTGTTTAATCATTCATCCATATAATGCCGTATTTTGCAGCTGTTTACTAGTTACTTATGTAGTATTGTCAAAATACAATTTAACTTCATTTAGATACCATCAGTATAAGACCACCTCAATGTGAAGATCAAATTTTTCTGGCTAGGTTTTCTTAATCTATTCTATGTTTCAACTTGATAATAAGACCACATCAATATTATGACCAAAGTCCTGTGGTACCAAAGCTGGTCTTAATATCAAAGTTTTACTAAAACTTTATGGTTTTGACAGTTATTTTCACTACATTTCTACCACTACCCTACCCCAAACCACAGCATACTTTTACCAGCAAGAAAATATCCCTCCGTGCTTCCTCGGTTCTTATTGAATGTAGACTGAAACAATAATCACAACCTGTAGTATCAGCATTTCACAATCAATTCTCTATACAGTGGAACCCCTCTAAACCGGCCGAGCCCGAGCCAAGGCCATTTGGCCGGTTTAGAGGGGATACCTGTTTAGAGGGAACTTTTGAATATATAGTAATGAAGTCAGGACCAGAACATTTGGCCGGTTTAGAGGGAAAACCGGTTTATAGAGGAACCGATTTAGAATTTTTCCACTGTATTTTCATTTGACGATTAAAATTTGTTGATATTTTCCTGGACTGCGGATAAGTACGGAGACATACCATAATGCCGAGTAATGACTGTTACAGCTCGAGGGGTCTCACTGGCCTGACGGTTATGGTCTCTGACTAGTATTCACTAGCCCTCTTCGCTCTGAGTTCGAATCCCTCACATGTGAGGAAACTGTCCAGCTAGCTGGCTGAAGGGCGGTGGTTCAACTTAGGTGGAGGCATGAGATCTTCCTCCAACGTTAAAGCTGGAAAAATCGTCGTGATCTTGGCTGTTCGTGCAACGTTAAACCCAAGTGAAAAAATGTCAGCACGGCTATAAACTCATAGCGTAAAACTAAATACACAACAAATATCATATACTTCAAAAATACGATGAAAGAAAAAAATGAATTATCACCGCTGCAGCGTATTAATTGGATTCATGAAATTATTGTTAACGCTAAAAACAAATCCATTACAAATCTGTCTGGAAGTCATTGAGGCACTTAACATGAATATATATATCAAATTTTATTCAGTTTGACATAACATGATAAGAGTGATTAAGACGGCTTTGGTAATTATAACTATAAATGCATTATTGGATACAACTTTACAGCATCTAAATGTATAATTATTACTCACCCATAATCCTAGGGCCAACACAAGACCAAAATATATCCCTATAGTAAGAAAGTCCTCCCATACCAGAGCGTCCGACATTTTCTTAATAATGCGCGTTCAATATTTTTACCACTTTTATAATTCTACAAATTATATAACGAAATAGTTATGTATATATGTGTAATACAAATAAATGACTGTAAAACGATCATATGACATCATGTATATAAAGATTAGCCCGTACTGTACGGCACATACTAGACAAAGAAAAAAAAAGAAAATCCGTCAATGGCATGGAACATGATTTTGAAAAGTTTATTGTGCGGAAATCGTTTTTATTTTCTGAACATGACATAAGAACCCCTCCTTCAAAACATCTCAACTCAGGTCTCCTTATATTCTTGTTACCTGTACCAAGTTTGGGAACAATCGGTCAATTTAAACAAATGTTACTGAATTGTGACCAACTGTTTGACATTGATGTCCGCTCTACTATACTACTCAAAATTTGCTAAGGATCACTTTTTCTACAGTGCTTTACTTTTGTATATTTGTAATACATATGAAAATTGATTAAAAGGAATTAAATATAATTAATTCGAAATTGATTTTTTATGAAAATAATGACAATGGATGTGTTCTTTGACGTGTGCCTGTTGCGGAAAGAGTGCGGTGGATGAAAATCAACATTTTGGAGATCACATAGTGAAATTAAAAAAATCTTGCAATCAGGAAATGGTTGGCGTAGGGTGATTAATACTGAATATGGTGTCCGCGGGCATTAATTGCGGCCTGGCATAGCCGCCGCACGCTGCTGATGAGCCTGCGGACCTTATGATGAGGAATCTGGGCCTATTCCTCTACGAGTGCATGTCTTAGCTCCTGAAATGTTGTTGGTTGGACGTGGCGTGAAGAAAATGCTTTCTGCAGCATGTCACAAGCATGCTCAATTGGACCTCGCTGGCCAATCCACGCGGACTAAAGTTGCCTCCTCAAGATATCGGTTTGTGATGTGGGCTCTGTGTGCACGGGCGTTATCATCCATTAGAATGAAATCAGGACCGACTGCACCAGCGTACGTTCGTACATGGACGTCTAAGATTTCATTGATTTTCAATGATGTGTAGGTCCGTTTTCCCCTGAGCGCTTATTCCCGCCCACACCATGACTGAACCCCCTCCAAAACGGTCGTGTTCTGCAACGCATGCTGGAGCTAAGCGTACATTTGGACTTCTCCAAACCCTAGTCCGTCTGTCTGTGAAGTCCACACAAAAGCTTGACTCATCAGTGAAGAGGACCGGGGTCCAATCATTAACTGTCCATGTGACATGAGCCTGCGCCCATTGCAAACGCTCTTGAATATGGCGTTGTGTCAATGGAATGCGAATTGCTGGCCTCCGTGACCTCATCCAAGCATCATGCAACCTGTTTCTAACTGTTTGTGTGCTTACACGCACACCAGTTGCATTCTGGAAGTCGTAACGTAAGGTCGTAGCGTTCGAGAACCGTTGGCGCCTGGCC
This sequence comes from Lutraria rhynchaena, assembly GCA_008271625.1. Taxonomy (NCBI): domain Eukaryota; kingdom Metazoa; phylum Mollusca; class Bivalvia; order Venerida; family Mactridae; genus Lutraria; species Lutraria rhynchaena. The sequence continues at coordinate 406,798 of VIBL01000163.1, forward strand.
TGAAGGACAATAAATCGGTCCTGGGCTGGAGTCGTTGAACGTTTCCGACCGCCGGCGTGGCCCTGCAAGTCATTCCAAGTCGTTTGGAATCGTTTCCACATCCTGGCGACAACACTCTGGGATACCGCAAGGACATTGGCACCGTGCCTTTGTGAACGGCCAGCCTCCAACATTCCAATACCCCTGTTCATCTCATCTTCACTAAGACGACGTCTAACCTGTCGATTTGCCAGTTTGCTAATTTCGAACACAGTTTTACAATAAAACGAGAGAAGTCTTGCTGCTTGTACACGTTTAAGTGAAAGCACATGGCCATAAAACACCAATTTTCATGGGTATGCTTTTCCATGTGCTTATCGCGCAAGGTGTACATGACAAATCGATAACTTAAGTACATAATTATGAGGTCCCCGTACAGGAGTATGGTTAGCGGAAATATGATTTTAATATGATGATAATAGGACTGAAATATGCAATGTCAAAAAGGTGATCCTTAGCAAATTTTGAGTAGTATATTTAAACTAATAACCAGCACTTTGAGCTTCGTTAAAACTCTGGTTAAATATTTAAGTATCTATATTATAATACTGTTACATTATATTGAGTGGATTTCATTCGTACAGCGTTTGATATGGTACAAAGTATACTTTATGAACAAAATGTTGTCGTGTCTGCGAGCAAAACTTTTAAAAAAAGTTAAATTGGTTCCTTACCTTTTAAACCTACAAATATCCGGTGATGTACAAGTTAAATTTAGTTAAGCCGTAAACGTTTGTTCACATATCAGATAAAACAAAGCAGCTGCACAATTCAATTGTTAACTTGTTTTATTCATGTGGAGGAAAGGTAAATAAAACATCTATAAATTTGTCACGTAAAATTCGTCTTAATTACGATGTCGCTTATATCGTTCAAGTCAGTGTCGACTGTAATGTAGTTAATTATACCAAATAAGTATTTGAGAACAAGTGAAATAGATTTTCATAACAAAATCCATGTTATGTTTTTTTAATCGATGACCGTTAAAATTTATGTTTTTTTTACTTTTTTGCGTTAATATTCTCCTTGGTGTTGAAATACATGAACAAGAACAAAAATAATCAATAAAAAGTTACATGGATTTGAATACGAGTATCTGTTTGATTGATCATTTAACAAACAAGCAACTAAACTCAAACAAATCAAGTCCGTGTTTAGCATATATCGCATAGCACTATCAAGTTTAACAAGTTACTACTAATATGTGAAGGTCAAAAATCAAAATATACGTTGAATTCAGTGTTCCCTCTCTTGAGCAACATTTTAACCAAAATCGCGAGAGGAATGTTGAAATGACTTTCTTAAGTTTTCACTTCGTCAATTTTTGTCAATTAACCGAAAAATGCTCGACATAGATTAGACTTTTGGAGTTGCATACAGACAGTTATAAAAAAAACGATATAAAAGCGTGACTGCACGTGACTCCCGTTTTCTTCACACCAAAACAATTTTGAACTAATTCATGAATTGACATCAGTCGTTCTTAATTATGGCAATTAAATTTATCACAAACGTAGAAGTTGGAACACTAATTAGTCGTCTCTGTTTTTGTTTTTTTTTTCACTAAACACAACATACATAAATTATATAATTATATGCTTTTTATTTATTATATACATTATCCTGGATCCTGTAAAGTGTTGATCTCCAAAATTATAGAAAACACGTGTATTCCTATAAACACATATTTTACAGAGTCATTTGACTAATTTTAATAGATTTGAATCCCAATCGTTAATCCGCACATTGTCCACAGACTTTCATGAGAACATATTTCACTTCTTTTAAACTTAAAAAGCATTTGAACAACCTTCCAACATCTTACCTCCTCCAAAATTGAAAAGATGGCAACGTTACTGTTCCATTACACATTAATTCAGGGCATTTTTATCAACTTGAACTTGAGAATTTTTTATCTGAGAGCGACGTACACTCAAACTTTGACCTTGGGAAGTTGTTTTATCTGAGATCATGAAAACTTCACCATCTGTCTAACAAGTACATTTGTGTCGTGAGCATTGAGGCTAAAATAAGAAAGTGGAAAATAAAACAGTTTATCGAAGAGAAGAACAAGTACAGAGTCTTATCAAAACCACTGACCTTTCGACAGACCTTTCATTTGTTCTGGTAGACAGTTATCTTCTACAATGAAATTTTATGCGATAGCTTGTTTGGTTGGCTTCTTTGGTGAGTATTCCTTTTAATACGTGTGTTCATCACACACGGTTACTAATCAATGTACTCAGACGTATATGGTTAGAACTGAATAAGAAACAAATATTTATAATGTGTTTAGCAAAGGTGGGAATAGGGTGTCTTGTTCAGTTGTAGTTTATTTGATGAAGTGTTCACTTCCTTTTGCCAAAGTGCTCTAGTGCAGGCATTGATGTATTTAAGTTTTAACACACTATCGTGTCTATAACGCAGAAAAATATAGTCCAGACATATTAGATAAGGCAAGATAAAATATTGTTTGTTTGTGAAAATTTTGTCTACAGAATGAAGTCTTAACTCACAAGATAAGTGGAATAAAATGTGGCAAAATGATTAAATTCTAATGTACATTAAATTGTACCTTTCCGTAAAACTTATATTCAGCTGGCAATGATAACAGAAGCCAGTAGATGGAATTGTTAAATATATGTTTATGTTTCATGTAAGTGTACATGCAAGAATTTCAGAAATAGAGGATATTGAATGAGTGCTCATTCCTTACCATTTTACTGATACTCCTGGACCGCAGGTTATGTGATAAAGATGGATTAGCCTTTAACAAGGAATTTTCACGACCATGTAATTATCATGATTCACCGGTTTGGCAAGAACGAGTCACGCGAAATACGTGCTCTAATTATATTTTATTAAATCGCTTAACTGCCGCCACCTATTGTCTTACATTTACACTAGTACCTTATCTTTACTAAATGCTATGCCATTGTAATGATTGTACTCATTTATATTGTTAGGAATCAGTACTTTACTGTTTCTATGTCTAGCTATTGTGGTTGCACCACCTTCTTTATGTGCAATAGATAATTTGTCTATATATAGAGAGAGATAATAAAAATGTTACCAGTCATAAACATTACAATTAATATATTGGTTACAAAATTAACATGTTTGTTTGCAAATATTGTGATGAATGTGTGCGTCATTTATATGTTAAATAAATGACAATCCCTATTCAAATACTTGGATATTTGTCAAATTAATTCAACCTATTACAATCAGAATAAGCTGCTGCAATGGCTTGGTATAGGGTTTGATTTATATACCAACAGTTTTGGATATAAATAGAATTTTAGTTGTCACTGAAGAAAAAAGACTAATAGTAAAAGTTAGAATAGTGCATTTTGTTCATCTATAGTTTACTAAATGAAGCGTTCACTTCATTTTGGTGTTCTGAGGCAGGCAGATTATTTTCTGTATTACCCCAAAACACTTCGCTGGAAGGCCTCTCATTGATAAATCATAGACGTTGAAACTAACTACCCGAACAACGATGGTACTTTCCTACAAATCATATCTGATAGTCATGTATGATGATGATGTATTGTTTCAGGATGTGTGACCAGTGAGAACTGTACGAATAACGCTGACTGTAAATGGACAACATGTGATAACTCACATGGCTGGTGGCTTCATTGTTTCCAAGGATCGTGCTCGTGTACGCACGATACATATACAGGTATGGAACACTTCCATGTCTTTGTTTTAGTTGAGGATGTCCATTGATCAGCCATAATGATTTAAAGACAATTGAAGGAACCAGTGCTACAATGTTACCAACCGGTTTTAACAGACCAGAACAGAATATATTATTTTGACATGTTCAAAATACGTCGCAAAAACCTATGCAATATCAAGTTACGAGTGCAATCTAATACATTTTGCCTGAAACTTATTCAGCCTCACTTATTGACTGACCCTCGTACAATGATTAGCGTCTCCATGTACATTAAGGATGAATTGATATTATTGTATATTAAAAGAATTATAACAATTTTAAGCATTTTGATGAATTTGTAAATACTAGGTGTTAGATAACAGTATTGTTTTAGATCTGTTTCTTGTGTAAGAATAACTTTGAAGTGTCAAAATAACATTTATCACGTTCATAAGCGACCTGTGTTCTTTTGTATGTATCAGAGGAGGAAAACATAAGTCCTGACTCGAGGTTTTAAAACCTGAGGACCGTCTCACAGCTCAAATTACAATTCCATTCTCAAAGTATTATGGTTGAAGAGATAGAGGTGACTGATGTTAAATACACATTCAGGTCAATCATATCGGAATAATGTATCAATAATATTACTATTGTCTGATTATAATCAAATTTAAATATTAAAAGATAAGATATGAGATTTGAGCTCGGAGACCAATCTCAAGTTTGTTTAACGTGTGATATCTCCTAGTACATAAGTATGTAAATGATATACCTCATACAATCATAAAAACCTCGACCTACAGATAAATTGTCCGGTGCTTACTGAGTTGGTATTCTTATTTTTCAAAGAAGACATCTATATGTTTATTAAGCTGGAAAATATGTTACTTTAATCTAGAATTCATGATCTTCTAAAATTATATGTATAACATTTTTCAAGCGTTCATCATTGCGAAAACAAAGAACACAGCTTGCGCATTATTTCGTCACTCTATACGTTTGAACATGCACACAGACTTAATACCCCATTTGTAAATTGTACTTTCACTTAGTATATATTAATGTATGTCAGAATTGTTTCATTCTATCACAGGTGTCGCATGTCCCTCTGGTAAAACAGTTGAATGTAACAATGCCCATGGAGACAGATGTGTGCATATAGGAGGAGCATTCCATTGTCTTGACAACGTGTGTCATTGTATTAAATATAACACTGACATTGGAAAATAAAGATCAGGAGAAATACACACAGCGATAAAATGTATAAGGTCATTCTAGTAAAGATTCTTGCCTAAAACTGACCTAATATGCCTTTTATTTGACATGCTATTCCAGTTATAAAATGTGTTCTGTTTTCTCCGAATTTAACGAAGTACAATAAAAAGTTTTACCGTCTAGGTACATACAAGAAGTTTTAACAGATGTGCTTGTTGGGAGTAAATATTGGATGACATCTGATGACCGGCGATCCAGCATTCCGGATCAGACGCTATCCAAGAAAATAGACATGGATAAGGGGTCCCGAACACTTGATTCCAATCTCCAATATTCACAAAAAATTGAACTTATCGTTGGTGCGTTGATACACTTACATATTTGATACAATTTGACACCATCGTATGGTACACATATGCACTAAATTCAAATTGACACTATCGTATTGTACACTTATACATTCTACACAATTTGACACAATCGTATGGTACATTTATACATTGTATACAATTTGACACCATCGTATGGTATCCACTTTATACAAGTGGTATTTAATAGCATGGAGAAATGTTTAATATTTATGAACAAAATTCAATTTATGACAGTACCTTAAAAATACAACGTAAAGGAACGGTATTGGTTATACAAGCGACCATTAAACACAACAGCTCCAATAAATGTACGAATAGTTTACATACATATGGTAACTGTATGCATTCGTTTGACTTAAACCTGACAAAATTAGGTAATACTCGACTTAGTTCCTGTATTTTCATGATTCAATCTAAATTTAATTTTTAGATTTTAAGTTCATCTATTGTGGGAACAAACTATATGATTACTCAAAATGTATTCAAAATGTGAGAGCAAACACGCTGGCTCTTTTTCTATGACATGTTTGCCTTGTATGAACTTAAAGGACGAATTAGATGGTGAAGTTTTCATGTGTATTAAACAGCATGTGACTACTATCAAAACACACAAACTGCATTCAGCATTAAAAAATGTCTTGCCTATGGGATAATGCCACTCTGTCACAGTCATGGTTTGTATAAAATAAACGTTAGTTTTTAGCTTTCAGAGATTGCAAATCAGATAGATTTTCTAAAAAGACATTTTGTCTGATACTTTGTACGACATAAAAGTCCAACGCTGATCGAGTGCATGGTGTGAGTAATTTGGCATAAACATCCGGAGAACAAGGTTAATGGCAGTAGAGAATCCGTTAGCACTGACAGTGTTAACTGCCTACCGGTACATAACTGAAATAGTGTTGAAAACGGTCATAAAACCACCAAACATATTTAAATCTAATTTATAGGTACATATGTAATGTCTCACATTGATCCACAGTATCATACTCGGTGTCAGACACAACTGTATCAATGTCAGTTACGACATTGTTATCTAGTCACCATGTAGATAACGATTCAATTATACAACTAAGACAAATCTTAAGCAAGACGTCTTAAGCAGTGACAAAACTTCTATCAAAACAAGTATGACCCAAATACATTTACGATATTATACACTGTCGTTGTAGTATTAGAGATAAATAAAACTATCTATTTCACCTATTTGACGACGTAAACTTTGCTTGGATATTAATTGGAAGCAACAGGTAGGTACCATGCTTTTAATTAGTTTCACATGTGTCAACTTCAGTCACATTTTTCTCCGTGCCATCTGAATTATGTCTGAACGTATATTGGTCAGACAACAAAACCAGTGCTTCAGGGTAACCTATTAGTATTAACCAATTTCTTTAGGTTGACACCATCCCCTTCTGAGAATACATGGTGGAGACCAACTGACATGTGTAGCTATCATGAGCGGACTTAATACTCTCCTGTAGATCATGTGTTAACACGATGTGTAATCTTTATTTGTGAACACAAATTATTTAGTGAACCCTAAACAAGAAAAACACACATCAATTTTTCTGAACAGTTCGCCGGTATTAACTTGCGGTTATGTAAGCTGAATCGCAAGGCATCTTCATTTGTGAACGCAAATTACGAGTGTTTAGTGAACCTGTAGCAAATAACAAGCACAGCTCTGAACAGTTCAGATATTAAACAATATGTATTAACTCGCAATTATCCTCGCCAGTTTATAGATCATAACATGGACTTCCTGGATGAAGTGACTGTGCGACAAAGTAGACCTGGAGAAGAGAAATATCTGATAGAGTTTGCTGTCAAACATTTCTGGGATTACTCGATGTATGATTATCGTTCTTATATGAGAATAGATCCGTCCTTTTTATTGGTTGCCGTCGACAGCTCAGACACTCCAATAGGTATTTTATGTTCATATAACATTGGTTCTATATTGCGTCCGTCGATCGGAGTATTGTCAACATGACACATCATAAAACTATATCCATTTCGTTTATTTAGCGTATTCCACGTTTCATTTTTCTAGTCGTCTTTTGTGAATAAGACCATCCATATGTGTTGTCATGAAAGATTAAATATGGGTGCATTCTCATTATTATATGAGTTACTAATAATGGATGGAAATTAATGGCGCTAATAAATCTAATTATGAAATACTTATATACAGATATGCATTTCAATGGTAATATTTTGGGAGAAGAATTATATCTTACAAAAGTGCATTATTTCTTCTGTATGCACATAAGATGAAAATTTTATCGTGTTTCTGTTTTCTGACATACACGTATATTTATACATGCATAATTATAATGCATGTGTCGGCGACATCACGTAAATATCGGTTATGACGCTATTTGAGCATTTTACGTTCGTTCTATAGGCTAGTAAGTTCTCATTTTGTACATGCGCGTTCTGTATAGAGTCAACTACAATAAAAAATGAAATTTTGAAAACTTTTATAAACAAACCCTAGCAACATATAAATGGTGCATTTCATTGAATATGTTTCACTAAATTTCACTATATACAGATACAGATTGTCTCACATACAATAATATGAATTCATTCATTTTTTATCAGGATTTGGAGGTCTTAGCCTAAATGCTCCAGGTTTATACTATCTTGGGAATTTCATCGTGCGAGAAGACCTCCGCAATAAAGGCGTTGGTAGAAAGCTTTGGAAAGCAATGTTGGCAAAGGCTGGTGACACAAACATCGCTCTTGATGGCGCACCAGCAATGGTTGATTGGTACAAGGATAAAAATGGATTCAAGTTCCAATCTTTCAAAGTCTGGTTTCACAATATAACAATAAATGAAGAAATGAAAAAAGTCACAGAAAATAAATATCAGATCATACAACTCTCAGATGAGCATTGGTCATCTCTGATGGAATATGATCACCTTGTTTACCCCAACTTTGACCGAGAAAAGATATTGAGGGCTTGGTTTGCAGATGAAGCTGTTCAGGTTTTCCTTGCTATGAAAGAAGGTAGAATTGTTGGATATGGGAGTATTCATGAACAATCTGATAATGTGTATGCTTTGAGAAATACATATGCGGACAATGAAGATGTGTTAGAGGAGATTCTGCGAAGAATGTTTGCAAACTTACCAGTTGGGACCGTCGCTCGGTTTATGCTCTTTGATGGTAAACCTATGCCAAACTATCTTAAATCAGCTGACGAATCCAAAGATTCAGCACGTCGATTGTTTAATAAAGCCCCGATTGAAAGCAACCCAGATAAGATGTGGCTGGGCACAGCACAAATCATCTAGACAAATATCGATGGTAAAAGCACGATATTAAAATGTTCGAGCTATTAGGGTAGTGTCAGAAGAGCATCGTTCTTATGTTCATATGTTCTAACTTTTATACATATCTCAGCTTTTTGTGACTCCAGCCTATGACTAGCTTGTGATTTTAGCCGACCGTTTGTATAAACAATTAATTGCATCATTAACATTAAATGCAACTTATGTATTGAATTTTATGTATTGCGTGATTGTTTAAAACGGTATCGACTTCGTATTACATTCATGAACTCACTACAAAAATAATAACTAAATCATTCCTCCAATGCAATTAATTTTATCTTCTTTATACGGACGACAGATTTTTCTTATTTTCAAATGTTTAGCCATGAAATAGCATAATAAATTCCGTTTTGATTTATCTTACTACCTTTGCATGTACATGTATTTTGATTTCTGCCAAATTTATTTAACATCCCAAACAGCGCAGCAAAAACTGTCTTGCAAAAATGTTTGCATGACTTTATATGTATACCTTTCTGTATATTTCCGTTTATTTGTGTACTTTCAAGGGTTTAAATATTTGCCGAAAAAAAATCAAAACATTCAACAGTTTAATAGTGTACAACTTTGAACAGTATTGAAACATAATTACACATGATATTAATAAATACAATTCGTTGAATCCCGCTGTTATGTATATACAAAAATGAAACTATGATACCTTTTGATTTTCCGAAAACTCAGATGCAGTTGACTTTCAGATTAAACTATTCAATTCGTTTATTAAATGGACAACATCAAACACGTCTCGGCGAGAGATTATCCAACACCGTGCTGCTAGATTCAAGGGTGATTACCGTACCACATGCAGCACAAGTTAGATAAGAGTTAACACAGGCTGGTAATTCCATGACGTGCGCAGATCAAATGCCAAATGTGTCATAAATATGTAATGCATATGCGCGCCTCAAACACAACCTAAATTGTAAGATAATGCTTACAGTCGGCCATGTATAGTACTGGAAGAAGATGGAGTTTGAAATTTATGCAATTATAATTTATCATAAAATGTACAACGGTGTTTAATAGAAATGTCCCGCTAATGAATGTTGGTTCGTTGTAGATCGGGTTAAAGTTTCAGCAACTCTGTAAGAACATTAAGGTTTTATATGTGTGAGAGTTTTCTCCCTTAGACCACTGAATGCGGTTTGTCGTTACCCATAATGCATTGTAAGCAAAACAATCATGGCTGCGGTATAGCAGGTGCGTGTATAACGTACCGTCAATTAGTTCATGTAGTGATTTAATAAGCAGACGATGCAACATAACTACAAGGTAAGTTTGCAAAATTTCTCCATAATTGAATAATCGAATAAATTTGACTGATTAGATTTATTGAACAGTATTGATTTTATTTCATATGTTAAAATGTAAATTAGCCTTAACCAAGGCCGTTCAGTAGCTGGAGTGTTTATACAATAGGAGTGTATGAAGTCCCCATCCATACTTGATATAACGGTAAACTATCCTAGCTTGACTGACTTTAATTGTCCGCCTTCTCCGCTTATACTTTAATCATAGATGTCTGGTAATAATCATTAAAGTAAAATTATACTAATTCTAAGTCAACTTGTTACGTTTGTATATTTATACAGCACATATATATATTTATATATATATATATACAGCACAATTATATATGTACTCATGGGCCTTTGTAAAATAATAAAACATGTTACATACAGAAAATGTAAACATTATCTGAATCGGTCACTTCTAAGCCAGTCTGTAACTTATTATGCAGTACTGTCCCGTGCATGTATATTGATATAAAATGTTCGTTCTTTCAATCGATTACTGGCCTTTCATGTCAGTATATCCCGAAACTGATGTCTCTGCAATGTTCAGAGTTACTTGACCGATATAAGGGTAAGTAGACCGCAAAAGATTTCATTTCTATTTTCATCCCAAACATACATTGCGCTCTTAAGCTTTGGAGGTACGATTCGTCCCCAAAATCAGTACTTTGGACTTAGCTGTCAGCAACTTTAATGTATGCACCAGAATTTGAGTCATTCGGGTAACCGCAAACCCGGCCAGTGTTCTGGCCTAAACAATAGCATTAATTTTACTATTTAAATAGTACAGTGTCATCGATAATATTTTTTGAATAATACTGCTTTTTTACTCATCAATCAGTAGACAGGGTCGGAGTAGTTAAACAATCCGGACATAAACCCGGTTACCAAATACAAATCTAGGTCATGACAGACAAGTTATTAACTCTTGTAACATGTTATTTAAACCCGACTGGTATATAACTAGTACTACATGTTACGTGTACCTGTGCGTCAACATGACGGGAGAAGTTAAAACAAAAATGGATTAACAGAAAAAATACTAGCTAGATTTGTTTACTGAAGTATACAAGAATGAACCATACAATTAGCATGTAGTTGTATTATCGAGTATTCTATTTTAGTTCGGCGACATTGACTACTGAATTGATTTTAATGGATCCATTCTTGAATAAATATTTTGAAAAAAAAATGTTTAGTTGGGAAATTATAAAAGATTTCTGGAAATACTTTTAGCGTTTTATCAACGATTCCTTCAATTTTATTACAAGTATTTAATTAATAATTTAAGTTTCTTAGTCAACTCGTATCATTCAACTTGTACCCGAATTCGTCAACGCGTTTGAAAAATTTAATGAAATCTTACCCCCAAGTCAACTCGTACTTCTTACTTATTCTAGGTGTTGTATTGTATTCATGAAATACATGTAGATCACTAAAGGAAATCAATAAAAAAATAAAAAATAATCGTTATTTTTTGTTAATTGAAATATGTATTAATTGAATCGATCGTCACATGAAATAAAATAGAGAAACTCTTGTGTTTTATTTTATAAAAGCGGACGTAAAAATTGTAAATGTGGAAGCTTACATGATTGATGGTGTTACCAAGTTACTTTAAAGGACACTAAAGGTGATAATGGTACCCTTGATTTTATTTATAAATCGTAACAAATTCTAATTTTCCAATTTTAAATTTTACTGATATGTTCAAGTGAAGTGTTCTAAACACAATTCTTTGAAGTAGTCATTGCGTCTTGTGTTAACTTGAATTCGACTTTTTAACGTTTTGTTACGAGCTGGTAAAAATCACTTAATTTGAACTCACCTCCGCAAAATACAGTGAAAGTGCTATAAGATATATATTTAAAAATTCGGACAGAAGTTGACCAATCCGAAAAAAAATGCGAGGGGTACCAGTTGACAAATTCTAGAGCGTGTTGACTATGGTACGAGCTGACTATGGTACTAGTTGACTAGCTACCGTATAATTTAATTCTCATACTATGTATATATTAAAAAAGCCTTTTCAGTCTACAAGTATGATTTCCATCGATGAAGTGACTGTGAGACCAAGCAAACCCGGCGATGAAAAATATATTTTGGAGTTCGCTGCGAGACAATCCTGGGACTACACAGAGTATGATTACCGTTCTTATGTGAGAATAGATCCTTCCCATTTATTGGTTGCTGTTGACGAGACAGACACACCTATAGGTATATGCTCTAAATTTACACTTTCTAAACAAGAAACCCAAACGATTTACAAACACAACTTAGAATATACAAGTACAGTGCAACCTCTCCAAAGCAACACCCTTTGGGGAAGCAAAATTATGTTGTTGTTGATAGATCGTTACTGTAGAGAGGTTAAATAAATAGTTAGATCGTGCAGTGATTACGATGTTGTTGCTCAAGAGAGGGCTGCTCTGGAGAGGTTGCATTGTACTTACAAAACTTAATAATGAACTAATTCTATATGTTGTACCGCAATATACATATTTTTGATAACTATGAGTATGTATATATGTTATAAGTATTTCTTTAAGTGGAGACATGGGCTTTGAGCCTAATTTACTGAATGAACTATTTTTCATATTTTACTCAAATCTGTGAGAGATTATAAAAAAAGTATCTCATATTATTTAAAGTAAATCACTCAGAGTAAAGCAATCTTTTAAGCTTGAAGAAGACGAATTCAGGTAATTGTTCGACACAGAAAAAGAAATGAAAGTTATAATTATCCATAACTAGTTTTGCGTTTTCTCTTTGTACCAAGTATAAACTACTTGCAGAATTATATGACAGTTTCTGTCTGTATTATAATGCATAAGCCTAGAAAAGGTATTGTTTACGGTAACTTGACAAAAAAAGGGTATGTAGGTCGCAAAATTCGCTATTCTTTTTGGTCAAAAATACCTTTCGTACTTTGGAGGTGCGATTCGTGCCAAAATATTTCGTACTTTGGATTTTGTTGTTAGAAACTTTACGGTCGGCGCCAGAATAAATGGGTTGGTCTGGTAACCGTAAACACAACTATTTTTTCTGGCCTTATCAGAGTATTCATGTAGCTCACGGTATGTGTTATAATTTGCATAGAAAAAAGTTAACTTGCAAACACATTCAATGTTGACGTGCGTTGAATTAAGTAACATGTCCTCATTTGCATAAAATAATTCACCAGTGTATCATGAAACTATTGAATAGGATATAACAACTCGAGGCACGAATATAATGTAGATATTTTCAACACCATTTCTGAATACTCTTATTATATACGAACCTGATAACTATGGCAACAACAAAAGCTGCGATCAACGGCGGCTCCTATTGGCTAAGCCTCGATATGTCACTCAGCGGTCCTTAGTATAATGTATACCTTTTATATAATATTTCGAAACCCCTTGTGACATCGGATAACAAACTATCATGCATTGATTGTCATCAGTTGATAATAGGTCGAATCCTAGTGTGACTGTGGTTTTACCGACCTACTATAGATTATGAAACTGCTGAGGCCAAACGATATAAATTGTCGTTGGTCGTTGTCGTTATTAAACTTTGTTTAATAACATTTCCTTGTTCTTCTTTTAATGTATTTCCATTGCAAGTTCGTTTTCATTATGTTTGTTTGTATCAACATAACACGTTTACGAAGATCATTTGGTTCATTACATGCGACAGTATAACCCACTCTCACTTTTTTGTGTCTCTCGTCAGGTTTCATGGGCTTTAGTTTACACACCCCTGATATATTCTATCTTGGGAATTTCATTGTGCGAGAAGATCTCCGAAATAAAGGCATTGGTAGACAGCTTTGGAAAGCAATGTTGGAAAAAGCCGGCGACAGAAACATCGCTCTTGATGGTCTTCCGGCTATGGTTGACTGGTACAAAGATAATGGCTTTCAATTTCATTCCTTCAAGACCAACTTCTACATTATAACAATTACTGAAGACATGAAACAAGGGGTAGACAACAAGTATAATATTGTACCGTTGTCAAATGAACATTGGCCATCTCTTATAGAATATGATCGACTTGTATATACTAACCTAGATCGAGAAAGGATACTTAGAGCTTGGTTTACGGACGAAGTTATTCAGGTGTACATAGCATTCAAAGAAGGAACAGTTGTTGGATACGGGAGTATTCACGAACAACCAAACAGTATGTTTTCTCTGAGAAATGTGTATGCGGACAATGAAGAAGTGTTAGAGGAAATGTTGAGGGAAATGTTTGCTAATGTACCTGTGGGCGCTAAAGTTAGATATAAACTGTTAGACAGTAAGCCACTTCCTAAATATCTTAAATCAGCTGTAAAAACACCAACCTCCGCTCAAAGATTGTATAAAAAAGCAATGATTGAAACCAACACTGATAGAATGTGGTTTTGTACAGCACATATCTTATAATTTAAAAGCAAATGTATCTATAAATTGGAATTCAAAATTCTGGTCATAATTTGTAACATTTCGTTTGTGGAATTGATACATGTTTAGAACTTCAGTATTAATATCATTGTATAAATCTTGTTTCAGAAGTACAGGGAATACAAATACTACAACATTATCTTATTGTTGTCAGTTGTTCCTGTAATACCCTTTCACCTATGTATATTATCATAGTATAAATTCGCTTATAAACGTGTGAATAAAGCAAGGTTTCCATTTGATGTTGTAGAGTTAGTATTATTAGGAACCGATGCCTGATAACATCTCACGTCAGACGTTTAATAATAAAAACTTAAAAAAGTGTATAAATGGTAATTTTGTTCATACCTTTTAGCATATGTCTACTGTGTGTAGAGGATTTTTCTATAGACTTGAAGATCTATGCCAGTGTGTTATTTAATTTAATTCTTAGATTTAATACCCCCAATTCTTTAACACAAAACAGCATTTAAACATTAGAGAATCATATATTCATATAAATTTATAACTTAGTTTGTTTCACAAACCCGTACATTATTTCTATTCTATTGTACTACTATTAGCATTTTTAATATCTGTTCATTTGCTTCATGCGATGAAACAATGGTTGCTTAATGTTTACTTATACAGTAAAGGCTTTGTAGTATACATAATTTCGGTGTATGTCGAGAACTGAAAATAATCGATCTATATGTGTACGCATCAATGTCATTTTCTACGCATAATAGCCATTAGCAAACACTGACGTAGACCTTCCGTCAACGACAAACAATATTCTCATTCATGCCAATTTAGGTGCACTTGGTCCTGTTGTAGGTGTCCTTAACTCTATTCACATCTCATCATGTAGCTGCTCGAGACCAGAAGTGAGAGAAAACCCTTGAGATTACAGTTTAGTAATTCAAACAATTACCAAAGACTAACTACATGTATGTCTACTATCTATTAAGACTTATGCGACTATTTAGGGAGTTGCCCCCAGGATTATCATTTATTAAATTTGAGACTAAGACAGGGTCCGAACAGTGTCGTGTTGTTTTATATCTATATTCTAGACAGAAAACGTGCTAAGACAGACGAGCCTCAAGGGAGATAACCAATAGCGAAGGAAAAATTATCCTAAATATATAGAACACATCTGTACTAATTATAGACATGTTTCAACGGAGTGGTTTGTTTCGATTTGACGGCTTAACCGTAACTAGGAAGTATAAACTAACAGAACATCTAATGAAAGATCAATATATTCATTTGATCAGAACATTTTTTAAGGAGCGAGGACATGGACGGTGTTAGTGAAACGTCGTTATTTTTAAATGACTTACTACATAAGAATGCGTCCAAAGCTTATGGACGACTCAAAGATGTGACCGAAGAATTGAATGAACTAACAAGACGATGTCAGTTAAATGATGGAGTTAAAAGCACTGTTAACGAAATATTGAGTTTTACAACGCTTGTACATGATAATAATGTACAAAGTGCTTTCAAACGAGTGAACAATCTCAAAGAAGAGCATGTTCGTCACATTGACTCTCTAATCCTGGTAAGTATTTGTTTTTTTTTATCGTATGATCATTAAATAAATGGGACAAAACATGAATGAGTCCTGTTTTGTTCATTTTCATTCATGTTGCATGTTAGTGTACATCAACGTAAAAACAGACAAGTATACAAATACAGAAGAAAACATTTTTGACTAATAAATACGTGAAAGTTTCTAGATTATACGTTTATATTTATATTTGTAGAAGTCTCATTTTCATTAAGTAATATAAACTGGTCCTGTAATATTCGCACCTTAGTCATGACAAGTTCTGGATCCGCGGTGCTCCATTGGATCGTTAACGATCATTGGAATTTCTGTTTTTTTTTACAATTACAAATGTGCTTCTTCGCAGAATGGACGGAGCTATCAGGAATCTCCACGATCAGGGAACGGCAGACAGAATGATAATTATGATAAGCCAAGTTCTACAGTAGACGCACAAACCTACTCAGAACGTAATAGGAACAAAGCGATGGAAGAAAGTGTAAACCAAATGGCAGATCTTGAATATAGGAGGTCAGTATACCATAACAGGAATGGACTTGTAATTACAGACAAAACAATATTGTCTAATCTAATATTGTTCGTGTATATATACAAGAAATGTATGTATATATAAATACACCTTGTGCCTACTTTTGACAAAGCCTAGAATTAATAATATTCGTATTATATTATATATTATATATGACGATAAAATGATCATCTACCCTGTGACTATTTTTGACAAGGTAGATGATCATTTTATCGTCATTAAACCATGAATCGTCATTAAGTCTGTCTGTTATTAATCTTAATATCAGTAATCCAGGACTCGTTATCCAGTCTTTTTTATCTTATTATCACCTATTTATGAGTTAATGTTCAGTCTTTCGCTAATTCTAATATCATCAATTAATGACTCACCACCGGATAATTACTTTTCTGGGATTAACTGCAGCACACTTTGCGTATGCATAGCTTTACTCTTTGCGCTTACAACATCATGTGATTTGTTCTTCAGTTCCTCGTAATTAACAGAGTCATCTTTTATAGACTAATATAAGTAGACTAAGTAGTTTTTCATCAAGTTCGTTCAATTATGAAATGAATATTAGTTCATTTACATACTCATTGTTCTACTATTACTTTATTACCCATCTTTCATCATTTCGTTCAATTAACAGTAAAATGACACATACAGAAATCACTATTTAGTGGCTAATTATTTATAGGAACTTAAAGAAACAAGTGTCTGTTGTTTCTCTCAAAAATGATAACGCCAAACACGAACCTGACCATCTGTATTGACCGACCTGTGATGAAAACCAAACCATTTCTATTGAATTACGAAAGGTTCAGTCCATACTTCTTGATATGTCCACCGATATCTAGTAGCTTGCCTCATATATAAGTTAAATATTTTGTACAATTTACAGTAAAATGGCAGGACAGGCATTAAGGTATAATAACCCTGATGTAGCTGACTTAAGTGATGTCAACAGACCAACAAAGATTGCTGAACGTTTCTCAGAACTTTATGATAACGAGTGGACTGAAGCGTTTGAAGCCTTGGACAAATCAGGCGTGAAGGAAGATAAAGATATCATTACACTGTTGTTAGATATCGTCGAGGTGACTTTGGCGAATTTTTTTTTTTATTTATCTCTCAATCCATTTTCTTTATTATTTGTAGCCCAGCCATGGAAATTATGTCGCATGTAATCGGTATTTATCATGAAGTATTTAAAACAGATCCATCTATTACATGAAGTAAATGACTTGTTAAAATGGTCGATGAGTTTATGCGTAATTACAGCAAAAGTATCAAAAAGCCCTTCTATGTCTCCGTTCCTATTACTGGGAAGTTTCTTTGGTGAGATAAAAACTAATACATGAATTCATGACATGTTGTAGAGAGCTTATACAGAAAATATGGTGGAAGCAGAACGACAAATCGGAGAAATGCAGTCATACTCCTTAAAGCTAATGAGTGGTGACAAATCTCAGGTGAGATTAAATTATAGTTTTGTTTCTTCAAATGAACAATGAGCATTGTAATGTTTTCGTGTATCAACTATTTTTCCCATTTATTCGGTTTACTTTTGCATTAGACCAACCGAAAAGCTCATTCCTTCATTGCCGATCCCTAGTGTCGGGATTGAGTCAGTGCCCATCACCCTAAACATGTAGAAAGCATTATGACATGGAAACCAAAACTTTTTATCTCGTTCCAAGTAATTGCTTTTCGAGGGTCACTAATGTGTTCAATGAAGTTGTCTTATGTGAAAAAATATCAAAAGTTGTAATGTAATCCGTGCTTTACAGAAGCCTGTAGCACCAGGTCAGAGTTCAGGACTGTTAGTACAGTACCGTAAATCAATTGCATCACTTGCCGTCAACAGATTAGTTCAGGTATGATAAGAATATTATTTCCGAATAACCTTTCTGCCTGTTTTATCTGTTGCAGTTTTAATTCCTGATTGTGGATCAATAGTTAAGAAGCACATCAAAATAAGAAGTATCAAGTGTATATTTTTACTGTATTTGGTTGTCAATGCCTTGCCACAGAGAATATTTTTCAAAGACTATGCTTCCAAGTCTTAAGATTCATTAATATTCGAGTACTGTACTTATGGCAACAATATACCAAAGCCTGATTTTTTATTATTGAATTCTATGCACAATATTTATGGTGTTGTATTGCAGACTTTTGAATCAAGTCATCTATCCAAAGCGTTTAAAGCCAGAAGGAAAACTCTGCCCAGTGGCAAAGGTCCAATTGCCATGTACGCAAAGAAAGCCGTAGAGCTTACGTGGTGGATGTGTGTACAAGACCCTCCAATCCATATGTGTCTGTCATCGGACAAATATAATCCGACAGACTACCCGTCCATGTACAAAGCTTACACAAGATCTGGAAAGAATCTTGATTATTTTGTCTGGCCTGCTTTGAAACTTCACAAAGACGGAGGATTATTGATGAAAGGTGTGATGCAATTTAAATGAATAAATTAGCTGTAAATGTATATGCTTGAATGGCAATTTAAGAACTAATATTTTAAAAAATCGTAAAATGTTGTATATCTTTGTTAATAATTGCCGTGTGTGATTTAAATAATACAGAATTATGCTGAACAAAACACGTAGAACATGCATTTGACTAATTTAAAAGTTCCTATTTACATGCAAAACAAGTAGGCATGGCTAGATTTTTACACCAATATTCATTAGTATAATTGGTCAAAGAGTTACATAGACTTAAATAACATTCGGATTTTTAGTATTTTCCATACTTATCACTACCGAAAGCTTACTGAACATATATCATTATTGAGATGGATTTTATGTGAAATATATCACTGCAATTTTTTCCATTTTTGCGGAATTTTGTGTGCAAATTTTGCGATTTAATTAATTCTCTATCTAGCAACACGCACTGGTAGATCAGGTGAATAAACAATTTGAAGGCAAATATATTGAGTATCTCTAGTGATTGTGATAAACGATTTCTTCCAGTGTAGTAAAATACACATCAACGTAGATTTGATGGAAATAAAATGCATATGAGTATTGTGATATGTTACAAGATAAATTCATACCAGCACAAAAGTTTCATTTTGTGTGGTCATTTATAATTTACTGAACATAAAATACAGTCAAACCTATGAACAAAGGCCACCCTCGGGAAAAACAAAATATGGCCGGAAATTGACAGATGGCCTTTATTCGGAGGTCAGTTTGCTCTAAATAATCAGTGATGGTTTTCTCAAAGAATGGTCTTTATTCACAAGATGGTCTTTATTCAAAGGTGACCGCAAACACGGGTTTGATTGTGACCACACGTGGCAAGGATACGCCCACAACACATGGCATATGTCCATACATCATTATATAATAATCAATAGAAGAAGCATTTCAAAAGATCTTTACAAAGTATCGTAACTTTTGATTGCTTACAAAATTTATAATACGTGGTGCTGCTGATGGACTGTCGGCGCGTGCTGATGGTAACTATAGCCGTGATTGGTGGCGCTTACCACATTCGTCAAGAAGTATGCGTCAGTTTTGTCATTAATTCATCTTGGACGATATCATACCTTTCCAGTAATTAAGATTTTCTGGTGGAGCTTTGTGCACGAGCTGCATGAAATCAAAAACAATATTTCTGAAGTGTACAATCGAGTACCATTTAGTAAACCTAACGGTTTATGATGTCACTTAAAGTCACACAATCTACTAGTTCCGTTAACACGAAAATTCTTATGAATTACTCATTCGAATGAAATAAGCCGAAAATTCAAGGTTTATAATGAAGTTTGGTTTATCCCAAATAACATCTTTCTACAAGGCAATTTACAAATATACAATTTGATAATCCTTACCAAACACATTTAAATGTTGTCAGGAAAGCATTAGCTGCTAAATAAACGAAACATGACGTAACTCACGTTGTGACCATAACAATTCTACGACTACCTTGATATAACGACCACTCATTTTCGCACCGGCTTTCAAAACATCCCCTATAATGCAACTTGATAATGAGACCACTTCATTATTACGTCCGATATTTAGGGTCCTAAAGGCGGTCTCATTATCGAGGTTTTACTGTAAACTGCTATGTCCTCAATATATATGTACAGATTCAATGCAGAGTCCGTTCTAAAAAAAGTGGCCCTCTCAAAGAAATAAAAATTAATAAAGAATAGAAAAAATCCTCGACATGCCTGTTTGAAACTTCCCGACTACATTTGTCCGCTCCTAATTAGTTAGGTTAAATGTCCAGCGGTAAATAACTATTCTATTGTTGAAAACACGAGTTAACTCCGAAACAGGAAATGTAAACATAGATTACACACATCTAAATATTTCACTATGATCGTATACCTTTTCTGTCGGGAAATTAGCAGTCTTCAAAATTTAGGTCGATGATTTATTAAAAGAACAAGTATTACACCCTTAAATGTGCTTTGTACGTGTTTATGCATTTCTGAACATATTGATTAAACTAAAAGTAGTAATTATACGAAATAACTGATTGTCTAGGCTATTTCTTAATGTATTCATATTGATTTCATGTTTTTGTTTATGTATCAAGCTTTGCTTTATAATTTTATCTATATGCACATATTTTTTTTATTAAACTCATATCTTCATAAATGTATGAAATTGAAATAAATATTTTCAATAAACTTTGATTTAACATTTTAAGGGAAGTAATTCTGCGTATTATAATCGAGTCTATAAATAGAGTACACCTATTTTTGCCATAAATAAACCAAGATCATAAACTCTCGTTTTATGGCGGTAACCAGGAAGTATAAATACACAGTACTTCTATGAAATCGGTTCGATTAAATAAACAGATGTTTTGATCAGAGGAGATAGTTCTGACAAGATGAGCAGTTCAAGCCAAACCAGGTTGTTTTTAAATTACTTGATACAGGATAATGTTCACCGCGCAAAGGATTTAGTCGACCATGTTAAAGAAGAACTTGAAATCTTTCAAAGACGAGAGGTATTAAATGGAAGTCAAAACGAAGTTGTGAAAGAATTATTTGAGATTATTGCTAATTTAAAAAGGGGGCAAATAAAAGGTCCGTGCTCAAAAGCAAAAGCTGTTGATGTAAAGTTTGCACAACGAATTGAAAAGTTGATTAAGGTAGGTAATAAATTTGAACTGACAGGAGAGCGCCTACATGCATTATGTACATCATGTGTTTCATGAAGTTTTAGTATTGCGATTTTAAACTCATGCTGGTACGAGTACTAGTTCCACCTGTCCGATCGAGTCCACAGCATCCTTATATAAATGTATTGCTATTATATACTAGAATAATCGTCCTTTATCCAATGGTTTGTTATATGGTACCAGATCTGTCTGTCTGCCTGCCTGCCTGCCTGCCTGCTTATGTTGATTACAAGTAATCGACTGTAGTTAACACTTGCTTAACATATTTTATTTCTCGCTGATGGCTTCACTGTGACCTGTGACTATGTATGATGTAAACGAATTTCAAATCGAAAGAAGCGCATCTATTTTCCGAAATTGAACAGATAGTCCAAACTCTTTGAAGTCTGGTTAATCGCTAAGTAAGATCGAATTTTACCAAATAAAACAAAAACATGGTTCTGCCGCATTAAACGAACATGTGGTGAAGTGCTTACATGAAAAAAATCATAACATTAACTGATCTTACAGATACCTACTGGACAGAACGGCCCCCGCGACAATCCACAGAAAAATCAGAGATTTTCGCAATCGATTCATGACAGACAGGATAATACTTACAACAGACAGCCATCGGGACGTACCGATTCCTCTGACGTACCAAGTTATCCCGGAAGCAAGGCGGTAGTGATGGAAAATGTCGATGCACAGGCAAATCTGGAGTATAGAAGGTAGGTGTTTTATGATTGTACTGGAGAAGTGCTTAAATTCTATACAAGTTGAATTGATGAATGACTTGCAGACCCATTGGGCCGGGTATGAAAATCTTGTTCCCATTATGTTTATCACTCACTCACTCACTCACTCACTCACCAATCCACCAATATCTAGTAGCTTGCCTCATATATAAGTTAAATATTTTGTACAATTTACAGTAAAATGGCAGGACGGGCGTTAAGGTATAATAACCCTGATATAGCTGACTTAAGTGATGTCAACAGACCAACAAAGATTGCTGAACGTTTCTCAGAACTTTATGATAACGAGTGGACTGAAGCATTCGAAGCCTTGAACAAGAAAACGTTATTACCAAAGGACGAAGATGTCATTAAACTCTTGTTAGAAATTGTAGAGGTAATGAAATATTTGACTGATAAAAATTGGTACTGAAATTGTCCACATTTTTATAGCTTTTACGGTAGATGTAATTTGCTTTCATTGGCCTCATTCAGTTTGGTTTTTTTACCTTAAATCAAAAGGTCAAAACATAAAATATCAAGCAATCATAGTGAATCACACTTTTTCTAATCACGTACGCATACTGAACACTGCTAGCTATGCCATATGATGAGTGGAGTATTGATACAATAAAAATCTGAGATATATTTTTATTACTTATTGTATGTCTTTTGGCATTCATTAATTATACATGTACAGATAGATAATGCAATATGTTCGGAACACATACCAATGCTTACGTTTAGAACATTAAAAAGTCATCTTTGTAGTCGTGGAAGCATGTTTCCATTCGACTTATCATAAAATCGCATTGCGTTGCAGATTGCCTATATGTATTGTAAAGGAGAGGCGGAGAAGCAAATTGAAACCATGAAATCTTCTGTCTTGAACATAATGAGTGGTGGCACTTCCTCGGTAAGAGCAAACACTTTATTTGAACGCAAGGGTCGAATCTCTGAAAATGCACCGTATAAACATTTCTTTCATTCCGACAAACCTTACAAACCAGAGATACGTGCAAATAAAAACACAAACTACAACTCACCAACCCGGCTGTCATCGTCCTTCTTACGTACACAAACAATGCCACAAAACAAAAAAGGTAATGATGAATTAGTAAATGTTAAATAAAGGTGCGTGAGCTATACGATATGTTCACTTGAATATTGTATATGATGGTATTCACTTTACGTCATACATTGATAGCCATTCATGTTGTGAATATTTTCATTCAATTTTGCAGTAAGTCGCCTTTATTATCTGTTTTCAACATTTGATCGCAAATTCGTATCTTTTATTATTACACGACAAACGCCGTGACAATATTTACCACCAAGCAACTTTATTTATCAGATGTATGTTCATCTAGCACCATTCTAATTAATTTATCGTATGTATGTTCATCTAGCACCATTCTAATTAATTTATTGTATATATGTTCATCTAGCACCATTCTAATTAATTTTATTGTATGTATGTTCATCTAGCACCATTCTAATTAATTTATCGTATGTATGTTTATCTAGCACCATTCTAATTAATTTATTGTATGTATGTTCATCTAGCACCATTCTAATTAATTTATCGTATGTATGTTTATCTAGCACCATTCTAATTAATTCATCGTATGTATGTTCATCTATACAGAAGCAGACGTCGAATCATGGACGAGAATTACTGGTACAGTACCGCAAATCTATTGCTTCACTGGCAATCGATAGATTAGTTCAGGTATGATTTTAAGATACTTGTATACAGTCAATGTAACTTGTAACGCCTCTGGGCCCTTGTTGAACATTTCTTATTAGAATAGAGTGATAAAATGTTATACACATATGTTTAAGCATACACCCAAAATATTTGGATAATGACTTGCAAAAATCGTTTTACCGCTCACTGACTTTTTGGAAGAACAAAGTAAGATCAGTTATAAGAACGAATCGTGCTTCTTTCTAAATGAGTTATTTGAAAACCTACAGCAGGGGGCGTTAACAGGGGATTGTTTATGCTGTGATGGTTTGTTTCTTCCATCAATGAACTGATGTAACGTTGGTGACATAAAAATATACTGTTTCCCCATCTAATTCAAGACCTGGTTATCTAAGTAACTAATGTTACACTTCAACGCAAATAATCAGATTTAGATTTGATACTAAAAAAGGCAAGCATCTATCATTTTCATCAGATTCTGCACCTTTATCTCATAAGCTGATTACCTGTATTTTCTACCACTTAATCGCCTGTTTCTTTCTATGAACTAAACAATGAAAGCCAGGCCACAAAAAAATAAGTTTATATTTCTACTATAACCTATTGTCACACATGCCTGCTGGGTTAGAGTTTAATGCATTCCGCAACTTAGTGTTAAGAAGTGTCAAGGAAATATTCGGGTACAACCAGTAAATTATTCATTGACTTACCAAAATATTTCTACAACAACGTTTTATAGTTTTATGCTGTAAAGTCCGTATATCCTTCATTTCAGAATTACCTATCAAAAGAATTGCCGAAAATATGTGAAAAGAAAAACCTAAGACCACCCCCTAAACCTGATGGACAATTAGCCAAATACACAAAGAAAGCTGTGGAGCTAACCTGGTGGATGTGTGTACAAGACCCTCCAATCCATATGTGTCTGTCATCGGACAAATACAATCCGACAGATTACCCGTCCATGTACAAAGCTTACACAAGGTCCGGAAAGAATCTTGATTATTTTGTCTGGCCTGCTTTGAAACTTCACAAAGACGGAGGATTATTGATGAAAGGTGTGATGCAATTTAAATAAACAGATTGACAACAAATATTGATGTTTGAATGACACTTTTAGGAAAGAATATTTCAAAATATGGTAAAACATGTGCGACTTACATAAAACTATTACTATGAAGAAATATTAAATTATACTCACAAAGAACTTGTATCGTCGCCTGGTTCCCTGATGAATAATTGTAGTTAGAAATAATGGTGTGTTAGAATAGTACAAATATAAGTTCGGACATATATCCAATATCTTTACGTAAAGATATAGCAAAAATCATCTTGGTTTCGATAAGTAATGATCTATTGACAGCTCCTATTACTTCCAAGCAAACTCGTCCAACATTATTTCGATCATTTGGAACCGTTTAAAACATGATATATATATATCATATTTTAAACGGCCCAAATTATATATATATACTTGCAGAACAAACAACGTGTATAGTTGGCTTAGTATGTCAGTATTTACTGATACAACTTGTCGTACAATATCATTAGAAACATTCTTTCGAATGCACTTTGAGAGAAAAATCACAAGCCCAGGTCATTTGGCCATATATGGCACCATTAACAACACAATAACAGTTTATATTCTTTTCGACATTAAATTTATTTTTCATATATCCGGCGTTTCTTTGTTAGTAATTACTAACGAATAATTACCGATCTTCGTCAGATGTAATCCTCTTGTGAAATGCATGACAGTGCTACATCAATCTATGTTCTCTTGTTATGTTCATGGAATGTTAAAACTGAAAAAAAACGACCTTACACATAAGCACGCCGCTTCCAAGCTGCCTAAAAACGCCCCTCTTTATGACAAGCGGCC
This sequence comes from Lutraria rhynchaena, assembly GCA_008271625.1. Taxonomy (NCBI): domain Eukaryota; kingdom Metazoa; phylum Mollusca; class Bivalvia; order Venerida; family Mactridae; genus Lutraria; species Lutraria rhynchaena. The sequence goes on from VIBL01000163.1 coordinate 432,700, forward strand.
TGCTACAAACCCCGTCCATTAAACAAGCGGAATAAAGAACGCCCCTCCTTCAAGCGGCCTCATGCACTCCCCTTCCGTAAAACAAGGTTTATGCCGGTAGATTAAAGAAACAAATGAGAGGCGGAATTCATTACCAGCTTGAGTGGACCAGGAAATGTGTCGATTTGGAAGTAGAACAAGTAGGTTGTACAGTAGGTTTTAAGCTTAAGTTTTTTTCAGTCAGGTGACATGATCGGTATCTCTAAGATCATGCATTACCCTAAAATTGTGCGAAACTTATGGATTCGTTCGCTGTATACTGATTTCCCAAAAAGTGTCCTCAATTTAAAAATAAAACATTAGTTACCGCCTTACGAGCCAAATAAACTACACGTCAGAGATATTTGCCAAGGCACATTTCTATAAGTACAAGTATTGTGCACTTTATCTTCTCAACAGCAAATTTACGTTGATGATAATATCTTGAACAAATTTTATCTATCTCGAACGCTTCCATTATCTGTATAGAATAATTAGAACTGTTTTCGCTCGTACTTTAATGAAATAGTTGTTTCGGTAAATTTTAGAGACAAAAAAAACAAATACAAATGTACATACATAGAAATGATTTTACATTCCCTCAATTTTATAAATTGATGTATAATTTACAATAGCATACAATCAGATTTTAAACGATAATTTGCATAGTATTTGTTGAAATTTACGGCGGTATCAATATCAAATTATTCTATGCCTAAATCAAATAAAACACGCGAATTTATCAAGCACAGCCGACAACCTACCCTCCTTAACTGAACATTATTTGTTTGACTAAAGATTCATAGATGAAATACAACAGCTGGTGGCAAATTTATGGTTGAAAATCATTAAATAACTTTTGTTATGTTTACGTGCATATCTGATAAAACAATAATGTACGCTAAACGTATAACTTTCAGTTTGAATGAAGTTCAATTGAATTGTGTGCCCGTACCAAGCATAACACTTGGTGATATTCATCGTATAAGGTTATGAGATGAGTGCAGTACATGTCTCACTCAGTGATTTCCTGTTTTCAAAATGTCCGAAATATATTTGTGCTTCGTAGAATGATAACCTCGTTTTTGTTTTATTCAACCTCAAACTCTCATTTCTTTAAATTGTGAACATTATACGTGTAATGATTCTCGTAGATTAGATGGATTTCTTTGTGTAGTAAGTAAACAAGGAAGCAAAAACTATGAGATTAACTAGCTCAAAACTGTAATAACATACGAACTTCTTCATTCAATATCAACTTAATTATTTATAGAGCGGTATATAAACTTAGATGCATGAATAAGTTACACTATACCTTTACAACCGGATATATAAATTCTATATTTCTTTGATAATGGTTTAATGAATATTTTGACATGATTCATTTCAATCATTGATTGATATTTGGTTTATGATGATACTTTGAACTTGGCAATATTCATTAATTATAGCGCTTGGCTCTGTGCCCGTACATTTTTTTAAACAACAGTCATGAAAAGGACCAAAGAGCTTTATTTGTCTAATCAAACAGCAAGTTTCCTTTATGAAGCCATCGATCTATTAAAACCCAAGATCTCAAGGTTGATAGAGACGTGGCATATCCCAACATTTTAGGCCATGATACCTTATACAGTATAACCCCTGAAAAACCGGACCCCTACAAGACTGGGTCAATATCCGGTTTTCTCAGAATGCCGGTTTTCAGAGAACTATTGATGATAAGAGAGAAAAGTGGGACTTAAAAATCTTCTGAGAATTCCGATTTTCCGGGGTTATACTGATTTTTTTTTCTTGTATCCATATGAACATGTTTATATAGGAGTATAAAGTCTGTTGATATGTGTGTTAATATTTATTATTAAAGACCTAAGATAGCTAGACTTTAATTATGTTCCCTACGTACAAACGCTAGTAAACATAAAAACCAAATAAACATTGAATAGTTTGCTGTGTAAATTAACAACCTAAATCTTAAAAAGACTAAATAATGTGCGTGTTTAAAAATAAACTCAATTTAATCAGTTTTTCCAAGTCCCAAGTTTGAAATAAAACATCATCTATCGTGCTCCTCAATATTAAGACAATCTTATAATAGCACTTATGTTTCCTCTGTATTTCAACTAGGCAATGTGACCATCTTAATGTTCAGACCAATTCTTTTGATACAAAAGGTGTCTTATTATCTCTTTATTGTATTTCAAACCACTGAATACATTTTTTTTATTTTTAAACACACACACACACACATACGGTTTGCATAGGTTCATAAAACAATGTTCCGATAACATCTGAACTTCATTTTTTTCCATGAATTTACAACCAGGAAGTAAAACTATCACACTAAACGAAAATGGCGAAGTCGGACAGTCATATCGGCAAGATTATTGATTTGATTAAAGATAAAAAATTTATAAAGGCTAAGGAACAATGCCAGCAAGCTAAGGAAGAGTTTAAGAAATTGAAGGAAAAAATAAACATCTCGGATCAAAAGAAGATTAAATGTATTGATTCGTTTATTGACGAAGTGTCAGATGGTAAACAGAAAGGTATAAATGCTGGCATCAACACCGCATGGAAGTGCATTGAGACATTTTATGAGGTAGGTGAAGTGTTTAACATTTTTGTAATTGACTTTAGTTCTTACAGTATATTATGGACTAAAGTAAATTTGAATACGTCTTCTACAACATAATTACATCATAGAATCAAATTATTACATAACTCACTTGTAGTTAAAACAGCCACGTAAGAAGAAAAATAACCAAGTATGAATACCGCTATTACAATTATCGTTATGTTAGCAATTGTTCTACGTCAGGAAGAAGAAAGGAAATTACGTACAGGTCAAAATAAAACTGACGTCTGTAAATCTGAAGGAGGAGCAGAGGAAGAAGTGGGTGATAAAAGGTAAATTTTTACATCCTCATTTTTGTCATCACGAGTCACTTACACTTAAACTCCATACAGGGACTTTGGCAGTTTGAAGGGGTTTTTATTTGTTTCCCGTTAAACTTGTACATTTAAGAATGAAACATTTTCAGTGCGAGTATCCATATTATTAACTTTATTATCGAAATTTTAACTTTCGGTTTCTATACGTTGTTGTAACACAAGTTTAGATTTCGACCTACATTTTGTAAATTGAATGTAAAATACTGATGATTAAGTATTTATTTTAACGAACTTGGTGCAACGCGTCTAGGCTGAGTTATATGCTTGCTACCGACAAAAAGGGCAATTCTAGATTTCAAAAACTAATTGCCAAAATAAAAAAGTTGTGAATGAAAATAAAAAAAATAATTTGTTACGAAAATTTGTTAGAGAAAATGCCTTGGAACCTATCCATCCACGAGGTATGGTTGCTGTGGCAACTGCATTTCGCGAATTATTTGACACAGAATGGACTGAAGCACACGAGGAACTGGATGATGATATAGATGAGAAGGAGAAAGTTCAAGTACTATTAAAAGTGGTTCAGGTAATGAAATCAGGCTTTTATATGAGTGAATGCCTTAATCGATATTCTTTCAGTTAGGTATTTTCCGTTCACCTGACCTGAGCTTCTAGGTTACCAATCAGTGCAAACCCTTTATTCTTGAAACATTAAATTTCATGACATGATATAAATGATATGATGTATACAGCTCTTGTACGTGCCACTATATTGTCTCTGAGTAACTTATGCCAGGAACTCGTCTAAACGGCATTATCGTACATACACCAGACAACAAACTACTCACAGTAAATAGACCACTAACGAATTCGAAATCGGTCCAAAACATTTATTTGACATTAGTAAAGTTTGTTTGTTCTTTCTTAGGAAGGAGGGGGGCTGTTGTTGCTGCTTTTGGCTTCACTTTCGTTATTGTTTCTTTCTTATTTTAGAAGGCATACATTTTCAACAAAGAGAAAGCAAATAACCAATTTGAAGAGGCTGAAAGAATAGCAAAGCGTATCGTCGCAGGCAATGTAAGAAATATGTAACGATATGCATTAAGTTGTTCTTCTGAAATCATCGATTAGCCAATATAATTATAGTCGTTTGTTTTTCCATTTAAAAAAAGGAGGGACCTGATTTTGGGATAGTCTTCCATTTGATTGTTGTAAACAAAATGTCCGATTACGTACTTGTATATTACCCATTCTCGAGTTTTAACTGTCTCCTTGTTTGTGCACTATTTATTAGAAATTATTTATTATAATAACAAATTTCAGGAATCTCTACAGAATGTGTCGGATGTACCTAAGGGCGAAAAAGACTTTCTGGTCAGATATTTATACGAGAATGCGCATATTGCTCTCCCTCGACTTCAGAAGGTCTGTGCATATTTTTGTCAAGTTTTTGAAATGGCATACATTTCTTTGCGAATTTTTCGAAAATCTAGGCATGATTTTGAAATTGTATACATTTCTTTGCGAATTGTTCAAAAATCTAGACATGTTTTTGAAATTGTCTACATTTCTTTGTGAATCGTTCGAAAATCTAGGCATTTTTTTGAAATTGTCTACATTTCTTTGCGAATTGTTCAAAAATCTAGGCATGTTTTTGACATTGTCTACATTTCTTTGCGAATTGTTCGAAAATCTAGGCATGTTTTTGAAATTGTATACATTTCTTTGTGAATTGTGAAATGTTAAAAACACCTGCTTGGCATAAACTGATCAAGCTTTTGCATTTAGAAAATATATAAGAATTGTCAAGGCTAAATATAGATATTTTCAGTACTTGGTTGTAAGTTAACATGTGAAAGATTTAACTTTTTTAACTGTACAAGTTATAGAATTACACCGATATAGTGCTCTTATACCGCTTTATCAAACTTTATCGTTTTATAGTTTGAACATTTTATCGTTTTGAAATAACAAATATCATGCGCTTTTCCTATTAATTTTGTCTGATGTAATATTGTTTACTATGCGTTTGTGAATCTAAACAGCTTGTATGTTAAGATTCCGGGAAAAAATCCTAATTCTTTATTCATTTTACGCATTTAATCTTTACACCAATACGTTTTCTTCTTTATTCATACGTTACGAATATATATGTAGTTCCTCTATGTTCATTTACGTAAAATTGTTATGCCAACTACTTATAAAGGAAAATGCAATGTAATATTGTTATATACAACATTACTAAAAAATGCAAACGATTAATATCATTAGTCGTTTATTTTAGGGCTTTTACACAGAAAAAAGTACGGAATTTACAAGGAAGTGGAAACAGCATTTTAACCAAAAAGGGATTAACTTTGAACTGAATAAAAGATTCACTAGATACATTGAAAAATGTGTGGAAATTACATGGCTACTATGTATAGAGGAACCCCCAATACATATGTCGTACGGAAAAACTGACGAAACATTCAACACCAAATTTTATGAACCATTAACTCGTACTGGAAAGATCATTGATTACATCGTATGGCCGGCCTTAGTGAATAAAGATATGTACGGTGAAATTTTGGTGAAAGGAAAAGCAGAAGGTAAATAAGAAAAAAAAAGCTGGATAGGGTCAGTCAAATTTGTTCAGTTTGATCTAGTGTGTATATGCATGGTTCATGTTGCCGGCATGTCGCAGGACATAAACTTGAAGCCTGTAAGTTTACAGTAAGCTCTTCACTAACGCTAAAACTGCAACGTATGATTCTACGCTTATTTTTGTGTGAAATTCTTACTTTTTTTATCTTACAACAATTTACCATAGCTTGAAAACAGGTCACCGCGATACAAATAAAAAGACAACAAATGGGAGATTCAGGAACAGGTTTTAAACAGAAACTTATATGAAAAAGTGTCAATATTTTGTCCTATTCACGAATACGTATATGTATCTCCATTAAATAATACTATTTGGTGAACACATGTTTATCATTAATCTAGTCTGATCAAATCACTGCTTAATATGACAAGAGTCTTACGAGTCTTAACAAAAATACATATATAGTATAACCCCTGAAAACAGGATTCCTACCGGACTGGGCTAAAAGTCTTGTTTTCTGAGAATTCTGGTTTTCAGAGAACTATTGATTATAGTAGAGAAAAAATGTGACTTGCAAAATCGTCTGATTTTCAGGGAATTCCGGTTTTCATTTTTCAATGGTTTTACTGTATATTGCCTTTCAATACGTTTTTGTATTGTATCATTTCGTCATGAAATTTGAATGGTGAATCTTTTCCATCTTGAAGGCGCAGTACTACAAATTTGTCCTCTGAGAAAACAACATGACATGTTTCAGTGAAATTTCTTAAAAATTTACATATAAATACTTACCTTTCGTGCTATCTAATAATGATTGGAATGGCTAAAAATATGAAAACACTCTGCATTTCTGTTAAACTTACTACATCATTCGGTATGATAGCAATTCTGTAAAAGCTGTTTGTATTTACATACCGGACAAATTTTGACGCATGAAGTCCAATGCACATGAGGAAGGGAGATAATTCAAATGGATAGTCGGAACAATTGTTTCTTGAATACTTTAAACATGCGTTCAGGACACGTGTTACGGACAGACGCATAATGAAGGGAATCCATTTTAATATACTCTATCAGCGGAGTAGTAAAATGAGATTCAATCTTTTATTCCCATGGCAGCTCTCATTAATAGTAACGCTGATTATTGAGATGAGTGAGTTGGGGGCTCCGTTGTCGAGTGGTTATAGTCTGGCTCGTAAACTCTTGCTCCTCCCCGCTGAGAGCTAGAATCCAACACAGGAACTTTTACCTTTCAGGAAGCTGTCCAGCTCGCTTGCGAAAGGTCGGAAGTTCTACCCAGGTGCAAAAAACTGTTGAAGCCGGAAAATCGCCAAATGACAAAGATGTTGGTGCGACGTTCCAATCCAGTGAAAAAAACCCATAAAATTAGAGTTGGAATAAAGTCTTAAACACACAAACGCGCATTTATTACCTAACTTAGTAGTACATTATATGTATGGATATCATTCACCATACAACAGACATATAGCATATACTATGTTTTTATTTATCTCTTGGACTTGACGTCGCACCAAGAGTCAGTGTCATAAGGCGACCTTTCCAACTTTAACAATGTAGGAAGACACATAACGTACCTCTGGGTAGAACTACAGACCCTCTGTAAGGCGGCTGTGCCCATATCTTCACAGCTTCAAACTTCTAATTTGATGAAAGCAGATAACCGACCATCTGATAGTACAGAAATATAGTAATCTACATCATACAAAACTACCAAAGTACCGGTGGATTAACTGCATGAATATATTCAACTCTCAAAGAAATATTTTTCTAAAAACCAATATTATAAGACTATTTTTCGGATCATAAAAGGGCTTAATGTGAGGCGCCCTTAATATTAAGCTGAAATATAGAGGAAATGGCAAAATGCAAAATAGAAATTCCTTTTATACAAGTTTATATTGATTATGCGCAGACATACAACTGTATTACACATGATTACAATTTACACTTTCAATACTTAAAAAACAAAAAAGTCTCTATTCAATACTGCGGGAAAACAAAAGTTAAACTCACAAACCTTGAAATGCTTTGTAACTGAATAAGGAAAAATTGACATTGATACCTTATTGATTAAAGTAAGTCATTAGTACGTTTTATGAGACATTGTTGCGTATTCTTATGATCTGGTAAATGAACCTTTAAAGTGAAAGTTGAAGGACGAGCATGCTAAATATACACGGACACTAAATTATAATCTTTAAACGATATTTAATTATTGAAGAATTATTTGTGGAAGGAAACATTATCTTAAATTAATTGTTAATTGTAACTTTGATTGTGGGATTTTGTTCCTCTGTAGCAAATAGTGTTAGTTGAAACACGTATATTTGGAATAGTAGAACTTGTCTCCTCCTCAAAGACGTCTTCTCATTATAAACAACAAAAGTATGGCATCTAAACACGTATTGGAGTTGTTATTTAAGAAGTTAAAACACAACGATTTTGAAAGTGTCACCAACATGGTACCTGACGCTAAGAGGGAGTTCCAATCACTAAGTAAAAAGTTGAACAGGGAAGAGAAGCTAAAAGTGAACTTTGTGCCGTCTTTGCTTGATTATTGTCACGCCGGGAGATGGGAGATGGCTCTACATCAACTTGATCCCGCAACTGAAGAGTTTTACAGATATTTCTTCAGAAAACAAACTCCGGTAGTATGCATATTACAAACTTGTTATCTAATGAATAAAAAGAAAAGAATACATTTAGTACGGAATTTATTCTGGTTCTGACCAACACTGCAATCATGTGAATAGTTTTCAGAAAGTTTTCATCAAACGGGAGGTTGCTCTATCGTTTTCTTTTTGTGACATAGAACTCTATTCGAATAGCATAAAGGCATTAATTACACAAAATGTATTGTTTTACTATTGATAGTACCTGCAGCTTGTTTAACTCTAATACAAATCTACCGTTTCATCATGTTCAGTATCATTTCAGGGAACGCGGGGGACTCAGCAAGTTAATTTTCATCTTGATAGTAACAAAGAACACGGACACGAGCGAACAAATTCAAGGGCACGGTTTCAAATTCGCAACAATGATGATGATAGTTCTGAGTAAATTATTTTGATCTCTATCGTACAAATAAGAAATGCTTAATGTTGTAACGATATGCTTAAATATATGATTTTTATAGATTCAATTATGTAATCATTGGTCTCGTCTGGTGTATATATATATATCTATACTTTCATCAAGACGTACAATATTTTACTTTCATAACAATTTTTTGTACGATTTTCGTCCTGTGCAAGTTTATGTTTCAAACTTTTTGACAATGTTACCACCATTCGTCTACCAAATTTTGCGTTGTAGTCAGATGTTCAATTATTCCAGATTTGTACAGAAACGATTTTCCAGGCCAGGTACTGACATGACTAATGTCCGTACTGTAGCAGATATTGCAGATAAATTTGGACAGCTGTTTCAGAATGAATGGAGAAATGCCTTAGAGGAATTGGAACAACTGAAAGTCAATGAAATTGACGCTGTGAATGGTTTACTTAAGATAATAATGGTTCGATTATATTTATCAAATACGCCTAAATTTATGGACAGTTGTTGATTACGTTCTGTTTATTAGTATATTCAGTTCATCAATGTATCAATATAGTATAGATTTACCAATTAACATTGGATACACTAGCTAAACAATTTACTGCAGATTAGTTGGGACTTGACCGTCAGGTTTTAAAAATTTGAAAACTGTCGGGTAAAGGAATTTTAGAATATACTCATTATGATTCTGGCAATTTTCACATCTTGAATTTCCTTGATCCTATCTATATATGCCTCGTGAAAGCAATAAAAATATTGATTCTCATTCGTGGATAATGAAGTCGATAACCAGTTCCAATATCATTGGCACTTTATTCAAAAGATACTTTCAAGCTGCTGCAATGTTGTATCCGATATAAAGCATATTATAGATGTGTTTTCAATGTACAATACTTGTGTATTTGCAGGATGCTTACAGATACTGTGCCATAGAAGCTGATACACAAATTACTAAAATTGAGCAAGCTGTTCAAAACATTATCTTGGAGGATATAACTGTAACTGTGTTATGAAACATACATTACTTTCTCCACCATTTCCCTCTCTTAATCCTTCTCCATTCTCGCGTCGCCTGTACCGTTACACAGAAATCTATATAGCACTACATTTGTATTACTTTTAGACAATAGACAAGCCGTATTATAATGAATAATAAATCTGAAACATCAAAGATAAAATGTGGCAGATTTAAGTTCAAAAATTGTTGATAGATATCGATAAGTTATGGTTACATACTCTATGTGGTATACAAAATGTAGTTAATATAATATCAATGTCTTATTTGATCCTAATATTCCAACATTTCAGATAAAAAATAAGCCTGAAGTAAACAGATCATATTTGTCAGATTATAGAAGAGAATTGGCAGATGTATGCATAGAGAAATTGCAAGAGGTATTGTAAATTTTGTATCAAAATCTCGTACTTATTTTTAATATGTGTTGATGCATTAGAAAACCAATCTACCACCAAGTGTAACACAAATCTACTTGCATCTTGAATTAAGGAAACAGTGCGGAACACTTTAAAGACGCGCATACTTTAAAGGTAGTATAATTTGATACAAATAAAATAACGGATGTATGGATGTAAGACATAACAAAAGACATACTTTTAATTCTTCAAAGTTTTAATTTCAGTCATTTCGGCGTCGATATTTACCAGAGATTATCCGGAGTGTTGGAATCTATCAAAACCTGCGGATACATGGACCTGTACATAAATACACGGAACAATGTGTGGCCATATGTTGGGCAATGAGTATTTGCGATCCACAGATGTACCTCGTAGATGACAGGAACAAACACGGAGCGTTTGATAGAGTGATGTACAATGAGTATAAAATGTCCGGACACTCTGTGGCTTTCTATGTGTGGCCTCCACTGAAGGTCAGCAAACATGGGAAACTAGTGTCTAAAGGCATCGCCCAGTGCCATCTGTAAAACTTATACAATAAAAGTATTATGTTATAATGTGACAATTAGAGAGTATATGTAGGCCTCTATGATTGAAAGATGTATATTAGATTGTACACAATGAGACAAAACTGATCTAGAAACATTATTTGATCAGTTTGTTATCAAAATGGATTTTGAATAAAGTGTCAAATTTCTTAAGTGGAATTTGTCCATAGGTTTAGTGTAGTTGCTTATACTTGACTGTATGTAAGAAAATATTTTTAATAAATATGTGTGTATGTACAATGTTGTCGGGTTTCGTATCTATTGTATAACATATATTTAATTGTGACGTTCAAAATGGTTCTGTTTTCACATCGCCTTCGTTCCACAACTGTTCCTTTTGAGATTTCTTAACAAGCGGAAAAAAGTAAAATGTAAAATGAGTATTAAAATGGTATTTCGTATATAACACAGACAACTAATGGTTAATAAGTCAGTAAAATGTAATAAAAACAATATAAATTACAATTGGCTTCAGAAAGCCAATGAATATGAAACATTCACCACTGAAGACTGAAAAGTGGTGAGTTCAAGACTCGTGCGGACCAAGTGTCTTTAAACGGCAATTTGACTGAACATACCACAGCCTGTGCAATGGGCAATAATCACGATGGTATTTATATACATATATATGAATTTATATGATATTAATTGTGTTTACAAGATATACATTTTTTCACCTGTAATTACCTGCAGACATGCATATTTGAGTACATTTTTATGTAATATTTTATTATCAATAAAAAAACTGTTGGGTTATTTTAAGCTTAAAACGATCACACACAGTGTATAACGCGTATTGTATTACTACCACAGATTAGATTTACTCGTTCCGTTTGAAATGATATTTGGATTTTGTCCAAATTAACATTGTAAATGGAAAAAAACATAATTTGTCAAAATAAGCATACAAATCAGACAGTGGTTGATATTGTCGTAGAACCTCCATCTACTAACTAAGAGAGCGAAAATGACGCACGAAGTCACTGGAAAATTGGAATTACTGTTTGCGCATCTCTCCATCCACAATATCGCCTCCATAAAACCTCTGTTACTTGAAGCATTGGACGAGTACTACACAATTCAGAGGTCTTTGTCATACAGAGAAAAGCAAGAGATGAACTTTATCAAAAGGTTATTATATCACGCGGAGAGGGAGGAATGGATACAAGCGAGGGAATGTTTGAACTCTGCACAGAAAGCTTATCAAACTTATCTCAAACACAAAATGGAAATCTCTGGATATGATCGGGTAAGGTACTTTAAATATAATGATGGTATTCGTGTATTCTATTTGATTTCGTTGTGTTTGTCATATTTTATGTGCGAGTAGTTTATGTTGTTAAGGACGTAATAGTTTCATTCCTGTTATGTCTGCTAGTTCTGTTATAAACCTCAAAAATTGTTTCAAGGAATCAATGCCTTACACTGAAAGTTTGTCAAAAATAATGTTGCGCAGACAATGACAGGTATTAAAACTAGAGTTTTCTTGAGTGTATGTAGATAGTTGCTAAATAAACCGTTCAGAAGATTCGGGGAGCACGGGCCAGGTCTCATAACATGCTTCGGGTTCTTCCACCAACCGCTCCAGAGTCCTGGACAGGCGTATGGTTTATTTGTTAAGTTGCTATTTAGTTTTATCTCATTATATTGCAGCATTGTTTCGTACTTTATAGTTTTTGATTACAATTTTTTAAGTAAGTTGCATATTGACAATGGTGGACTATGACATTGATCCGATTGTTCACGATATACAATGTAATAGAAAGATACTACTTGTTTAGACTGAACAATCTTTCTGTTGGCAGAATATTGGATACGCCCAGATTCATGGCAAAGATTCGGCTCATAACGTGACTGAGACAGACAGAATGGGGATAGGATGGATAAGAGATCCAGATGAATATATCAGAGAGACAGGTGCCAATTATCCACAGGAAGACATAGACACAAACAGCCATGTTCCAAGAGTGAACCTTCAATATCATGCTTGGAAAGGATCGAATCTGACCAACCAGCCTGTAATCAAATACAGACTATCACCTACAGAGGAACAAGGCCCTGAGAGCAATGCGTCATTCTTAAAACCTCCCTCATTTTCATACGGCGATTATCCCGGAAGTTACTCAAACTCTCAGGGGACCTCACAATTGAAACCAATTGTACCAATTGTTGGAACGATCCATCCGTACGTAAAATGTTTTTAAAGAAGTATATATTTTTATTCGTGATACGGTTACATTTTGTAGTTTCATAGCGTACACTGCATACGAAAATGCTATCAGGATAATATTTTGTTCAATATACTCAGTACCAACGGAAAATTTATAGCATGATCATTTTCCTGAATGACGCCATGTAATATGCATTTCAGAGATTCGTGTCAGCGTATGAAAAGAATGTCAATACTAACTTTTAATAACACTTATGGTTCTGTGTAATTTATTAGATTGCAGAAATTGGAAAATGAAATTGAAAACTTATTTCAGGACAGAGAGTTCCCCTAGGACAACCACCTCAAAAGGTTCCAGGGAAGAGAAATCAACAGATTCAGAAACCTCGTATGATCCTAATAAACCATACTATATAGCGGAGGCCTATCACAACTTGTATGAAAAAGAATGGCTGAGAGCCCTGACTGCCTTATCGCGTATGTCTTTACTTGAGGAAACAGCGATCGAATGTTTGATTTCTATTCTGCATGTAAGTAGATGATTGCAGCAATATAGAATAAATATTACTGATATTGGAAACATACAACCAATTGTATTGTTATCATGAACTTGTTATTCAATAGAAAGAAGAAACTTGTTCTGTTAAGGTGGCTCATAATGTCATGAAACTTTGTCTTCTGTCAAATTTTGTGATGAAATAAATAAGTAAATGCACTAGACAATGTATTACGGATATATGACTTATAAATTGTCTAATATATTAATATATATGTGTGTGGCGTGTGTGAAGTTAATAGATCAACACTATTCTCGTAATTATGATATTTCGTTATAATTATCGGACATACAGCAAAACCTTAATTTACGATCCCCTCAATATAACGACCACCTCATCATAACGACCACTCAATTTTGGACCAGTTTTTTCTATATTTGAACATTTACATTTTTCTACATTCAAACTATATATTCAGACCGCTTCAATAATAAGACCTCTCAAAATTGTGGTCTTAATATCAATATTTTACTGTATATTGCATTCACACATTGTATATTTATGTATTTACATATCATAGGAAGCTTACAAATTATCTGAAGAAGAAGCAAGAACACAGATTGTACGACTTGAACACGCAGCATTGAATATCATATCAGATGGCAAATATACAACAGTATGTATTAACATATATGCATTTACCATAATATTTCCTCCGTGACTCATCATGTGAACATTGAACATTATTCTATATTTTTGTCAATCATTTTCGATGCTTCCCAGTGTATCTGCGTATGAAGTTAAAATTTCAGACGGAAACGGTAAAATTTCGCATTTAAAATTAGCAGTATTTTGGGGAAGGTATGATTTTTGCGTGCTTTTTTCCTTTAGAAATCCTTTTCTTATTTCAATACAATATATACACATGTATGTATATTCTATAACACTGCTCCACATATTGATTTGAAATCGCAAAACAAATACAAGTGGAAAGTATATTTATTTTTTCATCTCGAGTATGTATAGCACTTAGATTATAATGTAAGATTATAATTACCTTTTATTTTTGGTATTCAGCTACAAAAAATCTTTTTTTTATGATGATTGAGTTTTATGCCGCATCAACAACTAATGGTCATGTAGCTGGCATTTAAATAAAAGGGAATGCAAAATGTATAATCGTGTAAAGGGGTAATGTATTAATAAGATAGAAGGAAAATTTATTCATCTAGGAAAGGTGGGAGTTTTGCATGCATTTCTTAGGACCCTACACTTCAAAAATCAATTAGATATATATATATAAGGTAGGTATCTTGGTTACACGTTTTTATTTAATAATTCATTTGTTACAGTATGATAAAGACATTTTTGGTAAGACTGGTGATCTCAAACACATGCTGCGTTATAGGAAAGAAGTTTCTGAACTGTCAGTAAAGCGTCTACAAGATGTAAGATAATTTCACTTCAGGTGTCTCATTTTATACCCTTGAAAGTTCATTTATATTATATATGACAGAAAAGCAAACTAAGATTGAGGATACCGAAACAAGACCTACAGCTAGATGCATGGTCCGATTGTTTAACTGAATATAATTTTTTGTATGTAATTCATAATAAACGTGATATGTATGATACAGTGCTAAATTTACCATAATGAAAATAATACATTTAATATCACTGAAAAACAGCATATATATTAATTAGATAATTTCATACACATAAATATCCTGTGATATGATTATGATTATGAAATATTCAATCATGGATATACTGACACACACCTTAGTAATCCAAACACTTTCCGGATTTGAATACAACCAACAGTCGGTACTGAATTTTTATTACATAAAACTGAATCGTTAAAATAATGGACAGATTGCGTGCCAATAGCAAAAAAAAAAACTATCTGACCCGAGTAAATTATTTTGTCTGGACAAAGGGTTCACTTTGTATTGTTCTGTTATTTTTTATTTTTTTTACAGATGTTTTTATTGAAAGTCCTTCCTATTATATATCGACGGTACAATGTTAAGAGTTGTGATGCTTTAGATGAATACAGCGCTGAGTGCGTCAGAGTCACGTGGCGAATGGTTATCCAGGAGCCACCCTTACATCTAGATTTTATTGACCCAGTGAACAACAACTATGAATTCAATCCAAAGATGTACAAACTGTACAAAAGATCTGGGAAGCTGATAGACTATTTGGTGTGGCCGGCTCTGAGAATGCACAAAAAAGGAATGGTGATATGTCGAGGGGTTGTACAGTGTAAATAAAAAAATGATCAGATGCTACTCTTGTCAAACTTATTACAAGGACAACGAGTGTGAGGCAAAATAATGACACAAATGTCAGCGAGGCATTCACTATTATTATTATTATGAACTGTCTTGGCACCCTGATCCTTGTAAGAAATAAGGGACAATTTCCTAAAGTGAGAGACCGAGCAAACAAAAATGGTTGAAATCGAAACATACAATAATTGTGTCGTAATTCTGTTTTGTTTTCTGTACTGATAATCGTTGAGGTATATATTTCGCATTTTATTGCGGGTTTACACAGATTGTATACACAGCACGCCGGTAAGCTACTTACGCAAATGATCGATCATTCTAAAAACTGTATCATTTTATCACTCATATGTTTTCAAATAAAAGTTTGTTTCAACCGTTTTGTATTTATAGTTTTATTATGTAACAAATATGTAAAATTAAAGTCATTCTTCAAAAAACTTGTTTCTTATTTACCTATTGCAAAATACGGTGAAACCTCCTTGAATGGTCAAATTCCCCATATATTTTTTTCAATAATAATGAACCTCTCACCACTCCGGTCAACATATTAGTCCCTTATGATCGTGATATACCTCTAACGGCCAATCATAATCAATGGATATACGTGTCAAATGGGTATTAATGGTCAACAGTTACACATCATTGTTTATTAATTTCAGGTTGTGATTGTGGGCACGCTTCTTAAAGATATGTTTATGCATTCATTAAACAAATATAACCACTGACTTTGTTCATGTTACGATATGCACAAAAGGCTTTCAACACACATGCACACTTGTAGACTAGAGTTATTAAATTAACAATTGAAAATAATAAGAAAATAGTTATTTATTTGAATGTTGTACATGCTTGTACTGGACTATAGGACGTTTTCCACTTTTATCAGCGTAACAACCAACATCTCCCTCTCAACAACGGCCTACTCCCTATAACTGCCAAACTTGTAATGACCGAAAGTACACCGTTGTAGAGAGGTGTCACTGTAAACAAAAAACATGTCCAATACAATACAACCTACTTATGACAGAGGTTCATTAAAGCTCATATATGTCAGCAATCACGTGTGAAGAAAAAGAACACTTGTTTTCACCAATATGAAATTTATCTTACATACATTTTGGTGGGCACATAAAACATACAATGGCATACTGTTGGTAACTCAATTACATGTAATATAACATTAAACCGAGTATTTACAGAACTGGACTGTAATTTACATAATCGACTAAATTCAAAATCTATGGGCCATGAAATCACCCAATAATATCTGTATTATCGGTATGTGGTTTTTAAACCGGCGGGAAATACATTATTTAAATAGTTTTTATCAATGAGTCCATACTTTCGTCTATTTAAAAAAGTGTCAGCTATTTATGCGCAATGTTGCGCAACAAAGAGTTTGAATAGATGTTTACAAGATACTCGACGCCAAACTTCCACTGAAAAATGCTAATCAGCAATATTCAATTTGTTAAGTAATTAACATGAAACTGATACTCATTTGACCAAGATTTTCTCAATATTATATATGGGCAAATTAATAAAAGTTAGTTTAAAAAAATACCCAAAACATGGAAGACCTAACGTGCATGGACTATCTGTTACATTGCGCTGGTCATAGCAAACATGAACAGATCACACAGGCATTGTTGTTAAACGCATTTAATGAATTCAAAAATATCTGGAATTTAGTTAAAAAGTTGCAATCAGTTTCACGGATTGATGTTAACAAAATAACACGTTTTCTAGATGGTGTACAAGACGGTCTGGTGAAATCAGAAAACAAAAAGTGGGAGGCTGTCAGCATTCAGTGTGTTAACGCAGCAGAGCATGAATACAGACAGATTAAAAAGTACATTCGTCCATCTTATCTAGATGATTATATGGTAAATAATATGGCTGATATTTGTTCCATTTTGTAGTTTACAGTATCATATTCTTACAAAAAATAAGGCATCTTTTCGCAATGATTACCATTCTTAGCTAGTTGTTATACGCGTCTGTGATTGACAACGGATTTACAAGTACTAGTTTTTCTTTAAATTGTAAGTACTTTAGTAATTTACAAGTACAAAATCTGTGATTTTTTCATTCATTTCTATTCACAGGTAGTGAACTTTATAAACATTTCCCAGAGTAAGCCAAAGGCAGATGTAAAATCACAAACGAATGCACCGGCTCCTTCAGTACAGCATATGCGAAAACAGTCATTCCGAAATAATCAAATATACAAACAATACTTTTTAAAAGTAGGCAAGCATGTCTCAGTTGATAGAAGGGTCAATAAGTCTTCTCAAAATTCCAGTCTAAACAAAACAAATGCCGATGGAAGGGAGATCGGTGATGGTCAGGAAAATGCTAGTACAGACAATAAGAATGACAAAGCTGGAAAAAATCATGGCACAATAAAGGAAAGAAATTATTCTTCTGAAGTTATATCAAAAAGCAATGCCGAAAATAAATTATCTGAATCATCCATTACAACTGCAGATTATAAGCCCATGAAAAAAGACAAACACACAGAAGACCAAGAGCTAAATAAAGCAAATACAAAAATAGTTTCAAAAGATAAAGCCGACCAAAAGGCACAACAACTGCTTGTGAATAATGTTCAAAGTCAAAAGACATCTAATGTCAAAGCTGCAGATGATGATGAACTTACCAAAGAGCTTGATAAAGAAACAGAAAATGAAGAGCAATCCGATTTTGCCCGTGATGGTAATGGGTATCATCAAAATGGTAAAGTTACTGCATCAAAGCAAATGAAGGCGAATGGCGTTTCGATTGAAATGGTTAAAAGCCACCATGGCTACCATAAATTTAAAAATAGAAACCTTGATCCATTATTAGAAACACCCGAAGATAATGAAATAGACAATATGAATGATAGCAAACATGAGACCAATATGATTATCAAATGCAAACAATCCAATGACTGTCAAAACAATATGATCAGTTTACATAAAAGTGACAATGAAACATTGAATGGTAAACAAGCCATACAAAGACAAACATCAGAGGAAACAACATCTGACGGAACTATGAAAGCAGCAAATCAAAATGTTGGTATGACCGCACAGGATGATACTGGTTGTACAGACAAACCTAGCACCAAAGGAACTGAATCTAGCTATGATGATTATACTACTCCTATGTAAGTTTACTTAAGGATATCTGTCTGTATGTGGCTGCGATGCACAATATGAATTCAAAAGTAAAAATAACTCATAGATGAAAATGATATTATTTAAAAATTTGCATTTTATGCAAGCATTCGTGAAAGATCTTTAATGTTACTAATTTCAGAATAATTGTTCACACATCTCATGTTGTTATACACTAAAAATCTATCAATGCATTTATTACAGTATTTCAGATAGCGTTACTGATACATCAGCAGAACGTAATTATGATGAAATAATTATGAAACTAGTCGGTATCTTTGAGGTGGACTGGGGAAAAGCATTCAAAATCCTTACTTGTTGTACACCATCGAATGGCTTGAAAAATTCGATTTCATTTCTAGGTGAGGTATTAAAGGTAAGTATTCTATTCATGATTGTTTAAATAAGTTATAACAATTATGAACGTAAACTTTAAGAAACAATATGAAATACTGGAATATAATCATTTCAGATCTAGAGGGAAATGGATGAAAAGAAAACCGACATTGCTAATAATCCAACCATATACACCTGCCAACACACAACAAGGTGCATACATTACGGTTCTGGAGACTCTTGTGATTATCCTGACAAAGATTACCAAGAATTATCGTTATATCAAACTATTCATTTTGTTAAGTTTATTTATTTAAATAGGTATCGTCACAAAAAGTAACAACTTGTGTTGAAAACATGCCGGAAAAGATAAAAAGTTCTGCGGAAGAATCCAACCGGACATTATGCAAGCAAAAAGAGGTGATCATTAAACTTCAGTTTTAATAAGTAGTGAATAATGTCAGACCTGTGTGCTTTTTTCATGTTTGTAACCGTCAAATAAATTGGCTATTTCAACCTAAATACACAGTTATTGATATTGTCATGATTTCATTCAGGCTGTATCCCAATGTCAGAATATAATATTCGTCAACAAATATAAATTAAAATATTTCTGGTCTTCTCATTATATTCAGGATTTTCTGAAATCACAGTTACCGAACCTTCATGGTGAATTTAACATCGTGTACGGCAATCCAGGCGAAGTAAATATCGTACAAGCATATGCAGCAAAATGTGTGGAGATCTCGTGGATCATGTCAATACAAAATCCTCCATTGATATTTGACTATGAATCAAGACCGATGTTGTTAGAAGATCTGTTTTTATTGTTTAATCCTTACAAAAACAATGGACATTTGATACAATATGTTGTATGGCCAGCCGTAAGGCGTTGTGACACTGGGGAAGTTATTGCAAAGGGTATAGCTGAGTTTCGATAAGGCGATGTGATACTACGGAAGTCATTGCAAAGGGTATAGCTGGGCTTCGGTAAGTCGATGAACAAATCGACATTGCTGGATTCCAAAATAGGAAAAGAGACAGCCAATCAGCTCTTATCCTCAGCCACGTGTGTTTTAATGCAGTTTATTTTAGGTATTAATATTGTGTGGTATTTTTATTTACTTTTGTATTCATATTAAATCATTTCAATATCAGAGTACAAATAAAACGCAATAAAATTCTTAGCTTTTTCTGTATTTTGTAATGTTTGCATTCATAGTGTGACTTTTACATCAGATCACAAACAACACTTAACAATCCTGATACACCAAATATCTTCATGGGACAATCCAAATTCAAATTCAAGTTTGAGCGTCTAAAATATGCCTAAAATGATGGCATTTTTTAATTTATGAATAATGAGAACAACATTTATTGGGCAAAATCCGAACTTTTAAATATCAACATTAAAAAACGCTATTCAATATATTCGATATGACATGAAACCAGACATTAACAAAAAAAGTTATAGATAACTAACACATAAAAAATAATGACAAAAACAGTATTGCAAAACGAAACGAATGGAGTCGAAACATTCATACCGACGGTCAGGCACCGCCACGTGTTGTGAACAGCAACAACAGAAAAAACGTTCAAGAAGGATTTGTGCCTCCTGAAATCTTAAATACCGCAGATTATTCAAATTATGAAAAAAATAAAATATCAAATTTATCTACGTCATAAGAAAATTCTCTTTGGTTCAGTTTCTTCTGCTAAAAAAAGTCGGATGATACATTTCTTCAAATATCTTGAGATAATTGAGTTATTTCTTATCAGAAATATCGAATTTGACATTTTAATAGTTATTATTTGTTTTGATTTTATGCGAATAAGTTAACACTGGCTAATTCAGTAACTGTTCTAGTTAAGGCTTTCAAAATAAATCAACTGAAACTCTTCTTTGTGGTCCCCATTGTTAAAAAACGAAATAATAGCGATTCCTGTAAAGATATATAATACTGTTCCTGCATTTCCTGTTCAACACTAATATATATAATATATAACTGATATATATTCAATCAGAGTTTTATTAATATAAAATGGCATTCAAACGTTTACTAGAATGTATCAATTCAAATTGTGCAAAAGAAATTAGTGAAACACTTGTGAACCAAGCAGAGAGCGAAATCGAAACCAAGAAGAAAAAATGGATAGAATTTTGTAAAGGCAGATCACCAAGCATTGATTTTGAAATATTTACAGATTTTCTGGATAGAATTAAATATTCGCATTGGACTTTACACAGTGAAAGCACTAAACAATGTATTAAACAGGTTGGGAGCGAATACACTACTTTATGCAACTATATGATGCAAGCAGGAAATGTCACAGGTAACGTACTACTAGATATAAGTTACAAAATGGTTTGAACTAATTAATGTTTACCCATCGAGCTAGTTTTACCGATTGTAGCTTTGCTACAGACCACTCCAAGGCGGTATGTTCCGGGGGTCTGTGTTTTGTCCTCAATTTAGGAAGGTCCTATGTGATGTGCAGGTTTTGGGTTTGGGGATTCGGGTGAAGGCAGTATTTTGGGGAAGGTGAGATTTGTAGTTTTGTCTATGAATCCTTTACTTACCTATGTTTTCATTTTACTGCATTGGTTATTTTTTAATAATTCAAGCATAACTTAAATATGCATACACCTGTGAGGAGACAGTGATGATATTTCTCTTTTATGTGAATCGAATGAGCGTAATTGAATGTCAACAACACAAATAAATCGCTATAGAACATTTCATGACAAGATAATTTCAGTATAGGTAATGATAATTTGATTCCATATTCTGTTTTAATAGCAGTAATATGGCATTGGATATTTCTAAAATATGCATTATTCAAATAGGCATACATCAAGATTAAGGTTCATTTTCATACCATTTTGAATGAACTGAACGTGATTGTTCATGATTCTGTGGAAAAAAATCACTCTTTAATATTGTACTGCAAGAATTGTTATATCGTTGGTTTGGACAAAACTGATTTCTCATTTCGTTTTAATAGTAGCTAAAATGAGCTCTCGGCCAGAACCCGTGTCTAGAGAAGAACAGCGGATCCAGAGGGCATGGGATGATGACGATGATGAGCAAGGACCAGACCATCTTGATAAAGGCCAACAACCCGAAAGTCTGCCGATGCCTAGGAAACAGTTAGAACAACAATCGGTTGCAGAACCGCGAACTGCAGGAAACGGTAAACCTGAAATCCTGCAAGATCACAGAACTGCCGAACAAAAGAGGATTTCTAAGGATAAATCGTCTGTTACTGATAAACAAAAGGAGACATCTACAGCAAATATGACAAATGGAAGTAAATCTACAAGTAGAGTATCGACAGTTACATCTGTTTTATCTGTTTCTGATATGGATGCACGTCATACGTCAAGTACGAATGAAACTAATTCAAATGAAAGGCGGTAAGAATTTGTAATTCTAGAGCTAGTATTATTCATGTAGTTGAAATTACTTTACATTTTTACAATGGTTTGTAAAATGAACATATTCCAGCCGTTTGGACCAAAATATGTAAAGACAATTTAGTATATTTAACACTATAAAGACACAAAAAACGCAATGTTTATCATAAGCACTATATCAGACTTTACTTGTTTCTGTTTGTTCATGGCTTTTTGGTGATACTGTTCATACAATGCTGATGGATTACATGAACACGATGAGTCTTCAAAGAGGACTGACCCAATTGCGATACGTTTTTACTGATTTTAACTCCAACGGCTGTCTTTTCATCCAAGATTGTACCAGATAAAATTTATATCAATACAAAATACTAGTCTATGTTTAATTTCAGATCATTTTATACATCATTGTTCACAAGTAATGATATGATGGCGGTTGCCGGAGAGTATTGCAAGCTATTCAATGAAGATAGAGAATATATTCATCGTGCATTGGTTGATAAATTCAAAAAAGAAAATGCAGAAGTGACTGAATATATATTTAATTTAGTGAAGGTTATTGTTGATACGCATAATTTAAATTCCGTTTAATAAACATTTACAATTAATTTAAATTCTATCTAATAAACATGTATAATTAAAACTTGCACTTCATGACAAGCTTTAGATTTCACCATTAAAGTGTGATAGCATGCCAATGTAAGAATATTTATTACAATGATTCTGATTTTACTGCATCTGTAATTAGTGCGAAATTACCCCAGAAATTATCATTTCAACGAATTGATTTATTACACCATTATGATATTTACAGAATTGCACATTCGTCTTTCAGGACATTTATACATACACTTCTCAAAAAGCGACTGAACAGATTCACGAAATGGTAGAAAAAACTAAAGCTATTGTTGCGGGTAAAAATATGGTATGTAGAATTTAGTTTTCATATTTGTATAATAAATGCTTCACTCGATAGATGCGTAACTGTTCATATATATTAAACTGTTTGCACACAGATATAGTTTTTTATGAATTTCTACATATTGTATTTTAAATTATCTTTAAAGTTATATTTCAATAATATTTATACTATTTCCGTTAAATGAGACAAAAAATAAATACTTGATTCCGCTAATGGATCGGTGGACCTTTTTTCAAATATGTATTTTTAGTTGGCGCTGTTCATATGAAAATGAAAATTTCTGCAAGAAAATGATTCACGGAAACCGAATAAAATCTAGGTCCAGGGGTGAACATAGTCTTTTTAAGTTGGCGGAAATCAGAATTTGTTACGCATAGTGGATCCTTCTTGACTTCAGTTGATACGACTGTTTTATGTCCTAATGTGTTGTACTGCGGTAATAATTTGTTCACTGATTATTTTTAGAGATCTAGACCATTATTTTTTGACGATGGGACCCTGTGTTTGTTTTTCATTTTTTGATGGCCTTTTTTGTTGGGTGGATAAGAAGTTAAGAGATTTGCAGGAAGGTAGTACGTATTTCGGAGAAAGTGGGATGTTTTGTAAGTGTTTTAACGATCCTTTTCTTATCTATATTCATATGACTGTTCTATTTTGTACGTTCAACTTCAGAATGTCTACAAAGTCAGTGATGAATATGTTGATATTCTTCGGCGATTTCGCAGAATTCATGGGATGGAAAGTTTCTCACATCTTAAACAAGTAAGTATAATATTCTACAGATAGTACAGAAATTCTGTCGAATCCATACAAAGTATCAAGACTTGTTTAAGTTCAGTCCACGCAATTCACATCTTAATTATTTACAATAATGTAATTTTAAGCAAATTAAATAAAATTTACACACAGGATATCGTTAACGGTTTTCACATTTTCTAAAGCCCAGTCGTATTTAAGTGTGAACTTTAGTACAAACGAGCCTATGAGTTGTATACATGTATATTACTTCATGCATACAGGGATATGGGGAACCAGATGGTATTTGTAGCAACAGAAATCAAGATATTGACAGATTCATAGATAAATGTATAGAACTGCTATGGTGTATTTGTATACATGATCCTCCAATGTCGCTTGATTTTAACTCTCAGTTTGACAACACTGATGATCTAATGAAAACCTACAGCTCATACAAACCTGAACAACAAGGAAAAAGAATCGACCGTCCACTATGGCCCCCACTCAGATTGTCAACAAAGGGGCCAGTACTTGTCAAAGGATTAGCTTATTTTCGCTGAAGTAAATTTGCCTCCTTTGATCAATCATTTATAGATAGGTGTATTGTTCGGAAAACAAAATGTGTGTACTGCAAACTTTGGTGAAAATATTTCTATATATAACACACAGTAATGCTAAACAAATGAATAGGATGTTGGAAGATGTGGCCGGCTTGTTTTCAAATCGTGCTGCAAAATAATACGATATGTACAACAGTTACTATTAGCGAAAACTACAGTAAAATATGTGATTACGAAGCAAGAACATCGGCACATAGACATTGACATATTTTGTATATTATCGTTTGTCTGCACAGATCTATATTATGTTTCCACACTGGTCATGTTTTTGTTAAATTACTAGTATCTAAATGTATTTCATGCATTTTTAAAGATCTATTTGATATTGATATTTTAAAAAAGCACATTAAATACATTCATCGCTCTTTCTACGCTGGTTTGTTTATATATCTAACGCAATATATGATACGACAATTACACACAATTATTATCCAGCAAGTGCTTCTGTAAAATATTCAAAGCTACTGCATTTAATATGAACAAAACAACCAGTATGTAAGTATGAATTTTATCGATTTACAAATAAAAGAAAGCGATGGTGCAGAAGAAACAGACGGATGTTATAATGCTAGAACAACTGTCGATGCTGTTTCACGGGTAAGAGGTACACTTATTACGCAAACAATGAACAATTAACAACAGACGATGGAGATGCAGGAACTACACACAGCAACAACGCGCAAACACCAGAAACCTTGTTGATATTTTACGACTGTTTCAGGAAATTCATGGCGCGGTGTCTTTAACACATCTTGAGCAGGTTTGTATTCATAGCAAATATAATACATTCAAGATGAGTGATACAGTTGATTAATATCATTAATATCTATTTCGAAATATATTGTTAGTCGTAGTGAAAATAACGCATAAGAATGTAGTACACAACAAAAAGTGGGTAGTTGGATAGGAAAGGTTTATACTATGTTTCAATATGGATGGTATATTAAAGTTATTAAAAATACAAGATGGAGAGCCACAAGATTTACAACACGGATTGTGCAAACACTTTCATTTTTAAACACGTAATTAAGTTGTGTCACATAAAACAGTAGTCAGTCTTTAATCTGAAAAGTAGAATTTAAAGTTAACAAAAATGTAATGAGCACCATAAGAAAACTGATATTTACAACACAAAACCTTTTCACACAGACTTTTCAAACAGAGGGATTTCCTTAAATCACGACGCAACTATCAAATAAGTTCATTCAAAAAGTAAAATATCGAATTTCAAGCAACTGACTACTTTAAACAACGAATGTTTTGTCTCTAGTCTAGCATTTTAGAATTTCGTTTTATCTCAATAAACTGGATCAATAAATCATAGTGTTAATATTTAACGAGTGTCTCCGCTTTATGAATACATTTTGTATATACCCAAATACTTACGTTTTAGGTAACACTCTGTCAACGCTTATTAAGCATAAATAAAAACAGTAACATGAAATGAAAGTGTAACACATGTCAACCTTCATGTTGTATTCTTCAGTTGTATCTTCTTGCTATTCAGGTGACTTTGATTTTTGTTGTGCATTTATACATTCATGCGTTAAATTGTGACATAAAATCAGTGTTCGCGTGTTTATGATACCAAAGCAGGAGGGTTGGCCTGTGTAAATTTAGGAAATTTATTTCTATAGAAAGAAATAAACTTGCGAGGGAGAAACAAAAATGTCAACGCAAACAGTAGTAGAGATGGTGATACTCTTTGTATCCACTGGACGAGGTAGACTAATTGACGAAGATACCGTTATAGCAGCCTCTAAAGAACTGGAAGCGGCATGGAAAGAAATCAAACACTTGAGACAAACTTTGGTGTCGGATCAGAAAATCATGGTCTGGTTCTTGGAAGAAGTTGGGAATTCTTTGTTATCTAGAGACTGGAAAAAACCTACGTCTATCTGCGACAATGTTGAACTTATCTACAAAAGATGGAAGACCCTGGTGCCGTCAAAAACTCTCGAACCATTTATGGTATGTTTAGATATGTTCTATAGTCCTCTTGTTGCATTTACTAGTATCATTTTTGTTCGCGCAGGACGAATTTTCGCGTATTTCGCGCTACGTTTGTTGCGCGAATTTAAGACCGCGCTAATAAAAGACCATCCAGAAAGAAGTGACTATCCGAAATTTTCATTGTCTGAATACTATGTCACTTAAGTTGTGAATCTTTCTTTTTTCCCATTTGCGCGAAATTTCATGCCAGCGAAATTAAATGATACCACAGTATGTAGCAAAATAAAGAAAACATGATTTATGGTTCATGTAAAATATTGAGATTATTTGAAAACATGTGGATTCAATAGAGCTTGCACAAATCGAGACAAATATGTGCTTATCTTTATCGAGTTGTTTTGTCTTCCATTTTTGTATGATCCTGTGCGTTGGGTGGGTTTAGTGAAGGTAGTATTTTGGGGAAGGTGGGATGTTTAGTATGTTTTTTTACAAGGAATCCTTTACTGATCTATATTTCTGATCTATATTCCTGAAATTGTTTCTGCGCTTGTATCCTACTGTATCTATGTGTATCTGGTTTCAATTATCTTTCATTATGTCTTTACACGCAATACACTTATACACAAGTTTGATTAATATGTTCCATGTTAAGTGCCTTTGATACTGCTGTTTAATAGAGCAACATGACAAACAAACTTACTCATGATATAACATGATATAACTATTTCTTTGACTCCCAATTCTGTCATTTGATTTTAACTGTTGAATGCGTGGTACGTACGATGCATCTTAATACGTATATTTTTCTTAGATATATTGTCAGTCCCATCTTCGTTGCTACAAATAATTTATCCAGTTCGATCTTGTCCTGTATATTGTAAATGTGTGTTCTTTTCGCAAACAAAAAAATCAGTTATGCTAATGACCTCGTTACAGGTTACTTCATCATACTCCAAGCCACGTGATCCTATGCCAAAGTTGAACTTCAGGCAATATCAACGTATCAGAGGTCAACACGCAATAACTCAGCCAAAAGACCCAGGTCCAAGTGAGCATGTAGAGGAAATGACTGATAAATACTTAAAGATGAATGAAGAAGGGGATCGTTATATGGAAGAACTACGAGGAGATTTTTATTGGAAAACTTATCACAAGCCTAAAGAGTGAGTACTATGTATTTATTCTGTAGGTTTCTTATCAAATAATACTTATATACATGGTAAAGATGCTAATTAAGCGCGTTGGATGTCTCGGAAATTCTGTTTTACTGTTGTTCTTTTTTTTTTCTTGTTTTCTATTTAAATACGAATATGAAAGTATTAAAGTAAGTATTATAAATGGACGACAAAACACTACTTTCAACAACATCGTTTTTATGGATATGATACTAATGTTCATTGTCTTTCCCATGGTGTATATGTAGAAATCATATTCCTAAAACCTGACTTCTGACAAACATTCGATTATGAAATAATGCAATTACAATGTACAATGTAAGACTGGACGCAATTCTTTTAAACTGAGTGGGGTACAAAACCCTATCTAAACCAAACCCTAGGACTTAATCTATTACATATATAGAAAAAGATTTCAATATGGGGTCACCAGACAAATAAGGATCAACTGTATATATAACATTTTGTCAAGTACACGTTATCTATCTCAGTCTTGTAAGAAAATCCACAGAATTAGATGAATCCTCGTCCATTAATGATGTGATTGAAGAATTTAGAAAATTGTTTCACCATGAATGGAGGACTACGTTTGAGTCTTGTCAATCAGCGTATACAAATGATCACATTGTACGGTTCCTCTGTGATGTAGTTCAGGTACCTTTAATACAGGATTTTTTAAAACGAATTTGACAGCCATTATCGTATTTCATGCCAAAGTTCTCTACGGCGTGTAGTTATCGTTCATTTCAAATTCTGACTAATTAATATGCAGTTAGAACAAGAGTCACGTATTAAATAAACTGTGAATGGTTTGTTTGATTGTTTTTACGTGACATTGTGACTTGGGTTTAACACCGTTTTTTTCAACAATTTTCACTTAACCAGTTTTCCTGGACTGTATACTACCCAGTACTGACTTATCCTTCGTCAAGCAGCTGGCAACTTCTCCACATATGGAGAAAAATCGAATTATTGTCAAATTTTCGTAGAAGTGTATGTCTTGCAGTGAACTGGATTTGAACCCGACCCGGAGCTCCGTGTTACAAGTCCCGCACACTAATCACTGGACCACGGTCGCGGCCTCATTGTGAATGGTCTTCATTTTATCAATACATGTATAAGTGCTAATATTCATTCATTTGGACGGTAAAGGTGATGGTAGTGTAATGTGGTCATGTGTGAGCAGTATGCTGTCAGTCAATATAAGCACATAATTCCTTAATATTTTCTATACTTTATTAGAATGTATATAGTGTTTTATGGAAAACCAGTATTGCTAAGAAGTCAATACAAAAACAACGTAGAGATGCCGTGGAATCCATGAACAAGCTTCAAAGACTTGATGTAAGTTAGCTGTTATAGAAAAATTGTTAGTTTAAATTTCATAATTTATGGATCTTCATGCACTAACTACAGACATTTTAATGGTGTATTGATACCTAATGTATCAGAGGAAAACATTGAATCCTGAGATTTCTTATTGAAGATGAAACAGTCTGTGAATTTTATTAATAGATAAAGTTATATATCGGTCCTTAAGAAAGCGCGTTACCAGGTTGATGCTGGAACTTTTTTAGAATCTTCTGAAAACATTTTATTAAAGTAGGGTTGTAATAAAATATAAATGATTAAATGTTTGTACTTGAAGTATAAATAATAGGCAATAATATTTAGTTAGTTAAAGCTCTGCTCAGGTCTGTTCCACTATACATTATATTATATTCCAGAGGGGCTCAGTGTTGTCACACAAGCATGAGGCCAGTGAAAAAGATCAGAGCGAACTCAGTATTCCACTAGAATATGTAAAACAGGTATATATATATATGATCACATTTTAATGTTGGTCTTAGAAAAATATCTCTTTGCTAATAACAAGGAATAATCTATTTCATTGAGAGCTTATTCACTAGACTAAGTCTCGGTAATGTTACTAATTTACCATACCCCATCATATTATCTTAAATACTTGATAATTATTACAAACTAATAAAAATTTTCAAAATCCATAATTTACTTTCATTTGTAATAATTATGATAAAAATGCATTTTTGTATGGTAAAAAATGTGTATCGTGGATTAAAATGTGAATAAACAGCATGCACCTTAGTCCAAACAAAAACCTTTCCCTTACATGTGTAGTATAGTTCTTTGGGTCTATAGATTTGTACAAAATATCTAAAGGAAGAAGTTTCTGTTAACGGCCTCATATTTTTATTCCATTCATATATTATCAACAAAATCAACACTTGTGAATGACACAAAACACTAAGTTTCTTTCTGTTAGTTTTCATAATCATGATCATTTAAATTCAAAAAGTTGATACTTGTAAATAATTATTTCAGAATTTCTTTGAAGCCCATCTAAGACATTCTTTGATAAAATACAAAATCAACAACTCAGTGTGTGTGGCTTTCGTTGAGTTGTTTACAGCTAAGTGTATCGAGGTATGCTGGTACATGTGTATCAAAGATCCTCCCATTTATCTAGACTTTGATTTAGAAAATGAAAATGATACCAGGGGATTATTTAAGCCATTTACATCTCCTGGCGGGAAACATACTCGAAGACGGACACTCGTGGTTGTATGGCCAGCATTAAGATTGAATCCAGGTGGAATTATTCTTGATAATGGGTGGACCATGAACTTCTAATGTTGTATGGATATTATCAGATAATTATCAATATTTGTGTATGTTTATGTTACATTCTTTGGTTTACCATGCAAAATAAACAACCATTTATAAAGGCAAAAACAGGTTTTGGATTGTCATAAATCCACCAAAATTTCGAAATATTTCGGAGCCGTATGGGTATTTTTGTCATGTAGAGTTTGTCAACTTTCATGAGTCCCAATATTTTTATCCACATTGGGTGGCTTGTAGAAGCCAATAGTTATGTGACACTTAAGTATTGGGTCCATGAGTTTACCTTATAAATGTTTGTATCTACCATACTATCCGGAATTTACTATATTCAAAATACTGAAATGTTCTAAATTTAAGTGTTATCTGAGACCATTATTAGTCTTCACCTGAATGCTTTTTTTATTGCAACGATTATATGGGAGGTCAGTTGATTTAAGTGAAGAGCAGCAATGTATAAACAGCATAAACAAGTTGTTTTTAAATGGAAAAAATAAATTGGAAAAATACCAAATAATAATAACTGGATTTGAATTAGATAGGTGTGTCATGGATAACATGGGTCCACAAAAATGGGGCCTTATATAAGTGAAAAACATAGTATAGTTGAACTTACAAAGTGAAAAAGTATGTGATACTGCGACATCTGCCATACTTCAGATTTAGGGAAACTTGAGTGCATTCAATTTGTGGTAAATCTATTCTGCCATTTGGCCTTTCAAAATATGCCTGAACACAGTCTTAGCTGAGTCAACGTTCTGTCAGGTAAAAGTTTATACTGCACAGTGTTTCTTAAAAGGTAATGTAAACATTATATATCATAGTTTCTGGCTTGATTAAATGGCTTGGATGCCTTAATAAGGTCAAAATTGTTATGTTTTTATATATATTTCTAACATAAACAATCAAGTTTGCCCCCCTATGAACACTTAATGTATCATCTACAAACTGTTGTTAATTCAAGAAGTTGGTATCAAGAAAAAACAAAATGCTTGGTACAGCTGAATTGCATGACATGTGTAACAATGAATGGAACAATGTTAGTGAAGCAATGAATTTTAATGGATCACCATGGTAATAATGTGATTCAGTGTTTGATATGTATAATGGTGGTATGAGAAATCGTGCAGTATTTGTAAGAGTGAGTCATTCTAGAACACCATAGATTTAACTATTATCATCCTGTATGACCATTGGCTAGTTAATGCTTTAATTCCCCCCCCTCAAACACTCAAATCTGAATTCTTCATAATGAAAGGTTGAAAGGTTAATAGACATTATTTGCAACAGTTTTCAAATGCAGATGAACATAAATCTTCTACCATTAACAATCTATATGATAAGTTACCATTCCAATCTTTACTTGAATTAATACCATTGATGTTCATAATGGTTATGAGGTTCAAAATGTATCATTCAAATCAAATAAAGGGAGACAACTGGTACCAGGTTTAGACTTTAGAAGTTACTCATACCAGCTATATCATTTGTATCTTATTAATTTAATTTGTTGTTATACATATAATTCAAAATCGGATAAAGGGAGACTACTGTGACTAGATTTAGAGTTTTAAACATTACTCATATATTGTTATGTATATATCTGTACAACAGCACCAAATTGTGATGTGCACAGTATTAAATTCCATTTCTTCAACATTATTCAAATTTCAGAATTGAATTCAAAATCAGATAAAGGGAGACTACTGGTACCAAGTACAAGTTTTCCTGCTATGAGTATATTGATGACACAACTTGCATACATGATAATAATGAACATGATGATAATGACAAAGAAGAAAAGGATGAAGCCAAACAATGTAATTACCTTGTTATGACACTGACGAAAATTCTAATAGTGACAATTGTTTTATATTAACAAGAAACACAAACAACTGCAAGAAAATTTTATTCAAAGCATAACTGATTTTTCTTTGAAGACAAAAGACAACATATTGTTCTTGTACTATCACAGAGCATGACGCTGTACACTTCAATACCGACCCAGCGGGCATACCAACTTTACATCACAATTTTGATAAAAGACTGACAAAACTTTAAGATACCACAAAAATACAGTATCTGATTAAAATAGGTAATACATTATCAATAGGAAAGTCTAATAGTTGACATATTGTGATTACATTAATCTGCAAAACAGAAAAAATCATAAGAAAATAAGTATCTTATAAACAATAAAAGTTTTATGAGACAATTCCTGTAACAGTAGATATGTTAATGTACATATCCCCAATCAATGTATCAATCCTATTTCTTCTCAAAGAAGACTTTCTCGTTCATATGAAACACGATTTTTATAGTTAATCACTAATGACAGAAATAAAAACACAGCAGCAATCAAATTAGAAATAAAACAATAACATAGTTTTATAAAAAATATTAAGACCATTTTCTGTAATATAAGAAGATTAAATTATTTATGATCATCGAATACATGAGAGCACTTCTTTACCGGAAAAAAATAATACTTGTAGTTTAATATTCACAATATGTAATTATGCATTGATCAGACAGACAAAAGAACACGTATTATGCAATATAAGTTCATGATCACTTTTGCCAATTATTGAAACTTTGTTGTTTAAAAAATAACTGTGATACATTTCCTGAATATGGACAAATCATGTATAACTGATAAAAACGAACTGAATATCAAATTCTGCATGAATACAAATTCTAGTGCAATAGACAGATATAGAAAGTATACTTCCTTAGAGAGATAATAAACTAGCACTTACTGAAATAAAACAAAAATCATATAAGTCCATACATATGTATGATTAAAATTTAACTCAAGAACACTGATATTAAAGACAGTCTCAGAAATTAACGGATCACAACCTGAGGCTCAAACTCGTCCTCAGAGTTGTTGTCCATTTCCAGTAGGCTGGTTTCATCTTTGGCTCGTGTTTTCTTCTTACCACTCAAAGCACTGAGTCGAGACAGAACACTACCTTTCTGGCTCGGTTCCCGACTGGATATCGAGTCCTCCACGCCACGATGAAGAGATATGTTGTCCAGTGTTTGGTCAGCATTGAATCTTTCCCAGTAGTTGTTGGTCAGCAAGCTCTCTTTCTTCGGTTTTCTGTACCTGTATACAAACATCAGGATAATTAAGTCCAGAGTGAAAAAGATAACAAATATTCATCAAGCTATACACTTCCTGATCTTTCTTCAATATTATATACAATGTAATCATTATTTGATAGAATTGCATAAAAACCAGTTTTGTACATCATATTTAGAAGTAGCATGCTTGGCATTAGCCACTGGGTAGTTTTTCAAGCATTCTTTCTACTTATAAATACCTTTCCATATAATATCAGAATTTACAGTATCGCTAAGAACTTTTCATATAAACTGAAATTGTCAAAATGATGAAAATTTAATATGCGAACATATTTTACACTGATGGCATAGGAGAGACACATAACTCAAGTCATAATATCATACTAAGTCAAAAATTAAGTTAAAACATTATCATAATTAATAACATCATAATCATTGTTGTATTATATAACAATCTGTCTCTTCAGAATTTAAGTCATAAAAAACATATCTCAAATATTATAACAGCATCTATGGTTTGTAGAACAGGACTTACAGTTTTAGCATCAGAGACGAGCAGACGACAGACACACTAGATGCAGCCATAGCAGCAGACGCCATCCAAGGTTTCAAGGACACACCAAATGGCATGAATATACCAGCAGCAATAGGTATACCAATCACATTGTAGATACAAGCAGCGAAGAAATTCAGATGAATCCTGTTGACAGTTTTCTTGGAGAGTTGTATAGCAGCAGTCACGTCTAGTAGGTCACTCTGTAGGTAAAGTGTTAGATAGATAGATAGATTTATTTCTGTATAAAATATATGACAATATAAAAGCAATACACATGTTATAAAATGGACATGATAATGAAACTATGTCCACTATATTTAAAACACAATAACTGTTACATAGTTATAATCACCTTCCTTTCTACATCTGCTCAGATTTTTCACCAAAATTAATCCAATGAACCAGAATTTTGAGTCAAATAGCAATGATTTCACCAACACTAACACTCTAATAAAAATACTGATCTTCAAGTTCCATTATAAAACAGGCACTTTTCACCTAGACATCAAAGGCATGAAATCACTCACATAAAATGATATTGCATCTAAGTCACAAATAGGTTTGGCTAATTTCTAATAAGACTTTACAATCAATACAATGTGGGATCAAATCTGAGCAAGCGAAAAGATTTTACTAAATTTACTTGTGACAGTCAAAACTGTGTTTGCAGCTATCTCAGAATACCACCCTGTGAATAAAGACCATTCTTTGAAAAACCATCACTGATTACTTAGAACAAACTGACCTCCGAATAATCTGTCAATAGAGGCCACATTTTGTCTTTCCCAAGGGTGGCCTTTGTTCACACGTTTGACAGTACTTATTGTACAGTATACACACCTTGATCAAAACAATATCAGCAGCTTCCACAGCAACATCCGTACCAGTTCCTATAGCGATACCAACATCAGCTTGAGCTAGAGCAGGTGAATCGTTGACACCATCACCAACCATAGCAACCTTCATACCTAACTTCTGTAACTGTTTGATCTTCTTCACTTTATGAGATGGCAAAACTTCAGCAAACACTTTCTTCACACCAATCTACAAGTATAATAACAAAATATAGTAATAAGTCAGTGTATTGTATAGCAGGTTATTTCTATAGTGCCAAAGTCTACTAGATTTGAGGACTTTTTAATTGGCAATTGTCATAAATTGGCGGAAAATGATTAAACTGCTAATTCAAAATCCCCTAAATATATATCTAATTAATATAAATAAGGAAAGCAACAAGGACAGAAAAATCCTTTTCATCTGACAAGTTGATAAAACCTGCTAACATTCCATGAAAATAAAAAAATTACTACATGTATCCGACACTAATAGTTACGTTTGTGCATCATGGACATTCAATGATTATACATGTGTGCTTTAACCATTGACTGTGTGTAACTACTTAACAAATTCTGTATTGTATTGAAGTGACACTTGCTTATATAGGGTCCCATTGACACTTTGATTTCAACTGTTAGACATAGTGATTAAATTTCCCTGCATAGTATATAATATTACATGTAAATTAATTACAAACTTCCCGAAAAGGTATTCTGAATTGTCAGGTTTTCAGAAGTAAATTTGTCTAAGAATGGTCTAAAATTCTTCATGTAAATGTTCAGTATTCAGAAGTTACACAGTATCATAAATTATACAAGTACAATTCATAGTAATAATTTTGAAATTGCAAAATTGACAATTTTTTGTACAGGAATTCAAACAATGTGCAGTATCAAAATGAACATTTAAGAAAACATCCTTATGCAAATACACTGTTACAAAATAATTCTCAAGGCATGTTTCATTCAAAGTAATACTTATTACAAAAAATGAAAGGAACTTGCCTGTTTAGCAATAGCCTTAGCTGTTTTCTGGTTATCCCCAGTGAGTAGAATCACTTGTAGACCCATCTCCTTCAATGTACTGATAGCTAAATGTGCCTCAGACTTCACTGTGTCCGCAACAGCCAGCATAGCAACAATGATTCCTACACAATAGTCAACATTCACATACTTCTGATATCTTTACAAAATGAAATGGACACTTAGACATCAATTTATATCAAGTTTGGTGTTTGATAGAACATACAAAAACAAAAAACAATCTTATGGAAAAATGTAATAAAATGTTCACATAAATGCTCTGGCTTTAGGTTTATTTTATATTAGCAAGATAGTCTGAAATTACCAGACAAGATTTCCATTCTTGGCTATAAGTAAAAAACTGCTCAGTCAAACACATTTACTGTCAATTCATTTGTGAAAAAAATACTTAAAAAGACTCTTTTTGGTCTTAATTTAGTAAATGTCCACTTGCTGTATTGACTATTAGAACATGAAACTTAACTACATTACTGAGACTATAAAAACCCACCATCAATAGCACAGAGGACAGCTGTGTGACCTTGATCTTCATGTTCAGACATGGTATTGTCCATCTGTTCAGTAACTTCTAATCCATTACGTTTCATCCATTCTCTGTTACCAATCAATACATCATAGGGCTTAGATGCAGCAGCTCCCATTAGTACAATATCTGAAATAAAACATAGTCAGCCATATTAGTCATTGATCATTAAGATTTGAACACTGAACTTACCAGTGGAGAGGGTAAGTGATAACTAGTAATCACTAACCCCTCAATGTTGTTGAATCCAGGGCCCAGAAAAGTTCACATGTGAGAAAGCTTTCTCACTAGAGCAAACAGCAGACCTTTTGAATTTAATGTCACTTTTTTCATAACCATCTCTGTACCTATACATTTTAATTCAGGCCTCGAAAAAGAACATTGTATAAAAAACTTGACTAAGAATCATCAGTACATCAGATAACATATACAAAACTTACCATCAATATCCTGTGAACCATCAGTATTGATGAGAACATTATCAGTTCTAACTCGTACACTTCCCATCTGATTCTTTCTGTTATTGATACCTTGCAGATCTACAGCTTCCAGTAATGGCTCCAAGTTACTCACACTACACTTCAAACCACAGCCAGGTACAGCCTGGAAATCTGTAACTTTACCGAGACTCTCAGTCTTCAAAACCTGAAATGCATTCAATTATCTCATTAAATTACTGCATTATATCCTTAGCACGTTTTTTGTCCTGTTCTGTTTCCTGAAAGTTGTCATGTGACTGTTTGTGTGAGCCATGCCCATTTACAAGTGGACTGTACTATTTATGGATTTGGGAGGAATGTGTACAAATAATGTAGGTAAGTTTGTGCTTTTATGTTTTTTCACATAGTTCTGTATTTCTTAGTAGTGCTTGCCCTGATTTAATGTAGACTGCATGGTGAGGCACAAGATTTATTTACTTTCTATCATACATTTACAATAAAACATCAGTCTAATAGCTTACACACATGTGAAATACTCAATTCAAGTAGGTCAATACAAGGAAATCTGAGCAAAAACAAAATTCTATCTTTCTTGTAGTAAGAAAATGACAGAACCAACTGGCTGAGTTTACCTCTCAAATTCTACCCAACACTTTCTTGGTTTAAATTTGAAGAACTTTCAGAATGTTTTACATGATTAAAACGATGATGAAATCATAAGAAATATAAGAAAATATCATATCAAATAAATTACCTCTTTGGCATATTTGACAATAGCTGAAGCTATAGGATGTTCGGAGCTGGCTTCAGCGGTCCCTGCAATGGCCAGCAACTGTACAAAGGAACAGACTGAGTCTTGAACAAAGGTTGCCACCCTGGCTACTCTGGGTACACCATGCGTCACTGTACCAGTCTTATCAAACACTATAGCCCTTACCTGCAACATAAAATACGAACTTAAAAATACTCAATTCCATTTACTTCATGGCAAAGTTCTCACAGCTTTCCTTTTTCTCTGGGATTTATCATTGCGCTAACAACCAGGGTCATTTGGGACTTTTCCAGCTTTTAAAGCAGATGAAGACCCCTGGCATACAACTGTGTAGAATCATCAACATTCAGTAAGCTAGCTGGAAAGCTTCCTTGCATGTAACATTTGGTCCCAGAGGGATTCAAACTCACAGTGATAAGGAGCTAATGATTGTTAGTCACATACCATAAGCACTAAACCATGGTGGCCCTCAAAGCTTTTCTTAATCATTCACAAACTAGGAATACTGCCTACTGGGAAATAATCATTACTTAAGTCAGTATTCCTAGTTTGTGACGACACAGGTCAACTTCACATGGTGGATTTAAAATCAATCATGGACTTTTTGGGAAAAGACTTTGGCATCATGAGCCTGTGATACATAAATTATGACACAAAATTTAACAGTATAGTCTCATATGTAACATAAAAGACTACAGACACAACAACTGAAAATTTGTAACCTGGTGTTCAAAATATGACTTTGTTTTAATCTGACAGTGATAAAATGACAACTTAAAGAGATAAAGAGGGCTTCAAAAGGATAACTTCATATAAACCTGGAAGGGAAGAATTATATCAGAGGACACTACATAGTGTTTTTACTGAGCCATTAAAATCATACCTTGTGTGTTAACTCTAAAGGTTCACCACCCTTGATAAGAATACCATTTAGTGCTCCAACACCTGTACCAACCATCACAGCAGTGGGCGTGGCCAATCCTAGAGCACATGGACAAGCAATACTGAGAACAGTGATACCATACTGGAATGCTTTCTGGAATATAATCTCCGCCTTAGTGTAGTCCATTCCATCCTGTGGAAACATGAATATAAAACTATACATGAACTGTACATCAAGTTAAATTAGTTTTTTTATTTGAATAAATAGCTGGTCACTTAATCCCAATTTGCAAGAAATTATGATTCAAATACCCATATAGGGAACTCAAAATAGTCATGTGAATAAATGCAGATCACCAAATGATGGTGAGTAAAAACAACAGAAATACAATGAAGAATACTGAAAACATCATTAACAACAAGTGGAAATAGTGACAGAAAGATCAAAATGTGGCACATGTTTACACATGTTTCTCTTTAACCCTTTGCCTCATAATACCGCATTTCCCCACCTCTGAAACAGATGACTTTTGAAAACATTGTGTAAAAAGAAGTCTGTGCTTGTAATGAGTAAAGGCTTCTTCTGCCACAATGTTTTCCACTCTGTCAGAGAGAAATAACCCAATTTTCTGAAATAAATAGATGTTTTATATATTTGCTTTAAAATTGGAAGAATTCAATGTATGCTTATGAGGCAAAGGGCTAAGGAGCGTGTCTGGAATACTTCTAAAGGGGTTGGTTCACTTAGGCACAAAAAATGGCCCTGTGTCAATTTCTCTCGAAACTCTCATTACATATTTGCAGTTCAACATACTTGAAGAAAACATAATGCTTGAAGCATTATCATCAAAACTGTTATTTTTCATGTATCTTTCATGCATGTATTTTAAACCTTCAATGAAAGCAGACACCAAAACTTCTTGGATTATTTTAGACATGTCAAGGTTATTATTAACTGAACAGAAATACCCCTGCCATCTATAAAAATTATATGTCATACAAGAAAATAATATCTACAAAACAAGCACCCATTCATTTATGTTACATTAACTACAGAGTAATGGAGTTGTATTACTTTTCATCTTCAATTACTCAAGTTACAATATACATTTAACTGTGTTGAAATAAAATGGTATTTTTTTCTTTTTTTTACCATTAATATTCATGCTTTTAAAGGAGAAGGTAACAAATAAATGTAGCTAAAAATATGTTAGAGCATAAGAAATTCTAATTCATAAGGTTATATATATTGTAAATCTTCCAGTATATTCTTGACACAGTGTCAAACAACAGTTGTGCCCCTTTGAAGCAAGAGTCAATTGGTGATTTTTCTCACTTTAACAGTAGAGGAAGATCCCAAACTTGTACCTGGGTAGAACCAACGACCTTCAGTAAATTAGCTAGACAATTTACTCACATTGAAAATTTTGTCACAGGTGGGATTCAAACTCAAAGCGGTGAGGGGCCTCTGTGGGCTAGTGATTACCAGTCAGAGACCATTACCACTAGATCACAGAGGCCTCTTGATGTAGATATGCTGATAAAACTGAACATATAACATGTCATTCACAATAATGCATATGTACCCACCATAAAGTGTGGATCAACCAATGTGACATCAATGTAGCCAACTATCACCCATGATATACATGTCAGTAATGACAACGTACACACCAGTGGAACAAAGAAACCAGCTATCTTATCAGCCACAGCTTGAATAGGTGCCTAAAATAAAATACAAATAATATAATAAAACAGAGTCCACTTACAGAAAATATATACTAAAAATCGTAAAATGTGACTTTATTCATGCCTTCTAAACTAAATAGATGTACAAATATGTGGAGTCTTCTCAGATAAGTTTTATGTACAAACCTTTGATGTCTGAGCTTCTTCAACAAGTTTAACAATCTGAGCTAATGTAGTATCAGATCCTACATGCGTTGCTTCCACCAACAATAAACCGTTCTGGTTGATAGACCCACCAATCATAGATGATCCTGTGTGTACATAAAACATCAACAATGACACGGAACAATAGATGATCCTGTGTGTACATAAAACATTAACAATGACCCGGATCGATAGATGATCCTGTGTGTACATAAAACATTAACAATGACACGGATCAATAGATGATCCTGTGTGTACATAAAACATCAAAAATGACAAGGATCAATTGATGATCCTGTAATGTGTGTACAAAAAAAACCACAAACATTCTAAAATGAGTTATGTTAGTAAAAAAGGTTAGCTTTAAATTCCACAACTATTAACATATGTTGCAATCTGATTTATTGCAAATTTGACATAACTGAGCTAAATTTTCAAACAAAATATAAAAAAAGAAACTGAGGTGAACATGATTAGAGTTTATGAATTACTTATAACAGTGAAGATAAAAAATCATGTTGAAGTATCAACACTTTACATACCAACAGATTTAACCACAGGCATAGATTCACCAGTGATCAGTGACTCATCACATGTAGAGGAACCTTCTATAACTTTACCATCCACAGGAACCTTATCACCTGGTACAACCTGTAAATAACCAGATGACAAATAAAATATAAATCAATGACAGATAATTAATAACTGAAAAAAAAACAGGTTATTGAAGCACAACATGAGATAAATCAGAGTTCACTTCAACTGTGTAATACAATATTTTTGCACTATGTGATTCATCTGAAAGCATTAAAGTAAGAACTGAAATTTCAACAAACATGATAAAATCATATCAACATACAGTAATTAACTAAAGGTTAAAGAAAAAAAGATTCATGAATATTTAATGACTCGCTTTACTATATCTTAACAAGGCACAACAAATTCTCTGTTCTTCTTTGGTTCACATCTAAACAGTAAAGTTGAAAATCACATATGAGTAAAGAATGACTGATAAGTGGTGGAATTTCACATCTGACACAAACTACAGTAAACAGTTATCAAGTACAGTAAGGAATCATAATGTTACCTTCAGTATATCTCCTCTCTGTACAAGGTCTACAGGTATAACTTTCTCATTGATAATTGTACCTTCTTTATCAAGTTCAACCATGGTAGCTTCCAATGCTTGTAATGACATCAACTTAGCCAGAGCTTCAGATGTTTTACCCTGGAAATAGAATTTAACATTGTATGGCAATGCAGATATGATATACTGAATAGATACAGTAGAACCTTTCTAATCCGAACTTATTTTGACAGACAAAAATATACAGTTTAGAGAGGGTTTCAGAATACAAAGGATCTGAATTCTAAAAGTTTTGTAGCATTAAATACATAAGGAAAAATTTGGACCAGCTGAAGTGATCAGTTTGGAGAGCATTCTAAAATTGAAAGGTTCAGATAAGAGAGGTTTGACTGTAGTGATAAAAATGCAATAAACTCACAAATTTAAATAACCAAATTAGCAGAAATGCTGGACTTCATTTAAGACTATCATAAAAGGGTATTCAAAACTAGTAGGATTCAATATAAAACATAATAAAAAGAACCTATACACTGTAATTGAAGGCTTTTCAAACTAATGAACAAAGCCAAGAAAATAACTAGCATGAGAAAAATTCTAGAATAGTAGGTCAATGGTACTCAAAGGACAGAAAAATCGATAAAATTTCAAAGCTGATATTACAAGCAAGTGACTTTATGAATATCAAAGTAGAATTTAATTAAACAGGCAACTGCTTGATCTTAAGTTTGCTATAGATTTGTAAATAAGTGTCTTTGTAAAAATCAAAATTGAACCCAACAGTGATAGTTACCTTGGCAATATGTTCCAGCCATCTACCAAGAGAGATAAATACCATCAGCATGGGGGTTGTCTCAAAGAAAGTCACAGGTGAGAATGGTTCATGAAGACCTATAGCCGCCAGTACAACAGATACAGAATAGAAGTAAGATATAGTGGTTGCCAAGACAACTAGGACATCCATGTTTGCAGCTTTGTGACGTACTGACTTGTAGGCTTGAATGTAGAAGTATCTTCCTCCAACAAACTGTAAACGTAACACAAAATACATAACACTGGAATTTCATCAAGTCCTCTCTTGGCAAAAATAAAAACAAAACAAAATATTTTACTGATAAATTTTGGACCATTCATTTTGTTTTCAATATGGAACTAAATCAGATATAATTACAGTGTACGTACCATGCAGTCAGTAGTTGAGCATTATGTATAAAAATATAATGGACAAATAACAAACTTTTGTATGAGAAGTTCTTCCAATTTCCAAAAGCTTGTTTTTTCCAGACAAGACACAAATACTGTCTTTCTATGTAGACATAAACAATTTTCAAAAATACAAATATTTTTATAGCTTCAAAGCCGAAAAATCTAACACAAAATACAAACCTGCACTGGAGTTGCTAACAGAAACATGAGAAGATTATCCAATGAGAGTCCGGGGATCAACATCACTTGGTTACCATGGCCACCTCTCTGAACACGTACAATTTTTGTTGTAGTTTCAGTCGTGTTTGTACCATTACCAGGAACATGTGAACCCGAATCTTCCTCTTGAGAAGGGGCAAACATGAAGTAAATCATAACAGCCATTGCTGGGACACCAAATATCAGAGACCACAGAAACGATGTACGCCATCTATAAACAAAAACACAGAAAAACTATTGAGTATTGTTTTTTTTAAAGCAAAAAATACAAGTCCTTGTCTAGAAATATTTACTGAACTCTTTCAGTAAACAATTCTAGACAAGGACTTGTATACTTTTATAGAAAGTTAAAAAAATGAATTTTGAGCCAAAGGATTTGAACCATGGGACAATGTTCAAGGTAAAATAATTGGGGATATGCCACTATTTGAATGGTCAGCAGTTATTTTCCAAGGTTGAAGTCACAATATGAATCTGAAAGTTACTTCAAACAAAAATACCCACCATCAAGAGTTAGTCAGATTAATGTCATGAATTATGCTTTAATTCCAAGACAAGAAAAACAAGAAACTATGAATCCTGAAAACTATTTTTGAAGTTACAGCTTTGACCAACCTGACCAAAGAAGAACATCCTCAAAAAATAATAGCATCCTGTTGCATCAATACATAACATAACGTGATATATTGTGATGTCTTTAGCCAAAATCCATTGAATACCTGATCACAACAAAGTTTTGCTACACTTCACATAAGATTTCAATCAAGTAAAATCATTATCTGCTTGTTTTACATTAAAACGAGCTTGTGAATTCATTAACAATTTTTGCCATACCATTATCTCCAACAAATGAACTTTTTTATACACAAATTCTTTATATTGTTATAAAATATTGTTGATTTACAAACAATCTATCAATCTCAAATCAGCGTTACGTAATGTATATTTGTACATTTCATAAGATGAGCTTATTCATAAGTTTGTGAAGACAGGTCACAAATGGAAGAGAAGAGATACGGTCTTCATGCACATTTGGCAAAGTGATTCAGTGGTTCATTGACCTGTTCTGGCAATAAATGTGTGACACACTGTGATCATTGTTCACAGGTGTCTTCTATTCTGAAATGACCATCAACATAGGTTTGACTGCACATGGAATTATAAAAACAGACGAAATTAAAATCTAGGAAGATTTATAGAAAAAGTATTTTTTTACCTTTTTATTTCATCTCTGTGGTCGTACCTGGAAGCATTATCTTCATGATCGGTGCACAGAGATGCTTTAAAACCAAGGCCCTAGTATATAAAAATGTGTTTATTGAATTAGTTTTACACAAACGATCACACATAACAACTAAAATCTCACTGTACAACTTAATGGTTTGAAACTGTGCAGAGTTTATGGCTTGTGTAAGTACCAGGGGCATCCGTGGTAGAGTGCTTATCATCGCTGAACAGTATTAGTAATCACTACCTCCTTACCGCAGAGAGTTTGAATCCCACCCAGAACCAAATTTCACAAGAAGAAACTGTCCAG
The DNA here is from genome assembly GCA_008271625.1 of Lutraria rhynchaena. Classification (NCBI taxonomy): domain Eukaryota; kingdom Metazoa; phylum Mollusca; class Bivalvia; order Venerida; family Mactridae; genus Lutraria; species Lutraria rhynchaena. Next base: position 477,254 of record VIBL01000163.1, read on the forward strand.
CTAGATTACAGAATGTCTGTGGTTCTACAGAGGTGAGTGCATGTGGTCTCCCACCATTAATAAAGTTAGAAAGTCGCCAAATGACCCTGGCTGTTTGTGGGACATTAATCTCAGTGAAAAAAGAGTGTAAATGCTATTTTCCATCCTTCATAAAGGTTACAATTAATGCTGAACACAAATTGAATATGAAAAGAAATTATACCTGCACAATCTCTATGATAGTACGAGGTCCTACATATTCAGGATTGTACACAAACTTTCCTTTATTGGTTGCCAAGGCAACTTGAGCTGAGAACATACCTTGCCTCTTCATCACATTGGATTCTATTGCATGAACGCAGGAAGCGCATGTCATACCAGAAATCTGTGAAAGTATTAAATATAAAGTGTAATTACAAATTTCATCTTTCAAAGACGAATTGTACCAATATTAAGTCAATTTATTAGGCTAGAAAAAAACAGTCATGTTTACTGTTACTTAACCAAAAACAATTTGGTAGGTTGGTCAAAGAAATTCTTATATACTTATATTCTTATACCTTTTATACTTATTTTTTCTAAACATACCCTTTGTACTTTGGAGGTATGATTCATCCCCAAGTAGTTTCATATTTTTGATTTTGCCATTAAAAACTTTAGGGTTGACTCAAAAAATGGTGTCACTTGGGTAACTGTAAACACATATTTTCTAGACTTAGACTAAGCCTTGGGATTTGAATACAACCAATTTGATTCCAGACTGTTATAACTAATTCTTTACAATACAAAGTTCTCACAGTTTCAGCTGAAATTCTTTACATGTTCTGCTCTGATAAAAAAAATGCATGCAAAGTGCACACAGACACACATGGTATAATGTTGAAGCAAGACATATCATATTAAGGTCACTGTAATGTAAAATTCAACCTCTAGTAAAGTATCGAGAACTAGACTCCCCACTTACTCATTACCAGCAATGTGGCTCATCAGCAACGTGGCTCATCAGCAATAGATGAATTTATTAGTTAATTTCCTAACACAAAATCAAAAGTCTGAAACATAAGTGACCACAGTTTCATATTTAGTGGTGCATATACATTGTATTTTATTGACGATTTAGTCATAACTAGTGAATAATTATAAATCTTGTTCTTATGTAAGTTATCATCTTAATCATATTTAGGAATGTCTAAGTAGTACAGACTTTAGCAGCCACACACTTTAAAGTCAAACCAAATTAAGTTTAACTTTCATAAGTTTCTTACGTTAAGTTCAACAGTTCCTTGTCCAGCTGTGTCCGAATCTAACACAGAAGCATTAAAGCCGAGACTGTTGATTTTATGAGCTATCTGTGATGGTAACAAATATGATGCATCATATTTCACTTCAGCCTTCTGCGCCATTAAAGCAACAATGACAGAATGAATACCTGAAATACAGAACAGACATGTTTCTGGTGCAGTCTACAACAATGCCAATCAGGGTTCAAAATTAATCAGGTAAAGGGGTCCCGAGGACACCAGATTTTTAGGGATGACTCCTAGACCTATGAGAAAGGAATCCCAATCGGACTCCTTATATTTGAGGTAGAAAATATATAAAAATCAATTTAAATTAATAAACAATTAAAAAAATCCTATTTGTTCCAGTTAACTCACATTTACTAGTGACTTCTATGCTACAAAAGGTCTGACACCTGAACAAAGCAGACTTTCACTTTCAGATTCAAACAGGAAGTACATGGTGGTTATGGATAAAACACAGTCACCAACCTCATGTGAACAAATTCAAACTATCAGATCTTTTAGGGCTCTAACTCAAAAAGAATATTTAATATCCTCCAACATACTGAACATTTATATGGTTAGAAATTATACTTTCCCTAAAAGAGGTACAGATTTGAAAGAATGCTCCTCATTCTAAATCCAGGACTTTCATCGGTACACTAACAGAAAGGTTAGCATCAAACCCAGCCAAACTAAACAAGTAAGAAATCAACCCTAACATTGTTCTACAATAAAACATGGGTGATCTGGGCCTCCATGTTATATGTTCAGTTCTATCAGCATATCTATGTCAAGGGGCCTCCGTGGTCAAGTGGTTATGGTCTCTGACAAGTAATCACTAGCCCCTCACAGCTGTGAGTTTGAATCCCGCCAAGGAAAAAATTTCACATCAAATTTTATCCATTAAATTGCAACCTCACATTTATAATAGTCAATTATATCATAAAGACTTTATTTTACAGCTAATTCGTCTCCTTTCAAAGGTAGTTTTTCAAACAAGTTTGACTGTATGTACTTAAAGCTGTACACATGTCTTATTATGACAAGTTCTTTTAGCTTTCATCTTTAAATGAACAAATCGTGAACACAAACTGTTTTAAGATCTCAAAATTTACAGATATAATTAAGATAATTTTGTGGGTTACATCTGTATAAACACAAAGCACAGAATAACAGATTAAATTTCCAAAGTTTTAATTTAAAGGGACCTAACTCCAGATTAACATTAGAAATCATTATAATTGAAAGTTACAAAAATAATTAAAGTGTTTAGAGTGTTTCATGAATATTGATTTAGGCACCTCTGTGGACAAGTGGTTATGGTCTCTGACTTGTAATCACTACACCCTCACGGCTGTGAGTTCAAATCCTACCTAGGACATAACGTCACATGTGAGGAAGAAGTCCAACAAGCTTATAGGTTAGTGGTTCTACCCAGGTGTAAGCATGGGTCTTCCTCCACTGTTACAGCTGTAAAGATGCCAAATGACCCAGGTGCTATTGGTGCGACAGTAAACATTGAAAAAAATGTTGATTTTAGTGATGAATACTGTACAACTAAATTCAAGCATATTTACAACATATTCCCACCACAAAACCACTGCTATAGATATTCTCCAACAAAAACAAAGACCTAAGCAAGAGTTCAGTAAATAAACACAGTTTTTAAATCTATGATACACCTTTTAGTTAAACTATTTGTTATCATCATTTCAATCAATGAGAAGAGTTTCCAAATTTTATACAATAAACTACATATATGTAGTCTCATACCTTCATTACAACCACAAGCCATAAAAACAAACTATCAACCAACCTAAGTATGATTGATTAACTTCAACTTTGAATGTTTCAGGGGAAATCAAAAGATGCTTTAATATAATTAATTCACCAAATTCAGGTTACGCAAGATTATTTTACGCCAAAACAAAAATAAAATGTGAGTATCAAATTAAGATTTTGAAGCTGATATCTATTTCATAGGTGGATATCTGAATGATGTCGCTAAATTAAGAAGTAAAAACTTCTTTTACTAAACACATTGTACCTCACAATGTGACCACAGGCAAAATATGATATCCTCAAAGCATATAAGAAGGGAGCAGGTTCCTTTTCCCTTGGAACACATGTAGTATGCAACAGTTATACTTGTAATATAACCTATTTCCTTGTCTGCATGAGCAATAACAATGGCAGTTATATTCAACCCTAATTGATTACCTTCTACTATGTTTAATAATGTAACTTTAAGCTTTTTATGCCAAAGTAGATATAAAGTCAGTGAAGTTTTAGATAAGCTCAAAACAGTATTTTATCAAAATGGGTCAGGCCTAAATGAACCCATAAAAGGCCATCCTTTTGCGACATGAACTTTCAACATAAGTAGGTAGGTAGGCACTTTTTGGGGGTTTGTAAATATTACATGCTTAAACTGAAAATGAAAAAAATTGTCAAAACGCTAAAAAATATTTGGGTCTGGGTATTTGTTAATGGGTCCATTGCAAACAAACAATTTTTAGGCTGGGTCCATTGCAAACAAACAATTTTTAGGCTGGTCTTATTTGATTTAACCAGAAATTAAAGCAATTTATTTAAATTACATAAGTTAACTTAATCACAATTTCAGATCAGGCTGCTATGTCCCTAAATACAGACATGGATACAATAAGATCATGTACAAAGAACAGCAGAACACTGATGTCTATACAGCTGCAAGATGTTGTTTACATCACGTTATAAAAATAGCCACCAAACAAGAGAAAAGGTGAAAACAAATACTGGACAATGGCATAGTATTGATGCATCACACGTTAAACAACTGCTGGTTTATAACGCAAATGCATTTTCCTCTGTCTGTCACACTGTTTATGAGTAAAAACTATTCACTACCACTTCAATAATCACATTCATGCGACATAAACAAATAATACTTTTTCAAATCAATGACATTCATCCATTCAAGGATGGCAAAAATGGCATTATTTATAATGTATTCTAACCTTCCATTTTCTTAAGATTTTTCTCAATGGTATTTACACATGAGGCACACGTCATTCCAGTAACTTTGAGGAAACACTTGTCATATTCTTCATCCTCGTTTGTTCCCGGCTTATATCTAACTGTTCCTCTCACTGAGTCCACATGAATGGAACCATTTGATGCGCTTGGCACAATGGAAGGTTTTGGAGGGCTGCTTGAGTCTGATAAAAAAGCAGTTAGTTAAATAGAATTGTACAGTTACCAAACTTCAAGAATCTAAAAATGAGGCAATTCCTGTTTTAAGATGATGCCAGATATATGTTAATGACATATCTCCTAAAGAGTTTTTATACTTTCCTATTGCTAAAAATTCAATAAATGACAGTATAAAGTGAAAATCAATTTTTTAAAAATAATATTCTATCAAATACTGCAATCAGTTGCAAAGGCTTACAATGGTAAAACAGTGATTCACAATACCTTTCAAGGAAGCGTCAAAGCCCATGTCATCTATTGCATCCACCAACATCTGTTCCGTTACCTTGTCAGGGTAGTACACAATGGTACCAGTCTCATTCTCCAAGGATACTTTGATGCTCTTTACACCAGGATGTTCAGATATTTTCCCTTCAATTGTTTTGACACAAGACTGACAGGTCATACCTTTAATGCTCACGGTCACCCCACCAGTAGGTACAGCAGGAATTGCAAGCGCTGAAGATTGTCCTGACAGTACTTTAGCCTCAAAACCCATATCATCAATCAGTTCAGCAACTGCCTCAGCGCTGGTAATATTTTGATCATACTTTACTCGGCCATTCTCATCTTCTAAGGACACCTTTATGGAAATAATCCCTGGTTTATCAGAGATGTTCCCCTCAATATTCCTCACACAGGACATACACACCATACCTTTGATGCTAATTACAACTTCTTTCTCCTTCCCACTAACAGAAGCTTTAGCCAGCTTATCAAATTCCAAATCTACAGAGGCTTCTCTTGGTAATGTAGCCTCAAATCCCATGTCATTGATGATATCTCTCAGAGTAACAGGATTTGTCAATTCTGGTTTGTAGATAATAAATGCTTCTTTGTCTTCCAGAGAAACACGGATGTCATCAACACCATCCTTCTTCTTGACATATGCTTCAATGTTGTTAGCACAGTTCTGACATGTCATACCATCCACATGGATCTTTGCAATCAAGGCATTGGACTTCTTTGATGCAACATAAGCATCAAAACCCATGTCATTAATCTTGTCAGCAATAACATCATTGGTCAGCTTCATTGCATTGAATCTAACAAAAGCTTTCTTCTGATCTAAGTTGACCTTAATACTATCAATGCCATCGATCTTGGAAATGTTGCTTTCAATGTTGTTAACGCATGACATGCAGGTCATACCATCTACATGGATCACAGTCTCCAGTAAGGGGGAAATCCTTTCCTGAACCTCAACATTAGGGCTCACATTGCGTATGTTAGTTGGAAACCCCATTTCAACAATTCTCTCAGCCAGTATCGGTGGTGAAGTTTCGGTGGGACTATACGTGATATGAGCTTCTCCAGAGTCTAAAAAGACCTGAAAATAGACCAGATTTACTTCGTACAATAATTATATACAAATTATCTTAACAAACATTATCAAAACTTTAATGACCATGTGTACATGGAATACATATTATACATTGAAAATCAATATACTGGCATCTAAGGACTGCACATTATGGTGACTGTTGCATTTGATTAATTCTCTAATCAAGAAATCCCTATTTGGCAAGTACAAGACCTTTAACAATGGAATCAAAAAACATTGGACTAATTGGTGAAAAAGGGAAATACACAAGACCAATTATCTACAATGACATTGAGTTGAAGAGGAATAGTTCATTGTAACATACATACTGTACACTTAGATATTCAAGTTGTATGTATATATACGACAAACTTAAGTCAACAGCCACTTAGGGAGCATGAGAACAGATACTCTGTAGCATGTATTCATTAACTGATATAAAACTACAACTGACTATGTACCATTTCTCCCTCCATAATGACCTTTGTTCAGTTTTTACTGAGTCTGCATTGCCAATTTTTTTATAAAACTGTTTTATGATAACAAGAGACATGATCCACAAGTTAGTTTCTTGCTTACATTAAAATATTCAACTAATCAGCAGAAAAAAGTCACCTGGGGCAGTTTGTCATTAAAACAGCATCAGTAGTGTATTAATGAAACAAGATACATATAAAAGATAAGGCAATATATGACAGGAACTCAGTAATTGAATTTATAGATTTTGTCCTCAAGTGAGCAGGTATATAATTACATTAGAGCAGTCAAAACAGAGAATTGCTCTACAAGAATTCGTTCATCGAGAGATAGATGAATCTGATATAAATATTGAACATGATGACAGATAAAATCAACCATTTAATTACAAGTATTTAGCAGTTCACTTTGTCTGAGTTGATAATTAGAGGATAAAAACATGCTGTCTGTACAGTGATGTGAAGTATCATTTTATTGTTATATAAAATAGGGTTGTATCATAACATGGTGAAATGCCAGTTCCTGCCTTTTAGACAATTGAACATACAAGCATTCATCTGAGATGAACATTAATTTATGTCACAAGTATTACACACACTGGAATTTTAGATCAAATTGGAATACAACACGGAAGACCAATAGATGTAAACACTGCGCTTAAACAGTTAAGGAAACACATGTATATTCTACTTGAAACATAATTATTATCAAATAAATCACATGGCTAAATACATTTCCAGCCGTACAAATATATCAATGGGGTTTGTCACATAATTTAAACATAAAATATCAATGTCTGGATTTTGTTTTTCTAAATGTAACCAATATTTAAATTATGTGACAAATCCCTTTGAAATGTATGTACAATACCTGCCACATATTATCTTGTTTACTGCAAATTGATTAATGTCCCAGATAAAACTTAATTGAAAGGTAATACTTGTACTAGGGTAATCAATTTAACAAATATTGAAAAGTTTTAAGGTTAAGTTTAAGGTTAAGCTTATAAAGGAAAGTATTCATAAAAAGCTAGAGTGCAAACATGGTGAAAATAGAGAGGATAAAAAATTGTTCATTGTCAGTAACACAAACTTACAGAAACACTAATCATGTGATGATTAAATAAAATCTCTACTGGGGTTCATAGTAATGTAAGACATATCCCAGTAAAAGTCACTGTTCACTAAAATTTGGGATACAGTGTATATAGATTGTACATGAAACAAGACTGGTAATGATTGCCAGTTTTCAATAACTTTGTGATTAGGACAGAAAACAAATATACTGCTGATATACCGACATTGATTGTGACTGGTTGTACTACAGTCCAAAATCTTTTACTAGACACACTTTATCATGCCAGATAACTTGATAACTACAGACAACAGAGGTATTCTACAGGTCAATTTTACAATCTTGTTGACCAAAAATGTCTCCAATGAAAAATAAAATTCAACTGAAGTGGATTTATTTTGATTATTAGGGAAAAGCAAGATTTTCAGACAGGGCAATGTGGCCAAAGTCAGTCCCAAATTAATATAAAAAGCACTGATTTCTGACCAGTTAAATTGACGTACTAGTCACAAAATACTTCTATCAAAAAGCAGTATGGAAAAAAACCAGTGGTACAGACACCAGTTGAGCCAGTCATCTATGGCACCACAGAGCATGTTTCATTTTTAACTCAATCAAATTATTTACATTCTCCAGCCTCTGGTGGGGAAAAAAGCTAGTTTTCCAAAAAAGACTTTTCCTCATGACGAAGTAAACTGGGGCACATTTACAGTGATACTGATCTTTATATAATAAATGGTTTTCCCTAAGATTTTTCACCCGAGGGTCTCCAACATTTTAGGGGTCCCCTGGCATTTTTGGGGTCCCACACAGAAGATGCCAAAGGCAAATTCCCAGGCGGAAGGAGTCCCAAGGATGTAGTGGTCACTCTCAATGCAAGTCCCTCTGCTGAATATCGCATCAGGGATGCAAGAAACCTGCATCAGGGAAATCCCTGTAATAGATTAGTCACTAAGTTATGTAGGTGTTTATAAGTAATTTCTGGACAAATTAGTGCAGAATTTCCCTTTGCAAAGATCCTTTCCTGGTTTATTGATGCCAGAAAGATTTCCTTCAGAAATGCTAATCATACTTAAGCCAACTATACATGGAGCTTTAGGTGTGTCTATTACAACAGTTATGTTAAAATTTTGATACAATGCAGTCAAAGATAATGTTACAGCTGAAAATAATTCAAACTGATTCTGATATGCATTCAACAAAACATTAAGGCAAGCATTTACACAGGATCAAAGAAGTAAAAATATCAGGGTATAAACTTTCAACTAAGGATGGGTGCAAGTCATCAGATAAAGCAGATACAGAATAATACTTTTTGTCAATCTGAGTATTATTTTAGTGCTAGTGAACACTCGTTCTACCACCAACTGGTGGTGCATCTGCTTTGAGGCACCATGAAAGAGTCCCTCCCTTCCTCCTGTTTTAAATTAGTACAACCAGTTTGTGGAGGACTGGTTGTTAGCACCTCAGTCAGGAAGTCACAGGTTTGAATCCAAACTGTGACATACTAAAAAAACCCCCATCAATCTTGAATCTCAACAACTAAAATGAAAACAACAAATATTTACCGGAATACGTTGATATCCAGATTTTGAAGACATTTCTGATGATTATTCCTCTCTATATAAAGAAACTATGTTCAAAACTAAGTAAAGTATGAAATTCTGCTTTAATACTCAGTATTCCTGGTGTGTTGTGACTGTAACATACACAAACTGATGATCATGTCATGTAAAACCACAAAAAAATCAGAAAATCTTCAGCAAGTCACGTTTCAGAAAATCTTCAGGAAGTCATGTGAACGAAAATCTTCATTTGTATACATATAGCACAGTGTACGATTAATTGTCAATATGCCTTTTGTTAAATTAATAGAGCTTTCACTTGAGATAATCATTTATTTAAATGTCCTTATTCTATCATTTTGATAATGGTAAACACATTGATAAATGTAAGTTTTAACACAGTGTCATGACTATAACACACAGATAGTCACTATAAAGGCACAGATAAATTTAGTCCAGTCATAGTAGACAAGGCAAGATAAAAATATTGTTTGGTTGTGAAAGTTCTGTCAACTGAATGAAGTCTTAACTCACAAGATAAGTGGAATAAAATGTAACAAAATGATTAAATTTCAATGTACATTACATTGTACCAGTCCTTAAAATTTAAATGTTTAAACTAAGCTGACAATGATAACAGAAACCAGTACAAGGAATTGTTAAATAGAATTTTATGCTAAGTATTCAAGAACAAATGACAGAAAAATGACAGAGACACTCTTAACATATCCACCATCAAACAAGAAACATCTAAATTAAAGCGTATTCACCAATGTTTTCCTGTATGTTCAATCTGTATTGTTACATTAACTTTATTATTAGATTTTATTACCATACTTGTTCATCAAGCAGTTTACATCCACTGACACTAAGAATCATACAGATCACAGTAGTACGCGTGTATCACAGTTTCACGTAACATCCATATATGGTAATTAATTAAATTCAACAATGAACTCTTCTTCGAAGAATTTATCTCAGAAAATGAGACCAGTATAAAGATAAAAAATCTTTCAGGTAAAAATCAGCCTGAGAAAAAAATTACACAGAAGTAAACAACAAGTTTCAGTAGCTCTTTTAATCTAGTAACACAACAAACAGTTTATCAGCAAATTGACTGTAGTTTTAGTATCCAAACAATTATACACTCAACAGAACATACATGTGTGTCTAACTAAACAGTGAAGGAAGGAAAATTCTCACATTAATCCAAAGTTCAACATATTTCAATGCAGTGTTAATACACTGCTATATATATACACTAACTGCCTCATGACGTACTTATACAGTATACAACAGACAAAACTCACTGTAAGACGAAAATCAACTGTCCATGACTTAAAACAACAATTTCTATACACCATGATCATCAACTAAATACATCTGACCAATCAAAAGACAGCAATTAACTAGGTAATTGACGATCATGTGTCTATACATAAATAGAAGACAGGTAACCAGCTAATTACTATAAGCATCACATATTGGTGATGAAAACTGTATTGTCATGTATATATTGTCATATCTGCTCATTTATATGGTATAATTAACCTTTGTGACCTGAACTTGTAGTATTGTGAGCTAATAATTTGCTCATAAAATTGCCCAATTTTGGTCAACTACAGTCTTTTCTTGTTCAAATCAAGAACATAAACAAAACATTGAACATCTTCAAAGAAATCTAGTCATTAAAATATTGTTTACAATACTAAGAACAGTTTCATAGAGTAATAATAAGTAAAATAAAAGATGAGAAAATATGCATATTATTTTGAATTTTTTTTTGCTTACAGGAAATAGGTCTATTGATTAAGTATAAGAATTTTAAAGCTCATTACAGTAAAACCTGTGAATAAAAGCCACCCTTGGGAAAGACAAAATGTGTACTTTATTGACCAATGGTCTTTACTTGGAGGTCAGTTTGATCTAAATGATCAGAGATGGTTTTTCAAAGAATGGCCTTTATTCAGTATGGTCTTTATTCAGAGGTAGTCACAAACATAGGTTTGACTATGTTTTAAGTGGTCTTGGATTGACGTTAGATACCTCAACAAAGATATTGTACAACTTAGGGCTCATATTACGGGTTCAAAGAAATACTCATAAGTAAAAGTTGAAAACTTTGAAAACCTGGAAACTTGCCCTCAGTGCTGCAGACATAATAAAACTCTGAATGGTCCAAACCTGTAAGTTAGCTATCTTTTCCCATTAAAAAGTTATAAGCTATTGACCACTTATTTCTGACTGACCCTCATACACTGAATGGGAGAAAACATGCATGAAAACTTTCACTCACACAAACTGAAATATAAATATATACTAGCACCATAACACGCTCCATCACAAAGCTTTGATTTAGCTATCATAAAATTCACACAATGCTTCAAAACACAACATTTTCTATGCTTGGCCTTTTTTAACCTTTAAGATATCAACCAAGGAGAAAACAATATCCTCAGTAAACATGGTATGTAACCGGATTTATACATAGACCATCAACGAAATCAATGAAGTCAATTAGATAGTGTTGAACAATGTTTCACAAATGTAAAATAAAAATTATATCATTGAAGGAGATACTGGACAGAGTATTATTAATGCTGTATTATAGTAAGACAACACTGACCTGCAGCTTTTAATAAATACTTGACACAGTAAGGTTCTAGACAAAAGTACTAACATCATATGAGGAGATTATGATCATGAGCATCAATACCTTTTACTTGACATGTCAAGACTGAGCATCTAGCAGCCAGCACTTAGCCACTACACCCACATTCTTTTCTCAGTACCAAACATTGTCTAATAAATGCCCTTGTTACTCTACTTTTAACAGACCACTTTTCAACCTCTCTAGCTATTAATTTGACGGTTATTTATGTAATACACAGTACGATATGAACAAGGATAATTTAATGAGTATTCATTAGTCATGGTTTTACTTTTTCTGAAAAAAAAGGTATGTGCATTAATCAGATGCGGGGAGCCCCTATAAGGGAATATTTGGTGAATTGTGTGAATAATGTATTACTATCTGACCCATACAAGGACAAAAACCACTTGATCTTTGTACTGAATTACATATCAGCCTAACATATCAGCCTAACATATCAGCCTAAGGACCCTTAGATATCTTACAAAATCCTAATATAGCAGTTACACATTTGTTTTCTACAATACAGCTAAGTCTACATAGTGATTTAGTAATGTATATACAACAGTTAGCAAACTGAAACTCTCAAATCCACTTTGCTTCGCAACATAATTATGTATGCACACTGCCTTCATTAAACAGGGAGAAAAATCTCAAACAAGACAAACGTTTGATACTAAATGAATGGTGCATGTAGCTATCTTATTCTGTATCAAATTCAGTGATGGATTACCAAATATAACTAAACCATGAGAAAATGTACACAGTAATTATGTATGGAGTACATTGTACATCAAACAGTTGGATATTAGAGCACAGAATTACAACATACTAGTTAGATACAGCTTACAGATCACCACTACAGTAAGGTAATACACCTCATTTATTTTTACCTATATAAACTTTCGACCCAATTAAACACTCTGAATGTTGCTAAACAATTTGAAGATAATGAGACTAATATATTGCAACTTAATTGGAATTTAATTGTACATATTCAGTGTTTTATGCAGTAATGATGATATTCAACTTAAATATTTCAAAATGAAAGTAAGCAACATCATTTGATTAAACTATATACATGAGTGGCAGAATGACAATCTTTATAATTAAATAAAAACAAATAAATGATATCATTTACTTAAAGAAGTATCCCTACCTTTTACTACCCTTAAAATAATCATTCACTTCTCTTGAAAACTGTGTAGGAGCAACGTTTATTAATTCTGAATAAGGGAGTCAAGTATTTTTAGTTGTTGTCAAAAGGTATCAGGGGCAATTATGGACGAATCAAAATTGAAAACAACTGAAAGAACATTTCACGTTTTTTTGGGCATGCCAGTCCCTGTGTCTGTGTCTAAATCCCAAAAATGATCCATGGACCCCCAAAAATTACCAGGGACCCACAAAATGGCAAGAATGAGAGTCCTAGGACTCCCAAAGAACCTAGGGTAAACCCTGGCTACCTGATAAAATTTAGAGTGGACAAGCTCACCAGGCACACAAAAAACCATGACTGGTGAAATGGTGATTTCCTGCATTATGCACATTAGGCAAATTGTACAAACAGTGACAACACCGAGATGATTATGTTCATAAAAATCTTGGAAAGTATAAGACTTCAATTTACATGGGTCCCATAAAAATTTCATCCTCACCTGGTTCACCTAGTCCCTTACCTGGTAAGCTGGAAAGTTTTCTTTGTACTTCAGTAAACTTTGTTAAGCATCAGTTTGATCCAGTAATTGTTTGTAATTTCAGAATAGTACAAAATGATTGACAGTTTATACACTCACGCCTCAATTCAAACACACTGATTATCTGATACGTGTACCTGCCTTATTTAATTTAAAGGTGCAATACTGGTAAAACCTTTTAGAGTAAGTAGGATGCCTATGCCTTTAACAAGCATATAGACTCAGGTAATAACTATTAACTACAGATAAAAAGTAATCCAAGGGAGTTAATTCAATAAATAAATACTTTTCCAGTACTTGTTACTTCCCTTTTTACACAATATCCAAATTGAAATTAATACTTGAAAACTGAAGAATGAGTTAACCAGAGAAGACTAAATAATGACAGAGATATAGAATTAAAAATGTTAAGACAATACAGTTGTTATACACATAAATTCACTAAAAGTGCAATTAATGCATCAGAAATAAAAATGAATATTATGATTCAACCAGCTAAGTTTTACAACTTTAATTATACCTCCCAATCTGGTCACTAAGTTTTTTCCCATCTAAAGTCAGTGTACTGTGTATAGTTTCAAATTAAAATTACTTCACTTCACCTAAAACAAACACCACCCATATCCCAAACTCTAAATTTCATAAGATGTGTATTTAACCTCTATATTGCAACAATCATCATATTTGTGTATCTCCTCATTGTATTGATTTACCACATCATAAATCTGTGTCATAAAAAAGGAGACTCGTGATACACAAAAGGAGTGTATGAAATTATGTGCATTTTACTTTTAATGTACAATGTACATTTGAAATACAGGTCAAGTGGATAAAGTCTAACCCTTTAAAAACATTTATCTCCTTAGTTCAGCTTTTTTTATTACAAAATACAACTTCAACAACTTTATCAACATTATACATTGATCAAGTTATTCAAAACTTAATACAAAACTTATATACAGATTCAACAAGATTACATTGCCAGGGTAGGGAGTCTCAGACTTGGTTAGAAGGGTTTTATATTTCACAGTTTTTCAGACATATTGGGACAGACAATTTGCAACAAATTTAATGCTTCAACGTTATGATACCATGCTTTAGACATCAGACACAGCACCACTCTTCTTTACATTTACCTGACATCAGGGCCAAAATATCCTCTTACTACCCTTACACCACCTAAATTCCAAACATATGCAAAGAGGTGTTATATATAATACAATTTAACAGTGACAGTATTGATGTTTTCAAAGAACTAGCTCAAACTAGAAGTGGGCAACATAAAATAAACAATTTACTACTAGCCTGAATGCACAATTTTGAGAAAGGTCACCGGCCTGAACAGAAGTTTTCTTTGCCCTGGGCATTGTACTTGTGGGGTAACATGAAGACTAAAAACAATTAGCTGTACATCACAGCCAGGTACTAGTATCTAACAATTATCCATTTATTGTGGATTCTTTCATGGAAATACAAATAGGGAGAATGACCATATAACAATCGGATCATCATACCTTGATGTCTATAACACCAGAGAGTTTACTGATGGTTGCTTCTATATTCTGTACACATGACTCACAGGACATGCCACTCACGCTTAGAACCGTCTTCCTCTCCATCTCGTCGTTATTCTCAACCTGAAAAAATTAAAACAACCTCAATTTCTGTTCGATTTTCTCCTCGATTCCAAAATAAGCCTTTTGTGACATCATCAGCCATTAATGATGTCATCATGCAACAAAACTTAATTTGTTTTGGCTATATGCATTATTCTCAATACTAATTAAAGCAATGTTAATTTATTTTGCTATTGATCAGTACTGATATCAAAAGATTGCATTCAATGTGTGGGTTATCAAGGTGGTGTTTACAAATTCTTAAACTTTACAATTCAATCTTATCACAAACTGCATTCTCGCAAGGTCACAATCTGGTGGGTAAAACGTAACAACAAATTATTCTTCTTTCATAGATATTGCATATATTAAGTTCCAATTTGTCTTTGTTGGGAAGACAAGATTGGACACAAAAAAGAGTTAAAAGACATATACATAATATATATGCAGTGTTTGATAACTGCAGATTCTCCTAATATCTAAGATAGTAATATTCTAATGGAAGATAATAAGGTGAACTCTAAATAAAATAAGGTGCAGCTACAATTCTAAAATATTAGCTTCTAGGTAGGACTTGTATTATATACTGCATGTGCAGGAAAACATATAATAGATTCACACAATTAATCAAAGATAATGAAGAAAATACAACTGAAACTTTACATAACAATTCAACCGACAGTTCATAGGAACTGAATGATTCTTGCTAAAAAATTTACATGTTTGGGTCAGTAAATGATGTTACTTATGTTT
Organism: Lutraria rhynchaena; assembly: GCA_008271625.1. Classification (NCBI taxonomy): domain Eukaryota; kingdom Metazoa; phylum Mollusca; class Bivalvia; order Venerida; family Mactridae; genus Lutraria; species Lutraria rhynchaena. The sequence goes on from VIBL01000163.1 coordinate 492,912, forward strand.
AATAAACAAAACAATATGCCAGAAGTAAGTCGTTCAGAGCTTTCATTTGACCCTAAAAACAGTATTTTGACCTTTGAAATCAGTAAAATAAAGCTTCTGATTCTTGAGGATTTGTATCAAAGAGTCAAATTTATAATAAAATTAGAAGGAAATTTTGTTGACTCTTCAAATTATCATTAGCCAAGGGTCATTTTTTACCCTCAACTTTTTATGTCTAGTGAAAACCCTGTCATTGTTGTTCAATTACTTTTTTTGCCAATGGGCTTGTTTCAGAAAATGGCAGAAAACGATATGGCAAAAACTGTAGCCACTGGGAAGCTCAAATAGCCAGTTGATTTTTCTGGCTTCCTGCTCTTTGCTACACCCCTGATGAAAAGACAAATCTTTTTTCTTCAAAATGACATATAACTGCATTCCCACATTTAATATTTAATAGAATAAATAGTGATTTAATTGTTCACATTGTCATGACAATACATTGGACTATTCTATACATCATATTAATACTGAAATCAGATTTATAAATGGGTTATATTGCAATACCCTGGGGGACATCAATAAATTGTTCCCTACTGATTCTGTTCAGTAAACACATGCGTGTATGCAGATTTTTAACTACGAAATTAATCATATACATAACAAGGAAGATATTATTCAGCTACTCCCATGAATTTTACCTGAACAAAAAATTCTAATTTTAATCTAACTTAAGATTACTAAGAAGAGGAAATTCAATACTGGTAGATTGATTATCTCCATTTAAACAAACACTCATTTCTTAAAATTTGCAAAAACATAAAAAATTTGTTGCTTCAAAATGCATGAGAGAGGTTCATTTTTTTTACATTTAACGTTGAATTATATATTTGACTACAGTTTCTAAAACTAAGCATAGTTTTGTCACACATGTCCAATACATTCTGTATTAAGTCCACATATATTTCATTAATCCCCAAACTCATTTTTTCCTGTAAACGAAAAACTAAAGTACGTAATACATAAATAGTTAGAATATCGTCACCTTATGCAAGTAAAATCAACAATGAAATAATAACATAATAGTAACAATTAAGCAGAAAAATTCATACCTTAAATTTCTCCAAGCACTACTTTGTTAAAATGTTAATTTCACCTTCGACCTTTTACTTCAACTACAGTTTCAACTTTGAACTTATGACCCAACAAAGAAGGCGGGACTTATTTATACTGAACTTAACTGATCATTCCAGAAGAATTATGAAATATTCAGCTAAAAATAGAAAAGTTGTATCATAATGCAAAAATAGCGTAATTTCCATAAAAGAGAAACAACCCATGTTAAGAAAGAAACAAAGTACTCAAAAATTGTTACCTCCCCTGTGTTGATTAAGAATAAAGGAAGTTATAGAGATGCAACTAAAATTTTAACCTCACAAAATTAACAGCCTGTGGCTATTATGATTACCTTGTCATTCAATTTAAATCATGATATTTAATTTTGATATCTGGAAGAAAGTTTAAACAGGATAGAGTAAAGTACACCAGAGTCATGTATACACATGTACCATAGATGATTTATGTGACAGGAAATTGCTTCCAAACCTTTAAATATATGTTCACCACCACCATCAATACCAAGACAGCATAAAATCTATTCATCTTTACAAGCAAATAAAAACAATTATCCTTAATATCTATTTTCTATTCAGCTAGTAAATTACTATAATAACAAACTTGGTACACTTCACAAGATAATAACAAAAAAAAAACACAAAAGTTTTACCATCAAAAATAGATCCATCAAATTACTAAAGAAGTTTCCAGAACTCTTTTAATACCTAAATAGTGTAATAAATTATTTGTATCCAGACAAATTTAGAGAGTTTTACCCAGCTGAATAACAAGCAGAAGTTATGCACTCTTTTCAAAACACAAATTTATTTCTTCAAAAGAAAAACACACCTTTACAAATACACTTAGTTACACACGTATTAATCAGGATACAAAAGCAATATCACTAAGTGAACACTTCAACAAACAGGATTCAAATTAACTGAAATCGTGTTTACGTAATAATTTGAGCTCCTGCAAATAGCATTCTTGACATTAAATGAAGCAATGACATAAATGTAAGACAACATATTAGGTTACAGCTTTGTTAGCAGAGAATTAAAGTATGTTTAATGATTGTTTAAGTAAATGTATACATGAAGTGGAAACATATCAGTTGTCACAAATTTTGTCAAACATCATTATCTTCTTTACACTTGTACATGTACATCCAATGATTGATAAATTTTCAGACCTTTTCACAGTTATCCTAAACAACTTATTTGATTAAAATTAATGTCCTCCTTTCAACATCACTGCTGGTTTTAAGTTGTAAATTAAAAAGATCCTGGTTTTTCTAACCTGACATATTTTTTTTTCATTTGACTGACACTTTATTTAACCAGTCTTGGTCAATTTTTTTTTCTAGCCAATATTTTCAATACTTAAGGTCCTTTGTGATTTATAACAAAGTAGAAAACCAACATAACCAACGTTTTATGGACTGTGGCAGTGTTCAAACTTCCAACCTCCAGTGTAGCACTATGTCAACAGAAATTGACCAATAAGAGATAAAAGAAAATGTAGATATATAATACATAGGCTGTAAAAAGTTTGAGAGATGAATTGGAAATATTATCAGACTGTCAACTGAAGAGTTAAAGACCAACCATTGAGTAAGTAACATAAAAGGCCAAAGATTAGGCCAAAAAGGTCAAACAAGCACCACAGAAAAAGAAAAAATATGATAATTAAACTACTAAAGAGCACATGAAAACTTTATTTATAAACTATACATGAATCAACAGAACCTTATCATCATTTTCTCAAAATGTTTTGTAAAATCAATGAACGTTTTATTCTCATGTGATCCTCGAATAGGTGAATTAAGTGAATAAGATGTTTTTCATCCAATGGTTTACAAACTTCAGTTATTACATCACAAACTTCAAACTGTAATGATAAATTGATAGCCATGAATATAAAATTACCAATATGAATATTTCATGTGACAACCTGTGACAATAAGAGAAAGATGTCGCTAAGAATTGATATTAAGCTAATCGGAATACTGTACGATCATTTTTTATTTTATTGCAAAAACTAAGTTTGCCTTAAGCAAAGTATAACCACAACCTAAAAGCTTTTCTCAATCTGAATATTAAATAGAATGAAACAATAAAAAGACAACAATTTGTTACACAGTAAACATACATACATAATTCATTAGCCACAAACACATACATTTAAATCATACAGCTATCATAATATCATATTCAAGATTTTATCATTGACTTTCTTCCATAAAAAAGTCAAAACACTGTGTTAAGATGACCAAGTACCAGTAATATCTAAGATACCTAAAATAGCTGAAGATATATAAATTTATCTATTGGCATTCAGGGTTTCAACTGGACATTATATTTTTTCTGCCACATGCATGGAGGGGAGGGTCCGAGAGTGCATGAAGTATGCTTAATTTGATTTTTTTTTGCCACTTTCAGATTTTTTTTTGCATTTACAAAAATGGCGAATGGCAGCGGAAACCCCGGGCATTAGAAATACAGAAAAAGCTTACCTAACCTATTAATTGTAATTCAAGACAGTATTTTTTATTTAAATTGAACTAAGAAAACTTTCTAGATGGTACATATAATTATGATTTACCCATATAGTGCTGTGAATGTTCAATGGTAGTAAGAGCTTGGTGAGTATACTAGCACATACTGATGTTTTATCAATGACATATATATATAGTTCAAACCAATACCTATACATCTATCTATCATTTATACATGTATAACTCATTAAATTAAAGGATGGTATGCTTCAGATGCAAAAAAGTAAAAAAAACAAAAACACAAATTAATACTTAAACTGATAATCAAAAAGATAATTTCATGGGTAAAAGTTGAAAATTTTCAAAAAAGAAACAGAAATCTTATCGTTGGTGCTGTGGAAACAATAAAAACCTGTAGGGTACAGACCTAAGGAAAAAACTGAAGGTTCCAGAAAACTTTTAACCATGTAATTTATAGATTTTAGCTTCAGTAAACATTGTCTAATCATTAATGTGTTAATGTGAGAGTTGAAGGATAAACATTTTGAGTAATTTAGTGCAATTAACAAGAGACAAAACTGTCTGATAATAAAATATGGCAAGGACCCTGTTACACTTTGTAATTATTAAAAAAATCTAACCATGGACTTATTCTCTGTGTACATAAAACCATTACCACACATAACACCACATAATTGACCCATATTTGTAATTTTCTACAATGCTAAAACAAAGAAAATGTATACACAACAAATTAGCCCCAAAATTCAAATTGCATGCTTCAGTAAAATCCAAACCATGACTATTACCCAAACCAAAGCATTTACTGGAATAAAAAATCCAGGAATTAGGGGGTCACCAAATATAGTTGCCATAGGGACCAAGTATTACAATACTTACCGCTTTCTCCTTCTTTTTCATCATCTGTAGAAAAAAATGAACAATTTCTGACTCATTACATAAATATCACCATTTACAATTTAAATTCTGAACATATGAAGATTGACTGACAGACAGCATTTCCCCTTTTTTGGATAGGAATAGTTAATGGGGCCTTCTTCACTGGCCAAAAAAACACACACACTTTTTGTCCAATCCACATTCTTTGATAATATTTCATATAGTCCAAAATTCTGTTTCTGTAACTTCATTTTGCCTGATTTCAGCCATCAAGAATTATTAATGTGACTAGTGCCAACCCTTTACAAACTAGTAAGAAAAATGCTGCTTTAAGTATAAGCTGAGGAAATCTATGATTATAATTCATATTTTTTCAAATTAATTTTTTAATAGACTCAAAGTCACATACACACATTAGAAAAAAATAGCTTACCATAGATTTAAACAATTTCCACATAGTTGATTTAAGAACAATATAATACTTATTACTTATTCTGGTATTGAAACAACAAAATTGATAAATTGTATCATTAAATACTGCCACTTTCTACAAGTGATCAATATAAAGTTCTAAAAGTGTAAAATATGTAATTCAGCATCCAACTGAATACATGTAAATATAATGAAAGTGCCCCATGGTAATTTTACACTAATTATACTATCTTTATACATATTACCCAAGGCCTGACTAATCATACAAAAAGATATGCCAATTTGATGCTTTAAAATAAAAAGGACATAACCTAAGTGTTGTGTATTTGTATAAATCAGGGCTCTCCCAAATTTGCGGCTGAAATTCAGCCCCATTCCCCCACCTCTGGAATATACTTCTTCCCCATATTTTTGGTAAAAATTCACCCATCTGGCCCCAGTCCCCCAATAGAGAGAGAGCCCTGTAAATCTAATGTTGTGAACAAAACTTTTAACTATGGGTAGGTAGGAAGGTAATTTTTATTTTCATTTCTTTGTTATCATTATATGCTTGTACAAAAAGCTGAAATAAAGAACATAAAAATTTTGTTTAAAAATTGTTGAAAAAAATTGTGGTAACATAACTGCAAACCAAAGATTTGAGAAAAAAAAATGGCTATAACTCGAAAGAATAAACATAAATAATTACAACAAACATGTTATCAAGTAATGAATATCAATTGTTATCAACTACTGAAACCTGTGACACATAGCCAAATCATCTTTGTCAGTTGTTTTAACCATTCTGGGTCATCAATGTATGTTTTACTATATTTTAACTGTCACATTTTATGCTATATTGGTATATCATACAGCAAGGACTGACCTATATCATTACTTCAATTCTATACATAAAAAGTACATGGATGACAAAAACTTGAGCACTATTGATACAAAGTCAAATAGTTAAGTAAAAATTTTTAGTTACCAAATAGAGAATCACATTTTACAACATCTGTTACATACAGAATTAAATAATCTTTAAAAACATACAGCAAGTCTACACATGTCATTACACAATGTAAGCACAATTCCAGAAATAAAAGACTAAAAAAAACCACTGAAAATACATTCAAGTACATGACATAACAAATAACAATTATACACAACATATGGCCTTTTAATAACACAACAATTTAGATATATTATTATACATAAATTATACACAGATTTGAAGAAAATGACATCAGATAGAAAACTTGAATCTACTAATTAAAATCAATAGTCATTGTGTACCTCAAGTAGAGTTTGTTCTTCTTCCATTGTAAAAGTTTGTCTTATTTCCAGTAACTAACAAAACATGTGATGGTTATTATCCTACAGATATACACAGCTGTTGCCGTATCAATACATTATCCTTACTAAGTAAGAGTACATGATTTTTTTACGCCACATTTGAATACCCATAAACAAGATGTAGGAGGGTAACGATAAATTAAATCAAATTAACTTATCAGGAAACCTAAACATTATCAAGATGTACCCATCAGTACCCATCCACTCATTTCATATCAAAGTGATGTGTGCACATATGTCCTTCGGGTAATTAAGTATTACTCCATATCCTGTTTCTATTTAAAAAAAATTGTGTAACATAACCATTATTTGTAATTGAGATCTAATGTTATAATGAAATTTAATAAAATAGAATGCTATTAAGAAAACCAGCAAGTTATAAACACAACACAACATATTGCTAATCCTTCAACCATGGACATCTCAAAAATATCTCTAGAAAGAGAAAACACTTTATATATTAGTACAAACAGATCAATATCAACTTTAGAGAGTGTAAAATGACTTAATGAAAAAATAAAGTATATTTAAATCCTTGAACATGTAATAATAGGCACAAAGGCACAAGACGTCATTCATGTTTCATCATTTTCCTCACTAAATATCACATAACCTCTCAGGTTGTACTTCACAACAAAATGATTAAGGCATAAAAAAATTGTTTGTTTCTTGTAACCTGACCGACCCTAATTTTTCAATGTGACCCTATACTTTTTATTAGGCCTGAGGAACAGTACATCCACTGTCTCACTTATTTACCTTTCTGCATCAAAGACATCTCAACAGCAGCTTTCAATAATAATAATAATGAAAAAAATCCCAAACTATCTACCCAATTTTTAATGAGCACATAACTGGAAACAAACATTTTTTATGCCTAATGTAAGAGATTCAGTGAAGAAAAAAATTAAAGAGAAAAATATTGTTAGGATTATTTATGTATCCAGCCCTTTTCGTGGTTTTGGGGAACAGATATCAGGTACCTTTGATAGGCATTGTTCAGCATCAAATTGGGGATTATCAAAGGTTTATAATCATGTACGAGCAAAACACAAAGTTAGGTCTAAACCATTCTGTATTTACCAGAGCACTTAACAGTTACACAATATTGTACATGATAAATTCCATGGAAAAAAATAGTTTTCAGTATATGATGACAAAACAGTTTAATTTTTTTTAATTATGGGGAAATTTTTCTCTTTAAATGGGGAAAAATATATACTTTATTTACAAGGGGAATGGGACCGAATACCAGACCCAAAAATGGCATAAAAAAGAACTGGTATCTGTCATTTTGTTCAAACACACATGTTGCCCATGTTAAAACAGATACCGGAAAGCCCTGTGCATAATTTGCTAAATCATATCAAAGACAATACATATCAGGTTTTCATCCTAATCTCCAAAGTTCTATGTTTAACCAACGATCTGTTTTTATAAATCCATGCAACTTGTATTTTTATTGGACTAAACATTACACTCCACTTAATGAGAATCTAATAAGATTTGCAGGAAAGTAAGTTTAACAACTCTGATTTCGAAGTGTTATACCATCCAGCAACATTTAAAGCTTGTAGAACATTAAAATCAGCATTTATTTTTTTCATAAAAGATCATTGACCACAATTTATACACTTAGATAAAAAACAGTTTATAGCTTTCATGGAAATGTGGTACAAATAAAAAGTAGTGTTTGATTAAAATGCTACTACAAATCTTTGGTTCATCTCCTAGCCAGCAAAAGCATTTGCTGGCTAGGATGGCCAGAAACAAAAAAATCATAGAAACAAAAGAAATTGAAGCATGGAAGTTGACGTATTATCTTATAAGTAATACTAGGTCTGAACTTATAAGATAATACATCAACTTCCATGCTTCAATTTCTTTTGTTTCTATGTATAAAGCAAATACATGCATTGATCTGAATATTGACAAACATATATGTATGAAATAAATAAAAAGATATTTTAACCAAATAAGTGTTTAGAATGAAGATCAGTCTAAAATAAAATCCATTGCAATTGGTTTCTAAGACTTTAAACCTAAAGCCCTGGCCTGATAGAGATACAAAGGCAAGCAATCCAAACAGCATGTAAGAGTGAAGACTTGGTATCATTTAACATTTCAAGAAGTTCAAGAATAAAAAGTCTGGGATAAAACTAGTGATGTTAATGTTTGGTTCAACCCCAGTGATTTTTCAAGAAATTTCGGGAAAAGGGACTGGGTCCAGTCCAATTGGGAAACAATTACTTTATATTTAATATGGAAGGGTCTACTTGCCAAATCCAAACAAAGAAGGAAAATGATCACTGAAGCCTTGTCAGATCTAGTGGAATATATGCTTCCACTTGGACATGGTTCATGTTACCAGATATTTAGAACAAGCCCATCAACAAAACAATACATTTCATTTCTAAGGATGTTTTGATCATTTTAAACAAACAATACCGCCAATACCCTGATACACTTAATAATTAAGTACAAAATATCCAGGTATGATACTCTATCCGATTACTATTTTACTACATAGCAAATTAAAACAACACTATCAGCTTAAGATTGTGAGGTTATAATCAATCCAGTCAAACTAATACTATACTTTATGAGAGAATGGTATTAAAGAACACATAATCTGAGGTATTACCGAGGATTTAACGCTGTTTATCAAGTTTTGTTCTCTAAACTTATTTTTTCTTGATGACTTCCTTCTTCGGAAATTCTTGTAGACCACACGGGATAGACGAAGACGGGGACTGTAATTAGTTCTGTTTCTTTTATTGTTGCAATGTGATAGATTATTGACAACGATTAAAGAGGAAATATGTCCTTGAACAAATTTATTGATTAATTCGAAGTCTATTGGCCAGTTGGATTGGGGGTTGGATTGTTTATTTCCGAAATCACAACAACTTTTCACACTATCTACTTCCGGTATGGTGTTGGCAAAATTAATCAACACATATTTCAGGTATTTTGATGTATTTAGAGTAAAAAGTAGAAATGACTTCTACGATTTCACATGTTATATTTATTTCATCTCGCAACTCAAATAAAATGACTTATTATGCTTTTTAGACTAACGGAATAAGTATTCATCCTGAGTAGTGTACGTATTTTCGGATAAATATTTCGGATCTATGTAATATGTTCACCTTCATGCTGATTTATTTCATTATGTCACCTTTTAAATTTGGCAATAGCTGACTCTTACTGAGTACCCCGATAAAGATCCAATAGGAATATTAGGTAGATTTGTTTTTAAAAGGATTATGAAATAGTTAATGTTTTCACAACTCAAAGTAGAAACTAGCCACTTTATCATAGCTGTCAAGTTTCACACTTTCAGCGTGAGAGTCATGCTTTTGAACATCGCGCACTGTAATGCTCAAATCTCACTCATAGCACAGCTCTAGTTTTTTCGGAACTTTTGATTTTTATGTTGTCTAAAATTCCGCACTGTGCAATTGATTGACTGGCATAAATCAAGCGCATATTGAATAATTGATGTTAGCATTACATAACCAATGAAATTTCAGCGAGGACAGAATATATAATATTGGCTTATTTTTCTGTTGTTATCGTAAATAAAACTACCAATGTATAGGTTCTATTTCACCCCATATATTAAGTGTCAGCTGTCAAAATGGACCATAGTCCCCCTAGAAAACGATAATTCTTACGATTAAAATGGTTAAATATTACATCGTGATTTCATATCTATAAAACAGAAAATGGACCCCAAGGACCCCAAAAATATTGTATTGAGAGTCACTGGGACCCTTAGATAGAAACTCATAGAGAAAAACCTGTGAATGTAAAGAAAATGTGTCTATTTACTGAATTTAAGCATAGAAGACAGGTTATTGTCTCTTTATACATTTCCATTTCATCAACATTGAAACAAATAACATTAATTCGTACTTCATTCACAGTTCTTCTATATTTTTATAGTCATACATGCAAATTTTTCTACTTTATTTATCTGTATGTTGTGAAAATGTCAAGGTCATGTCTATTATTTGCTTACAAGCATCCTAGTCTGAGTTATATATATGCAGTAAGTCTGATTTAGGTTGTTACAGATCCTTGCTTATTTTCTATAAACATTTTGAGGGGAAAGTTCAGTAACATTTTTGGTTATTATGATATTAGAGTTCCTCTTTTATTGTGTTGATATCAACTCAAGTTTTGAGCTCAGAGTAAAATTTTATGTAGTCTTTATGTGACCTCTTCCTTGCACATACCAGGTATGTCTTGGCCTGGTTAGATTTGTTTTTACATGTTCATTCTTCTTCACATCCCCTAATGACTCTTGTGACAGTTAATTTCAGTTCAGAGGCAGAATGCAGCTTCTCAGTAAATTATGATATCATTTAGTAAAGTTTCAAATGTGATATATTGCCCTAGGATATACTGTTATTTTTTCAGCTTTCTGTCTGAGACATTCGGGATGCTGATCATTATTTGCATATTCTTCATAATTGTGCTGTTTGTGTTATACACATTATTGAAGAGATGGATCCGACAGCGAGCAAAGAATTTATTGCCTCATGTACGAGAGAGTCCTTCCACTGTTGTCGTTGGTTTCTTCCATCCTTACTGTAATGCTGGTGGTGGGGGAGAGAGAGTGCTATGGGTGGCCATCAGATCCTTACAAAATAAGTAAGTCATTGTTAATTGAAATGTTTTTCAACTATTCACTTATTTAGATGTGGTTTATGATGAATGGAATCATTTAGCATCATTTATGATTTCTTTGATCATTTTTTGATGATATTGACATGTCTGATAAACTTTCTTTGTATGGGTATGACTTTCTTGATGTATTTAAGATAATTCTAAAACTCAGTAATGCGTAGCTTGAGTTCTTCTTTTTTTCAAGGTTGTATTTTGTGAATATTTTATTTATTGAAAATGGTATGTATTAAAAGTTCCAGTGGATCAGTTAATTCCTAGCTCTATAGCATGATTATTATACGTACAAAACATTAAGTTAACATTCAATGAATTTAGCCAGATACAGGTGGGATGTTGAAGATCTGTATATGAAATTTAGTGTGCTCATTAATGTTTTTATATGTCGATTGTAGGTATCCAAATGTGAAATGTTTGGTCTACACTGGAGATTGTGATGCGAGCAATGCTGAAATACTCCAAAAAGCTCGACAGAGATTCAATATAACATTACCTAGACCTGTAGAATTTGTATTTCTCAGAAGTAGAAATTGGGTTGAAGCCAAGAAGTACCCAATATTCACACTGCTAGGCCAAAGTTTTGGGTCAGCAATTCTCGGTTTTGAAGCATTATTGGCGTATGTTCCTGATGTTTATGTGGACAGTATGGGATATGCTTTCACATTACCTTTGTTTAAATATCTCGGTGGATGTAATGTTGGATGCTATTTGCATTATCCAACAATCAGTACAGACATGTTACAGAGGGTGTCAGACAGAGAATCAAACTTCAATAATGCTTCAGTCGTCTCCAGAAGCGTAATATTAACCAGTATTAAATTACTCTACTACAAAATGTTTGCATACATGTATGGAGTGGCTGGGAGCCGTAGTGACTTTGTAATGGTGAACTCCACTTGGACATACAATCACATTAAGACATTATGGGGTGTGGGGGACAAGGCTGTGATAGTCTATCCTCCATGTGATGTCTCAGAATTCATCAAAATTGGTCTCAATAATAAAAGGGATAAGGATATTCACAAAATTCTTTCCATTGCACAATTCCGTCCAGAGAAGAATCATCAGTTACAGTTAGATGGTTTTAGTAAATTTCTTGAAGTTTATGACTTGAAAGATCGCAATAAATTCCGACTAATTCTTGTTGGTGGATGTAGAGATATAAATGATTCTCGTCGTGTTGATGCATTGAAGCAGTCAGCTAAGGATTTGAAAATTGCTGATTACGTGGACTTCAAGTTGAATGTTCCATTTGAAGATCTGAAGAATATGATGGCAGAAGCTACAATTGGGTTGCATACAATGAGAGACGAGCATTTTGGCATAGGTATGTTGCATTTGCGAATCTGCATATTTTTTCAATTAAGTCTAGTTTGCCTTTAAAAATGAAAAACTAGCAACTTTGTTATCTATGACAGACTTGAAAAGTGCCAATACAAAATAATGGACGAGATAAATTCATATTTTAGTACATCAGAATCTCTCTAATTGAATTAAACAGCCCAATTAACTTTTTTTCTTCTGTTTCTACTCTTATTACCCTTACTTTTGCTATCAATTTAATGAAGTAAAGAACTTGTTTCACTATTTTTTGCAGGATATTGAACAATGTCTACTTTTTAAGCTTATTTTAAAGCTATTGAGGACATGATTCACCTCAATTTTGATATAATGTCATTCTGTTCATCATTTCCTTCTTAATTTTTATTTATTCTGATGAATATTGTAGTTCATGTTCTTAATTGGGTAATGCAGTCCCTTTTATTTAAATGTGAGCTACATGACCATAGTTGTTGATGTGCCATAAACACCATCAAATAAGTAAATCTTTATTGGAAATATTTTCCTACTTTTCAGGCGTTGTAGAGTTGATGGCAGCTGGAACTGTGACTTTAGCACATGATTCTGGTGGACCTAAATTAGATATTCTCAAACCATATAATGGTCGACCAACAGGTTACCTGGCTTCCGATCCAGATTCATACGCTGATTGTATGAGTGCCATATTTAAATTGTCGGAGAAAGAAAGTGTAGACATTCGTGAAAATGCTAGAAAGTCTGCTCAAAGATTCTCAGATGACGAATTTGATCAAGGTTTTATTGCAGTGATTGAGCCTTTTATGCCTAAAACAACGCAATAGACATAACATTCCATGAATGATGGGTATTGTCACTAGAGAATTACTACGTAACATTTTTCAACTATAGCTGAAATAATGCTTTTCTTAGTATCAGTTCTTAGGATCTGCCTTTGTTTGAGTCATTAGATTGTTTTGTTTGGGTGTTAGGTGTATGGTTTGAGTTTTTTGCTAATATTTAATTTGTTTTTAGTGCTTGAATGATATTAATACAATTGTAGGAATTTAACAAGGGGACTGAACTTTGTGTGTCTTATGTTTGTGAAATCCAATGAATAAATTTTCTACCATAGATTTTGGCTGAAACCTCTCTTGGTGACAGTGAATATTATTATTTACTAGCAATGCCTAGCTTAGATAAGCAATATTATTTATCATGGATAGGAAATATTGTATATTGATATTAAAAATTATGGTTTATATTTCAATTTTTGCATATACCACCTGACTAAAATATCTTATAATTGTGAAACATTCTTTTCATGATGATATGCCATGTATGTGTTTCATACATTGCTTTAATTTTTTCATTAAATATTGTTCGGCATATTTAGTGTAGAGGTAGTCATATTTATTTTTTAGTTTGTATATTGTTTTGAAAATACTTCGGTATTATACCATTTCTTTGTTCATGATATAATTCTGTACAAGAATGACTCATTACTTGGTTTTCATTTGGATAGTTTTTTTTTGTTTGTTTTTTAAACAGGGTAAGTTTGATGTTTAATTAATCTAATAAATTTTTGTTTTTATAATTAATTAATACTTAAAACAGCTATGCTATCGTATTAATACAACTGATTTACTTAATCTTCTTAGATATGTACAAACTGTTTGCTTAAGTGTGTGAAATGTAATAATTGAAATGAGTTTTGTGGTGCTCTCCAGAATCTTGCTTTACCATTGTCTAGGTTTGTATACTTAGCTTTGAACCATTTATCGTGTCTTAAACTGATTTCAAAGTTAAGTTTTGTTTCACCTGCTCCAATAACACCATTGCTGATCTACTTTTGTGATGTTTGGCTATGAACAAATTTAAATATGGTTTATGAAGATGTATACATTCATGTGATAAGTGCACAAGTAATTTTTTGACTTGTTTAGGTCTGATTTTAATATTATGTTAGCTGTACAAGATTGGCAGTTAATGTGAAATTTTACTTAAAGATTTTTAAATATGATCTTGAAGATATTAAATATCGTTTTATGGTGATTGTAAGTGTATTGATATACCAATTCCTTATATAGGTGAATTTGATTAGAATTGTCTATTTTGGGCAATATCAATCTATTAGAAAATAGTTGTTTATGTTTCTCATTGTAAACTTTATGGACTACTTTCTCTTTTAGCATGAAAATATTGTTTGTTTCTGGTTACATGCTCAATAGAAAAAGTAAGGTAAGTAGGTCATAGTTTTTTTCTATGAGTCTTGAATACCACTGTTGAGATTATTTTTGTGCTGAAAGGTAGAAAAAGTGAGACAATAAATGTACCATCCCTCAGGCCTAATAAAAAGTTGATGGGGGAGCTCGAGTTACTAGAAACAAACAATTTTTTGTGCCTTAACTCAGATACATCATAAGAGTGATATGATGTTTTATTTGATATTTAGATACTAGTGTGTTAATAAATCTTTCAATATCAACTTTACCTAGAATGTCTTGCACTTTGTTGACTGATTAATTGATTTGTTTTAACAATTTCACAGACTAGAAAATTTGGACTGTGTTATTTACTTTAACTAAAAATATCCTTTCATTTCCATTAAGTTTAATGATCATAGAGGGTGTACCAGTATTGATTTTGAATCAATATTTTTTGTCAGTATTTACAAAACATTACTGTCTACCGTATATCGTTCAATTAATATGACAATGAGTTGTTTACTTTAATAAAAACTAATATAAAGTTTAATGTTACTCCATTATTGTGATGTAAATTCAATCTATTACCAATAAATCCAATCTTTTTTTACAGTTGATTTATTTAAGAGGTACTCCAATTTCTTTGAAGTTTGCCTTTGAAAAAGGATTTTCTAAAATCTTCATTTAAAAATTGTTTTTATATCTAAGTGTATATATTATTACTTATTTTGGAAGTTTGTCAGAATTTTTAAGTGGGAATGAAAAATGAATAGAATTGACAAGTTTTATAAATTCACGCTATGTTGCAACACTTGCCATGTTACTTCGGATGTTTATTTTATTTGGTTGTTATTGATAAATATATTTTTGTAGCTAAATGGGGGGGAGAAGAAATGAAGCTTTTGAGTTGATAGAAACTGATGCATAAAATATAACATATATAATGAATTTGTTTTAACCCTTTGCCTTATAGTACCGCATTTCCCTGTGTCTGAAGCAGACGACTTTTGTTTACATTGTGGCAAAAGAAGCAATTGCTTGTAATGAGCAGTGGTTTCTCTTTCCACAATGTTTTTCACTCCTTCATAGAGAAATAACCCTATTTACTGTAATAAATTGATGTTTTGTATTCTTCAATACTTGCTTTGAATTGGAGTCCAAAGTATGCTTATGAGGCAAAGGGTTACTTTGCTGTGATGTGAGAAGTATGATTTAATGTCTAACATTTTTTAAGTATGTTTGTGTGAATTGTATTTATAAAGGTACTCAATTTATTTATTAAACCAGTCATTGTTAAGATTATTCTGAAAATTAGAAAACAATTACTTCAGGAGAACCATTTCGGCATATTTCATATGCAAACCCATTATTCCAGATTTTTGCTCAAAATAAATGATGTTTATTATACTATTGTATCATTAAACTTAGTGGGCAGATGTGGATAAGTGGATAAAATGGCATTGTAACTCTGGTCATTAGGCAAACAAATCTACTTGGTTTCTGCTAACATCCCCAAAAAA
The DNA here is from genome assembly GCA_008271625.1 of Lutraria rhynchaena. Taxonomy (NCBI): domain Eukaryota; kingdom Metazoa; phylum Mollusca; class Bivalvia; order Venerida; family Mactridae; genus Lutraria; species Lutraria rhynchaena. Next base: position 508,886 of record VIBL01000163.1, read on the forward strand.
TGTTAGGTCAGTCAGTAGGGTGGCAAATCTTTGATTATATTGTTGTAGTTGGAAAATATAGTTCATACGAAAATGAAACTAATTGCATTGAAAAGTGGACCTAGACTGAAAAAAGTCTTGGGTTAGTCAGGTTTGTAGAAACCAGGAACTTTTTTTACACCCAACTTTGACAATCCGCCAGCTATTGGATAATATAAGGTCAAGTATTATTGAATTTCCAAAAATGATAATCCTGTAGGAATGATATTCTTTAATGGATGTGCATGTTGCTGTGGTGTATATGTATATTAATTTTATACTTTAGAAATTTCTGTGATGGATAATAAAAATCTGTAAAAGCTTGTGTTCTTGTTTAAATTTTTTGCCTATCGTTGTCATAATGTTACACTTGTAACATTGGGATATGTTTTATGGTAAATCATGAAATAATACTTTCATTAACATAACAGTGATGAATAAATATTTTGGATTTGATTTCTATACGTAATTAGAATCATAACCCTAACACTGCTTGAACGATCTGCAAATCAAATTTTTACATGGATAATCACTGGTGTTAATCAACTTTTGTTAAGAATGATTCTATCATGAAACTTCATATGAAGTAAGCTATGTTTAGTATGTTTAATTGTATAGAATTGAACTCCAATAAAACATAGATGCATTGTCTATTGTTACGGATGTTCTTAAGTATGGGCCCAATAGTGATGTACAGTTGATATTTTAGGTATATAACTTGTATCTCTATTTAAGAATATAAATGGTGCTTTATTGGCCTCCATGGACCATGGTTATGGTCTCTAGCCTGTAATTACTGGCCCCTTACCGCTGTGAGACCAAATCACTCCTGGACCACATTTCACATGTGAGTAAGCTGCCAACTAGTTTAGAGAAGGCTGGTGGTTCTACACAGGCGTAAGCCTGGGGTCTTCCTCCATTGTAAAGTTGGAAAGTCGCCATGTGACCCTGGCTGTTAACTCCAGGGAAAAAACAAAGGAAGCTTCAGTGCCAACTACCAAGAGTATAATTTTACATAATTATTACGATATGAAATGATTTGGTTTAATTATGATCTTTCATCAATGTATGATGTTTCCATGTATGGTGATGTATAGATAGATTCATACTGTTAGGAGAGCATAATTGTATTCAATACAAATATAGAAAGATACAAAAAATAGATATTTTGTTAAATTGAGTTCTAAATACACCATAATGTATGTTTTCCACAAGACAACACTTTAACCCTTTGCTTCATAATACTGCATTTCCCTGCGCCTGAAACAGACGACTTTTGAAAACACTGGCAAAAGAAGGCATTGCTTGTAATGAGTAATGACTTCTTTTGCCACAATGTTTTCCAGTCTATCAGAGAGAAATAACCCAATTTTCTTAAATAAATTATGGTTTTGTTTACATTTGAATTTGGAACAGCCCAAAATAGCTTATGAGGCAAAGGGTTAAATTTAGATGCATCAAAATGTTGCAGAAAAATTAAAATGACATTATAGTGTTCTTGTATCGTACAAAGCAATAAAAGCTGACATTATTAAGGGAAATCATTTAATTATTCTGACTCATGGTAAATATATTTGAAGTACGTTATGTAACTATAAAAATAATATACAAATGAAATAAATAATAAATTAATAATATTATGAAACACACTGTTACGGATTTATGTACACAGAACACTTGGAAAGATCCTTTGTAGCAATTAATTACTCAAAGCATGTAATGTTAGACCACTGTAAAACTGGAGGTATGGGCCTCCATGGTACACTGATTATGATTCCTGTCCAGTAATCGCTAGACCCTCACCACTGTAATTTCTAATGCCATCTGAGACCAGGCAAATTTCACATGTGCGAAAGCTGTCCAAGTGGTTAACTGACGACTGTTGATTCTACCCAGGTGAACGCTTAATATCTTCCCCTACCGTTTAACCTGGAAAAATCGCCAAATGACCTTCGTTGTTCGTGCAACGTTAAACCCCCACAAAAACCTGGAGGCCACAACACATGAGGATCATTTCATCAATATAAACTGTATCTACAATGGTAGAAAATTGCATTCAAACCCATTTTACGACATAATACTTCTACATTTACACATTTACGTCAGTCATGCAAAATGAGGCTTCGATCATCTAGAATCTCGAAGTAAATGAAGTATACAGATAGTTCCTATCATAGCATTCACACTAGGGTACAATTACATTTTAACATTAGAAATCTCACCTGAGATCATTATACAATATAATATAATGGTCTCAGATCTCTCTAAATCCAACCATATTCTGTTTGTTGACATGAGTGATGATGTTTGTATACATGAATTATTGAATACTGAATTTGTTTCCACAGAAACATTGCAAGTCAGATACACATCCTCATTCTTTTTCCAAGTGAACTTTTCCAACCCAAACCAACATTCGAACGCTTAAAGTCATTAAAAACGGTATGTATCCCATAATGCCATGAAATCTGTGATCAAACGGTGCGACCTTATACACAAATAAATTATCCTTCTCATTTTTCACGTCCGAAAAGTTAAATTCCTCTGAATATGCTTCGTCTAACAAAACTTTCAGTCTGTCAATTTCATTTTTGATGGCAGGTTGCCTGAGTCTTGTAACATGTTCACAATATCTGCACAATGATTCATAGATTTCATCCGTCTCTTCCTTCAGTTCAACCATTTCTAGCCAGAACATATTGAAGTCATCCATTTTCCCGGGGTTTGCATCACGTGGTGTACCGTTGCGTGGAAACCGTCGCGAGATATCATGAATCTTCTTGAAGTCTTGCATGGTTTTAATTTCTGACGGGACTAGTTTTGCCGCTAATATTTGGGTTAGTTTTATGCACTCGAGGAAAGATGAGCATTTTCGGGTGAACCAGTCGATATAACTTATTTTGAGAGAGTTTAATTTCTTCACGTGAGCTTTGGTTCGAACATGGATGAAATCTAGTTCAATCATTTTTTCATCAAACGGTGTGTACTTTGGTGGACCGCTGAAAATATGAAACGATATGTATTAAAATAGTATTAACATCGATAATAACAAAAACTGTGTATAGACAAGTTTTTATAAGTCCATAATAACAACAACGTGACCAAAGAAAAATATAAAATATTCATTAATTTAATTGACAGTGCAAGGGTGACGATAAGACTTACTGTTTTATCTTAACAATAAAACTGTATTAAGTCTGTACCCAATCATTATTAATTTAAATTCCGAATTAAAGCTTGCAGGGTTTTTAGATGATTTGCATAAATATTTATAGAGCGTTTTCGCTGTTGCCATTTTTTACTTCCAAGTAAAAATAATATTTTTTTGTTAAAAGCTAAATTAACTGGATATAAAAATAGTAAAACAGTGACGTATAAGCATATCGTCCCGTCGTACTGACACAAAACTTTACATGAATGTACGCATGTGAATGTAGGGTCGTACTTCATATCTGTGGTAAATTTCATATGCAAAATAAGCAACAAATGGAAAGTAAGTGAGCAGAATGTCGGTATGCAATGTACGTGTAACCCAACGTAGAGTTAAACAAATATCACAGACCCAAGAGATCAAATAAGATTCTTGGGAAAGAGGATATGATGAAGTGTATGCACAGACGTTTAATGACAAAAATTGTGTTTAGGCTTACAAATAATCCCGATAAGTAAGGTCCATGGATCCGCCCATACTGTAGTTAGAAGCCACACTGAGCCTTCCTCGATCTGTAGAAAACCCATTGCTGTACCTACTTGTGTCCATTATCTTACCGGTGATTGGAGACCTGAATTTCAAATCAGAATATAGTTACAATTCACGCAGAGGTTGCTACAAAGGGGACAATGATCAGTGACTAGTTCCATAAACAAGAGACCCCTTTCAATTTCGTTTAATACATTCTACACAAAGTCGCTGTCAATGCGTTGCTATAGTGGTGTTTTGGACAATACCACTTGTTTCATTCTCCAATTGGTAACAATAGAAAAGACTTGTTTCTACACTGTCCAAATAAATGACTGATAATGAAGACCAATAAAGTTATGGTTAAGCCGATTATTTACGTTAATCTTTAATGGTATATGGAACTGTATAAGGGCTTGTATATTATGTTCAGCATCTGTTCAAGTCGGTTTTACGGGTCAAATCATTTATATGAACCTTCACTGAAATGCTATATCTCTGTGTGTGTTTAACAATGTCAGTCTTTCATTACAATCTACTTTGGTATTCTGTAAATTTATCTTGCAGTATATACTAGTATTGTGTGTAAGGGTTACTGGGGTTTAATTCAGTTTGCTTAAGATTGGTCAATGTCTTACACTGAACTTCAAATCTTACCACATAGACGTATACAACGAGTTTTAATATTGTGTCTCATACAATTACATTTATAACACATGATCATATTAGTTTATCACGGCTCAAGACTTCAGCATTCGAATATACTTACAGATGTATTTACTTTAAGTAAGATATGTTTGTTTAACAGTGTTGCGTTACAAATTTCACCTATACTTGGATTTAATAACGCTACTGAATGATATGTGAAACTAAAAACTCAAAAGTGTTAAGATCGATCAAAAATATCTTTAACGGTTTAGCCATTGATGAACACAAAATAATTCTGGCAACGAAAATGAAACACGAATCACTATGAACATTCCTATAACATACTCACCGACTAAAAGGCATAGAATACAATAAATGCACTGGACTCGAAACTTTTAATATAATTAAAAATAGGAGTATGGCCTATTATTGCCTAAGTCTAGATCTTGTGTGAACTTGTTACATGCAGGATTCTTCTTCACAAAGTACTAAACAGTAAAATGAATGTATTTGATTTTAAACAAACAAAATACAACTAAACAAATATAGACTGATTTCGAATCAGCTCTTCAACAGCTAAGGAGAAGTTTTTGGGTCAATCACTACTCGCCATAATACTGGTATTCTACACGAAAAACTGTAAGTTCACAATCTTGAAGACAGCATGTCTGTATTGTTTGATATTGAAATGCAGTTCACGTACATGTACCAAGAGTCTGTAACTAGATAGTAATTCATTTACATGTTCTCAAATCACCTGAGCCGATTACATGAAAAATCATTTTATACTATTATTAGGGGGTATGGAACCACAAAGTCCACCCAAATACTAAATCAATATCCTTTTTGGTCATTATTAATGTGTATTCAGTAATTAACAAATTCTGTAAGTAAATATTTCCTTATATTTTAATACGCTAAAATACACATCCGAGCCTGCGTAGATATTAACAAAACATTGCTTTCAGAGCTTTAGCTACATGTTAAAAATTGCAATTCTATTGGTTCACTTCATTCTTAGAGTATAAAATCATAAAGGAGCATTGAAAAGAAAATCATTAATTCAAACAATAATAAATTCTTAGCGGTTTAATAAAAGAAAACAAACCTTATATTCATAATAAATGAAAGTGTCGTATCCAGGAGCTGTGAGAACACATAAGGAACTGAACATAACTGAATGGTCGACTTCCAACTAGTTTAATCTCTAACCTGGTTATAAACATTAATCTGCTTTTCTTTTCAGGACCGTATCAAAATCAGTATATAAATACGATAAGCCAGGGTTCTTTAAGACATGTATATAAGGTTATAACATCTAAGTAGACGTAAACAATGATTAAACGACTTTTAGTGACCTCACACCTATTATATCAATGTTGATTTTTCTTTGGTGATAATAGGCATATCTCCGCCCGTCTGTTCGTCCGTCAGTCCGATTTAGAAAAAGGAGTGGCTTGTAATACAAAAAAAGTCAATGCAGGTCGAGGAGTCTCTGAGATGAAGAAATAATACATGGGAGTGAGTTTATTGTCATTTTAAAAATTAGAAATATTTGACATGATCGCACTCATCATTATTGACATTATAAGATACGTGCGCGGCACAGGAGTTTAACGTCAGACCAACAGCCAGGGTCATTTGGCGACTTTCCAGCTTTAACAGCGAATTAAGACTCCAGGCTTACACCAGGACAAAGCCACCGAGTTTCCATAAGCTAGCTGGACAACTTCCTCACATGCGAAATTTGGTCCCGAGTGGGATGCGAACTCACAGCAATAAAGGGCTAGTGATTACCCGTCAGAGATCATAACCACCCAACCATGGAGGGCCTTTTTCATTTCTAATCCGGTGTTTGAAGTTAGATTTTTAATATGAAATGTTAGCAATAAATGAGTAATTTTATTTGATTACAAATGTACCAATACTTAGTCTTAACAAAATGGCGATCATACAATATGTTTATATCACTGTAAATTTATAACTGTGGTAGATAAATTACATAATACAATCAGATTAAAGATAAATGTTTAAGACGTTATCGTAAAAATACAATGCAAAAAAATAACCGTATTAATAACTGTTGATTGTAAGATATGATAAATTGATTTCTTATAAGCGACGCACGATTTCAACCAAGTTACTGGGGTAGCTAAATATGTATGTATGGTATTTCATATAAAGCGGTATCATAACATTTGTTGGGCACAATCCTTATAAAATTCACAACGTGAATTCAAATAAATCGAACTGACTAGTTGAATCGACTTGCTCAAATTACGGTCAAATATGATATCAAGTTTTAATAGAGTTCCAAAATTAACTTAAAGCTTATGTTGTCAAAAGCTACTTATTTTGTTTCATATCGCCAGCACTTTTGGGATTAACTGAATTAGTCGGCCTGTCATTTAGGGATTTATTCTTTGAGTTTAAAGTATCTGATAAAAGTGTATATGCCGGAAATAATCTATATGCAGTATAAGCTCTGAAAACGCCAAAAGTCAGTTTTTTTTCTGAGAAAACTATTGTTTACAGAAGAGAAAAATGGAACTTGAAAATCATGTGACTTGAGAATTCCAGTTTTCAGAGTCCGCTTCTCAGGGGTTATAACTGTATTCGGTTCAAATATGCAGTTGTTTGATGTGGTCTCATTATCCAGTTGAGGTATGGGGGAGTTATTAATAGCCGGTCCGGAAATAAGTGGTTGCTATGAAAAGGTGGTCGTAATATTGAAGTGGTCGCTAGAGGTTTCATTGTGTTTGCATCAGAGATATATCACCCCACCGTGACGAACCGTACGGCCAAACCAGAAAACTGTTTCATCATTTGAACCTCAAACGTATGACATTAAAAATAAAATATGTATATATAATCCGACACGAATTTACCAAGATCATACTTCAGTGCCCGATTCGATTGCGTACACAAAATTATAGACTGAAATTGAGGGATATAATTTCAGTGTGATTTAATAAGAAATACAATATCACATTTAAACCACGAACGATCTCTCCGTGTATTTTATCTAGTAAGTATGGAGAAGTTTAAGCTTGTACATCAAATGGACGATGTCAAGTCGTACAATAAGTTAATGTCTGTATACCAATATTTGTATTGTGTATTATATTTTTGTCTGAGAGTTAATTTTCACAATTCATATCTTAATATTCTCTCTGAAGGGATTTTATCTCCAAAGTTAGGTAGCTTAATATCGCCTATGTTCATACATTTGATTATCGATCAGAGTTTAGTCAGTACTATACAGAACCAGGGTGCCCATATCACGTGACTTTGGCGTCATTTTCTTTTGGTAATATGACAAGAAAAGTTTATCAACAAACCGCTCGATCCGAAATCTTCAACTTCACGTAAATTCTTTATTTCTTTATCAAATATGACCAAATAAAGCGAAGGCTAAGGCCAAAATTGTGGACTTTTCATTTCATTTTAAACATAATACATCATCCTTATACTATCCTTATACCATAAAAATCCTTTACGCCAGATGTCAAATTAAGAAAGTACATGTGTTCAAGTAAATGAATTAGTTTCATTGATGTACTTTTATACAGTTTACAAATACATTGTACAAGAATTGTCGTCTGGTTATTGACTCCTGGTTTCATTGTTGAGCAGAAATTGAGGACATTATTCGGAAGGAACATGATTAAAATCGATCTAAGATAAATAAATCTCCAACCTGTTACAATGAGTGAAAGGTAAATAGAATCTAAACAGAAAGTTTCGTACAAATGTGTCACTTCTAACACCACAGGTGGGAAATAACGAAACATTATCACCATAAAACATACGCGGATCTAATAAATGTTCTCTTGGCAGAAAATCGATATAAATTGGTTTCGAATTGTGTGATATTCTTCTTGAAATAATTCATTGAATGAGAAATGCATTGAACTAAGGCGCGTACACATGCACATCATTCTCAGCTCTCTACCATATACATGTATACATATTTGTATAACATTATGAATAAATTCTTTTACGTAAAGTACCGGACTCACCCGAGTTAAGACGAGCCAGTACAGGCACGAACGGTGTAACATCAAACAAGACTGAAACTCATTACTTTGAAGTTTTCAATAAAAAATGATGACACTTAATTATATGACAGTTAATTGAGAATGTTTAGCCAATATAAATCAATGACAATAAGCTAATATCAATATACGTTAAATCACTTAAATAAAATCGAATGTTTTACAATAATATTCAACTTATGACTTAGCAGTAATGGCACTAATAGTTACGTACGGACAAATTCGACATTGCTTTTAAAAGTCTTCTTTCGGGACTTGTTTCTTTAAACTTTGTTAAGTACTTTTGTACACATAAATTTGTAATATCGACACAAGGTCATACATTAAGTCACACGTTAACTCCGTACCACAAGAAAAGTATTGACCAAAATTAAAAAATCTGAACAAATACAGTAATATCTCATTTAGAAACCATTTCAAAATTAAGACCACCTCTTATTATCGGGCGGTGTTTACCTGTATTTCTATTATATTCCAACTTGATCAGAAGACTAACTATTAAAACCTTTTGGGGGCATACATATCGCGGTTTTACTTTACCTAAATATACTTGACATGTTTTTACAACTAATTTGATCGAAATGTATTATTGGATATCACAAAATGTAAAAATTAAATGGCGTCGTTATTCTGCACTAAATATTATTTTGTAAAATTCAACATTTGATCTCAGACCTGGTTTCATTTCGTTGTAAATTCACTCTAGTAAAACATTATCTATGAAGTGTTTCTGATGACATATCTAGGGATGTAAGTAGAAGTCTATATATACATAAAAGGAAGAATGAGAAAATACAGTCTTTATGTAAGTCCAACAGTACGGGTGATATCAGGTAACTGATACAGTTCAACCTCCCCAAAGCGGCCCTCTCTTGAGTAACAACCTCTCAACAACAACATGCTTTTTGCTTCTCCCAAAGGGTGCTGCTTTGGAGAGGTTGCACTGTATATTATAATGATATTTGTCGATATACAGATCCAGGTAAAAGACAACGCAAGATCTTAAGTATTTTCTCCACTTGAACATAGTCAAAAACGACGTTAAATCGAAGTTATTAAAATTTTGTCCAAAATCTTAAATGCCATCATGCTATTCAGTCACAGATCACGTGATAGATGTAAACCCCAATCACGCTTCTTCACTTTCGTGGTTGTTATATCATAGACCACGAACATAACTCGTAGTTCAATTCTGATATTTTTCTAGAAAGTAGACGAATCTGTGGATTTATAAGGATGCATTCATTATACTGTGAAAACATCAGACTGACACCGAATGGTTCAACCAGCTCTTACTTTAGTCAAATAAGAAAACTTCATACTGTCGCGCATCGATCTCTGCACTAGCAAAGAAATACAGTCAAACTGAACATTCAAAACGAGAATGATATCATATTAGTATTAACAAATGAATAGTTCGAATATTTTATATTATTGCAATCATTAACAACACTTGGTTAGTTTCATGACACAATAATTGATACAATTTACCAGACTAATCACACACATTGACAAATTTAGATACGATCGAAAATGTGTGTTTACCTTATTCGAACTTTTGTTGATTTTACAGCCATTTGTAAGCAACATATCAGACAGAATCGAACATTACTGAATGTAATACAGTTTTAATTATTTCTGCACCGGTATTGACTTACAATCGACCGTGAATAATGTTCCTAGGCATATCAGCTTTTATAAAAGGGAAATTGTCCTTGTTGTTTGTGCAATTTATATTACAGTAACAAAAACTTTAATACGCAACAATTGGTATAGCTCTGACATATCAACACAATTATAACCAAACTTTATAATCATACGAACATTTGTCACGCACACCTTTTTCCGGTGTTAAAGTATTCCACATATAATGTACGTGTGTCGAGTGCAGTTTCATAGGCACATTAAAATCTCGATCAGGGGCCGCCTTAATATTACGACCATCTCATTATAACGACCGCTTATTTTCGGACCAGTTTGCAATATTTACTCCATATTCAGCTCAACAATGAGACCACCTCAATATTAGGACCGATTTATTGGTACCAAAGCTTGTCATAAAAATCAACGTTTTACAATACACCAAGTTTGGAAATGTTCATATACCAGAACAAATATACAAGTTATTAAAGAAGTCATTAATTGATTGGTTTAATTGATAGTTTAGTTTTGTAAAATGTTAATGGGATACTTAGCGAGTGGTACCATAAGATACAGTGCACGGCACGGCACGGCACGGGACGGGACGGGACTGAATGGAACGGGACGGGATTTTAGGTTAGTGAGTACGTTGGGTTTTAGGGTGTTCGATTTACAGGGATTCACGGCCGTGGAAAAAGTGATATTAGTCGAGAAGTTGCAGTAATTAGATCAATGACAAAATGCTATAAATACTGATATTATAATCATAGTTTCGTTTCGGGGGAGTCACATGAATCGAACAATTTTATCATTCAACTTATACGTGTAATAAGAAAATAGTGACGTGTTTTCGAACAACTCAACTTAAATTCAAGTTAATTCTCTGGTTCATTGATATTTAATACTAGTATAATGAAAGTATTATTTAATGTCTGCATGATTTATTATAATTTAGTCAACATACAAACGCATCTTATCTAAGATATAAAATACAGAAGTTTTTTTAGCTCATTGTTATTTAGGTTTATCATTACGTCGCTAATGCAAGTTGAAGAGATTCTAGAATCTAAATCAATATTCTTTCAGTCAATGTTGATATTTCAAGCGGTTATTTATTAACTGATCAAAGCGAAAAAACGTTTGAACGTTTGAATGTTTGAACGTCAATTAATAATCTAATGATAAACGCCGCGCGGTGATATATCACACAGTGTGATACAAGTGACAAAGATTTCTAAATAAAGAAGTGATCTTGGTGCAAAGTAATAGATATGACTTCGGACGTTCCTGAAAACAAGACATGATCGGCGGAGTGCTGTATACATCCATATTTTAAAATAGTTTTTATGTTTGATGAAGCGTTATTCCTATAACTTTAAAGAAAAATGAGAGGACGTGAACGAACTGTTCAAATACGTGGTTATGGTATGTGACTTGTAATCTCTAATTGTAAGTTCGAATCCCTTTCGGGATCAAATTTCACATGCGAGGGAGCAGTCCAGCTAGCTTACCTAAGGTCGGTGGTTCTACCGAAGTGTAATCTTAGGGTCTTCCTCTAGCGTTAAAGCTGGAAACCTGCCAAATGGCCCTGGCTGTTGGTGCAACGTTAAGTAAGGGTGAAAAAAAACACATTAATAAATAACATTTTTATTTCTATTGCGTCCATGGTAATGTGTGTATCGTACCCCGGAGCACGCCTTTTTACAACAAAATCTATAGGAAATTAACGTAGACAAATTTATTTATTTATTTATTTATTTATTTATTATGTATATAAAGGACACATTTTACATACCCTTCTTATTTTTTATTTGTGGTATTATTATAATTTTGTTTTCGTCATGTTGACGTTTTTGCACGTATTATGATAATGCAAGTCCAATATATAGAAACAGGTACTTCATATTTAATATCAACCGTAAGTTAATATATATGGATGTATAAACATGTCATTAAAATGCCTACTTGATCGCTACATTTAATGTTAAGACTTTTATGTCGGCTAAATACAATCATCAAAAGAATGTGAAGTGATATTAATCGACAGTTTTTACAATTTATTTAAAAAGTTGTCTGGATGTCACATGATAAAGAATCGGCACTTCAAATATTGCAAGTTTTTTTAACAATCAGTGAAAGTTATGCTCTCCATAGGAAAGACCAGGTTTAACAGACATAATCTTATATAGTGAAACTCATCGTTTTAGAATAAATATGAAAGCATGTGATAATAATGGTAACTACGCATGGAGACATCTTGTGGAAATATTTGTAAGTCCCATTCATACGAATGTTGCTTTTCTCATGAGAAATCTTTGGTATAAAATATTTTAATAATCCATGCGGTTTACAAGCTTCATTTGAGTATAGAAAGGTCCCAGTCAATTTAATAATCGTGAGTCGAAATCGGAAACTGCGTTTTTTTTCTTGGAGTTATAGAAATACAGGTAAACCTATAGATAAAGGCTACCACACGTGGAAAAATACTGGTCAGGTTCACCTGTACAGTAAGGCGTTTAATCGCTCAAGTATAGAAATTAATACGTGCTAAGTAAACTTGTTCCCGTACCATGTTGCTGTACACCAAAGACAGCGTACAGACAGTCAACCAGTTTACCATGAGCCAATCTAACTTTGACGAAACTAGGGTTCGAAATAGTCCAGCTGTGATGTGACCATGAAAATACATATCAGCCTTTGGTGTAACCATAGAAACATGGAACTAGTCAAAAGTTTGTTGTAACAACAGCAATATGAACTGTTGTAGAACGAGAACCAGTCTTACGGCAGTTTGAAAGAACATACATGCGTAGAATCTTTCTAAAGTTGATGTAACTACCGAAATAATCGCTAAGTCGACAACCCGTCAAAGCTATCCAATTAATGGTTTTATCGATCATAGTATTGGAGATTGAGGATTTAATAAAAGAGAAATATTTCCTTGTTAAAATAAACGCAATTTATTGATATATCGAGTTTGAAGGTTTGCAAAACAATTTTCTATTCATAGTACGAACAATTTAATATTTAGAGAGGTTCAAGTGATTATCGCAGCCATAAATTTTCTATGAGCGTAAACGTTCTTTTTCGGGGTTATTTGTAATAGACCGCACGCCACAACTTATCAAGATATCGTTTATTTATGAAAATATCGTTTCATGTTCAATAGCTAAACGTGTCTTATTTCGGGCAAATACTTTTATTTTGTATAATACTGTCGACATTGAAGGAAACCATTACCGTTCATGTGTCAGTATGTGATTATTTTGTTGTATCTTGTCTGTCAACAAATAGCATTTGTCATCATTATGGTTATAAATATCTTAACTTTAAATATAAGAAAAGTAATGATTTATGAATTATTCTATTAGTTAAAGTGACAAAAATTTCAATCTTTATTCGTGTGTTTTCTGTAGAAAAGAATATACGTAAACTAGACTACACTGTATGTTCTATTAATTTTATCCCTTGTACAATGGCCAATCAAAAAAATGAAGGATATTGAAAAATCCAAACTTTTATATAAGCTAAAACTATTTATTTTCGTAGTCATATACTTTTATTTCTTTCAGAAATGTAACGAATTAACCAAAAGATAAATGTCCGTCCTACTCCAACGTAAAATGCATGACACAAGTTTACGTGATACAAACAGTCTTTGTCAGGACAATATACACGTTGTCTTTACTTTCTGACTAACTTTGTGAAGAAATCCTCGACTAACAATTACATTGGTTGAAGAACAAAAGTTTTAGAAGAAAGTCGGAACCACAACATTACATAGTTTTATGTTAAACTTATGTGAGTCAGATGCACATGACAATTTTATACAGAACTATTTTTGTCAATTAAGATCGGTAGATTAATTATCTGTGTTTGATTACATTATACATGTACATTTTTTATTTGTAAATTCGAACTATAGTTTGTTCAGTTTGTGTTGAAATGTCAACCCTCTTTTATTCAAATCAGCTGCGACAACTCAATATTCTAAACAAGTTATTTCTTTGTAGCAAATCTCAAATACCGAGTTTAACACTTACTGACTACATGAAATCATAAACAAACAGTTCAAATTATTAACTTGTTAACTTACTTTGACAATCGGAATGCGTCAATATCCATAGCAACCAGACCACTGTTACCATCCGGGTCACACAGGAAATATCCCACCTCGCTTCATCCGTCGTTAAACTCGGATGATTTATTCAGCAGAGTTCTTACAAATAGCCAGTTAGGGTTTTAATCGTAGAAATTTAATAAAAGAGAAGTTGATATCTATCCGTGTGGAGATCAAATAGTGTTCAACTGTTTAGAGTGGGTTTACTTGTAATAATCTTTTGCCTATAGTTCAACATGTAACCGTATCAATTGAAGCCGTAGTCTTAACGATTTCACTGGAAATCGAAGAACAGTTTATTGGTCTACCGACTCGATAAAAATATCGATTTCAATGAAAGTTTACGGGGACATATATTTTCTATACTTGATAATGATCATTTATCCTACACAATTTAGAACTTCAGGAGTTCAAATGACTGCAATAAATAAGAAGCATATCTTCGTTTATTTGCTTGAAATGTGCTTCAAAATGAATTCAACATACACAAAACCATAGATTATTTTTAGCTGTTATCTACTCATGAAAGCATTACCTATTTATTTGCTGTTCAAGAAATATAAAAACCATGTAATATATTTACATATAAAATCGCATTGTTCGTTTTTTTATCATTGATGTCCGATTAAGAAACATAATCCACGCCTTTATTTATTGAAGAAGAACGCAAATACTTTGATTTACAAGGTTTTTAAGGGCTTATATTTCGAACTGATCAGATAAGCAACAAGTAAGTAATTCAATCGAACTGCTCATCTGTAACAAGAAATGTATCCATTAAAGATTTACAGTCTACATATCCACCAAATCACGGGTTAAGTTAGGGTTTTCTGTCTAGATGAATAATGAACTGGACACGAGCCTGTTTCCTGAAGAATTATTTAAAGTTGGGTCTTGCTCAGAATGAATTTTAATATAAACTTAAGACGTGGTTTGAAACTGCCTCTGTATTATTTCCATATGGCATGGAGGCGAACCAGTATTTTGACTGCAAAATGATAGCACCATACTGAACAGACTGTCATAGAATTTCCAACATGTTTTTTTTTCAGATGTCTGAGAGACGATCACCAGCCTTGTACTCGTATAGACCCGCCATTGCAATGTTGGTCTTCATGTCGGCGTGCCTTCTTCAGAGTCATGGCGTACAACTACGATCACGATTCTTTGTAGGTATTTAATTCATTATTTTTTTATTTATAACATGATGTGAGGACCACTTTGCCTTTTTATGTCGCCAACAGCTCGAAACACATACCATTTTAAAAATTTAATAGCGATCAGGAAGGGAAATTACTCCGGAAACCGTTTGATATTCAACAGAACTTGTCTCCCTTGATATACATTTTCTGCCGTTTCACTTGTTGAAGGTCATGCTACTGAACTTACGGCATATCAAGAAACTAAGCAGCAACTAATGACTAACAGTCATTACGATGTGAACTCAAATGTTATCCGTACATAAGAATATTGAGTTTGATTGAATGAAAAGCAACCGTAGTAGCTTAGTGCGGGACTGTTTCATGAATAACTTGCACATTTGTGTTGATGAAAAAATTCTTAATCTGGTCGTATAAACGTGAAATTATGAGCAAGCGTTTATAAAAGTCCCAGTTATTATTTCCAACGCATATTAGTATGTGATCCGTAGAACTTCCGTTTCCTAGATGTAATTCAGCAGTATATGACTGATAGGATGCCTTCATTGTTAGCGAGTTTGTTTCAACTTGAAAGTAGCTCAATTTCTACTTTGTGTCAACAGGAGGGAAAATAGGCTGCCAATATGGATCCATCAGGTATGCAATAGCAATCAATAATTCTATTTTTTTGTTATTTCTTCAGTGTATCTTAAATGGCAGAATGGACACAATGATGGTTGGCTATTGAATTTTCCTATTAATTGGATCTTGGCAGACATTTGATAGTGTTCACAATTAAAACATAGTGGAGATTATCTAGGCCTTCATAAATTATGTTGAAAACCAATCTCAAATGGTGCTGAGCTCAAACTTCAGTCCATTAACCCTTTGCCTCATAAGCGTATTTTGGACTCTTTCCAAATTAAAAGCTAATTTGCAAAACATAAATTTATGTAAGACAATTGGGTTATTTCTCTCTGACAGAATGGAAAACACTGTGGCACAAGAAGACATTACTCATTACAATCAATGGCTACTTTTACCGCAATGTTTTCGAAAGTCATCTGCTTCAGATGCAAGGAAATGCGGTATTATGAGGCAAAGGGTGAATAACAAGATTTGCTGACTTCCGGTATAACTTAAAACATAGATCAAAGTTCATTTGCGTTAATTATACATCTTTTTCTCTGAGTTGCTTGTACAGTTCTTTGTCCATGAGTTTCAAGTTGCCAAATCATATCACAACATATCACTCAAGCATGTAATTATCAGTGACTTTGGAGTCCAAAACTGATATTCACAGACTATTCCTCAAATTTTAAGAGATGGGCTCATGCTTTGCAGTGGATCACTGAAAACTCCTTCAATTTATCAACACATATCCCAAAATCTAATATTCACATTAGTCCAATGTTTCTTATTTGGCCTTTGAAGTAGATATCATCATGTATAATGTACATTATGACAATCAAGAGAATGACTTTCAAGAATAGTTGGTCAAGTACCACTTATCATTTACCAGCAACATTTATGGAGTACAAATTACAGAGGAAATACTGGGATATTTTGAGTAAAATCAAGACTCAGATCTATTTCGTTTCAAGTGTATTTTATACAGATACTGTACATTAACTAGCATTCAATCAGCAATTGAGCAAAATAATAAAACAAATTGATGTAATAATATGAAATGTTTATTTTTACATTATTTGCAGTGACTATCAGCACTCCCGACATCGTGATGACAAAAATAAACAATGGAAGTGGAACAAACACATCAATGTAAACATTGCAGTCCTTTGGTTTGGGATTGAGACTGATTCCCTTTTCTCTGAATTAAAAATGTTGGAAATATAAATAAGTAGAAAAAAACAGGAACCAGACACAAATAGAGAAACATGAAAAGAAGAATGAGAGTGGTTGAAACAAGAAACAAACAAGTGATATCAGTGACTTGTACAATGAAAGACAGACAGACATCCAAGCTCAACTTGGTTGTATGCTATAGCACGTATCACACACTATGATGTATTGCAGAAGGGGGAACTAAATATAAGAAACATAACAGGTCACATCTCTACATGCATTGCAATAACTGAATAATCTATCTCTTGTTTCGCAGCTGATTTGTAAAAAAAAAAAAAAACATAAAAAAGAACAGATGTATCGCATCTTGTTTTTACAGACTCAAATGATTTCAAATGTTGACACAAAAACCACATGTCATAAAGAAAGTATAATTTGTAACATACATGTAATTCAAAAATCACAATCATGCAATCTGTTAAAACTCTTAAAGCATAATTGCAAGCAGAAAAGATAATGTATCTCGTTACAATTATTTCTCTAACTCCAGTAAATCAACAGTCAAATCAGGTCAACACATTTCTGCACAAAACCTAAACAAAATATCCACGTATGTAAGTTTAACAAACTATTTTATTCGTGACTCTTAAGTTTGAGCATTTTCTGGACACCCTGTTTCGGATATTATGTTAATATTTGTAGTATTCAAAATTATACAGTTATGCTTCCTGTTTACATCACAGAATACCAAAATACAAACAAAATGGAGTTAAAATGTACAAAAATGCTTCATACTATAGAAAACACAATGAAGATACAGTCAGAGGCAGGTACATACTATATCACTCAAATAAGGAATCACTGACACAAGTCAGAACTAAATCAACCAGGCATATTTCAATTTTAATACATTGAAACAAAATGACCTTTAAAATACATTTTACAACCTAATCAACACATGTTAAATGTTGTTTTTACCTTTTTGACTAATTTGTTGACAAATATTTTGAATAATACCAAAAACTGAACTTAAATACATTACACTATTAAAAATTTATTCTGCTTTTGCACTTAAATATAGTAGTAAGCCCGTGTGTGCTTGTTTAAAATAAATAACTGCACTTTACCACAAGAAATAACACCTAAAATATATATCAATATGTAACTTTCACATGTAAACAAAATTCAAACAGAAACAAAAGTCTTGCTATTATAACTAATTATGCTTAATATAAAGAAATCTTATAAGAATGATATTTTAATAGAAATTAGAATAGAAAATTTAAAGACACAAAAATAACACAGTATAAAAGACTTCCACGCAGCATTGAGGCAGCGCTAAAGTCAGTTTAACATGAAAATAACTATGTTCACCTATCTACATAATGTATGAGCAATGGCTTAAATCAAAATGACATGTATAAGTCAGGATACTGTAATCTGATAGCTTGCAATGAATGAAAAATTGGAAATGGTTGATTTGTGAATGTACAAATATAATTATATTAATAATTATACTTATGATACATGAACTATTTATAAAATGGACTTGATGAAGTTCTGTACAGCTTTTGTAACTAAAATATAATCTTCTTTTATACATTTCTCACAAACAGAATTTACCTATACATACATTCTCCAACATATAAAGACTTATACTTTGTTCAAGTCTAAGAACACACAAGAAACAACTGAAAAACAATGGAGAAAAACAAATCTCTAAATATCTCATTATAATACAATAAGAAAACACAGTGAGAAAAGATATCAATCAGTCTTTAAATTACTCCACGACACACATTTTCCCATGGACACATAAAATATATATATATATATATCCAAATTGAACATCTAAATTAAGTTAACACAGTCACAGGGTACTTTTAATATATAACTATATACCACACTTGATTCCTGCTACAATGTATCCACAAATTGTGACAATTGATCTTGTGGGGCCAATTGATTCACTTCAGTGTCTTGTTGTAAACTATGACTTATATCTAGTCCAGTATTCTGTACTTGTGGCACAGAATTATGAGATTGTAACTGTGGTAACATCACCTGATCAGAGTTCATTTGATTAAAGTCTGTGGGCGCACCCTGCATATTGGGATGCGGTGACTGATTAGGAGGTATGTTATGATGGGGTGACATTTGTGGTTGACGTGGCGATGGGGTGGGTTGTGGCGAGCGAACAGTTTGATGTAACGACGATGATGGTGGTGAACGCACTTGTTGCATTATGTTTGAATTCACATTCTGTTGAGACAACATTTGTGGACTGACTGGCTGACCACCAACCACCCCTACCATCTGCTGCTTCAACTGTTGTTGCTGCTGTTGAACTTGTTGCATCATTTGATGGTTCGAGTTTTGATACTGATGCATGTTATCACCCTGGAAACGTTGTTGCCCATACGGCATCTGGGTTCGTTGTTGTACTTGATTAAATTGAGGATTGAAGTGACCACTCATTTGTTGCTGCTGACCCATTTGTTGATGTTGTTGGGGCTGCTGCTGTTGTTGCTGTTGTTGTTGTTGATGTTGTTGCACTTGCAATCTCATTCGCTGATTCCACATATCCTGTTGTTGCGACATTAATGATGGATTCTGCTGCATATTTTGCATGGCCATTTGCTGATTGGTAGGGCGAGGCTGCATCTGATTTTGAGTGAGGCCACCACCAGGTTTCTGTTTAATGAAAGCTGCCATCAATTGTGGATGGGTTTTAAGAATAGATATCACCTGCTGCTGTTGCTGAGGTGATGTTGGCGACTTCAGTGTACGAATCAGCAGATCCAGCGCATCATTCGCACCTGGTGGACGTGGTATCATCTGCCTATTAACAGTCATACCAGAGTTCACATCCACACCACCAGGATTCATAGCAACCATACTCGGGTTCTGGCCTGTCATACGCTGCATCGGTTGCATTGGTCTCATCTGAGCCATGCCTGGTTGATTCTGTGGAAAGTTCTGTGGTATTGTAGCTTGTGCCATGGTCTGTGGCTGCTGTTGAGGAGGCAATTGTTGACTTTGCTGAGACCATTGTTGAGGCATACTAGCTTGTGGAACAACACCACTGGGAGTAACCTGGGGCTTAGCCTTTGGTGGAGGCATGGTGCTAAGGGCAGGTTTCCCAAGACTGCCAGTAATAGTTTGACGCTGAGCTGCTTCTTGCGCTTCCAGGGCTGCCTGCATAGCAGCTGGTGGTGGACCACCAGCAGGTTTACCACCACCAGCACCAGCCATAGGATGAGATGGCACAGCACTAGTTTGAGAAATTGGTGGGCCAGTATCCCGTGCCATGGTGGCCATACGACGTCTCATTAGCTGAGCCTGTTGTAATCTATGCTGTAACTGCTGCTGACGCAATTTGTGCTTAATCTGAAGACAAAATGGCACTTGACACTTTTGTTCATTACAATGTTTAGCATGATAACAGCAAAGAGCAATAAGCTGTTTGCAAATAGGACACCCAGAGTTTGTCTTTTTGCGACACTGTTTTGCATGTGCCACAACACGTTTCATCTTATGACAACTAGGTAAGCGACAATTAGCGTCCCGGCACCCACATGCATGAACCAATGATTGAATGCACCGCTGAATAGACTGTCTGCGGTTTTCCTGAGGATCTTGTTTATCTCCTGATGATGAGCCATCGTCGAGATCGAAGCCAAGACGGTCCATTTTATGGTTATGACCATCTCTGTGGTAACAAGTGTTGCAAAGGTCAAAGTCCTGAAATATGTAAGAAACTTATTAGAAACTCCTGCAAGAAACAAGTCATGCATATAGCAAATTCATATAAAAAGGTCCAGTTTTTATTAGAACAGGTACATACAGTCAACCAGCAATGCACATTACAATGTTCTTCCATATCCTACTTACAAATATAAGCACAACAAATGTAAAATTTAGGCTTAAAAATAGAACATCATTGTGTTCTGGAATACAATATGCTGAGAAAAGGCTTTATTTCAAATATGAAGACTAAATAATAACAGCAGATTGTTCTTCAAGGCGAAAAAGGCCATTATCAACATAAATCCTCAAAAAAGATAATGCAAATTCACCAATGTATTCGAATCCGATACATGCATTTGTAAGTTCAATCTTCTATCAATGGACATTAGGCAGTCAATGCATTCACAGTGAACACTTTAACTAAGGTGAGAAAATAAAATCAACAATATATATAAATAATGGGCCAAGTCTTACAATGTCACATTATGACAGAGAGATTAGATGGCATGCATGTAAACTGGTCATTAGGACATTGTAATACAGGGTCCAATATAATGTCCTCCCTGTTTTACGTACATTTTGCCCACTTACCGTACAAACTGTACAATGCCATCTCGTCTCCACTTGGGCTTCGCACGTGTTGCATGTATACACAAAGCTTTCTTTTCCCTGATTATGAAGCTCATACAGAAGGGCGATGGAGGAATATTTAGCCCGACGTAATGAGGAGAATTCATAGTGCTTATCTCTAGCAAGCGTAAGTAAAGCATCACGACCATCCATAAGTTCACAACTCATATGTGGATCAGGATCGTGTATGGGAGGCAGATTGTATGCAGCTTGTTGAGTGTGAAGACGAATCACAAAGAATACCTGAAATGAAAACAGTTAAATTAGTCTTGAGCAAATTTTTACATAACAGTGCATTATCTCAAATGACAAATGTTAAAGCTGACCAGACAATCAATTTATACAATCCAAGACAAATTAAATTTGACAAAAATAATGTACTAAACAGATTTCTAACTTGAAATAAAGCATCAAATTAACAAAACATTCACAACAATGGTTTACCTCCTTGTGTTTTTCCATGGTAGAGTATAATTTAGCAGTGAGATCATTGCCACCATGCGGAAGATTGAGCTTCTTACAATTTGCTTTTCTATTGTTTTTGTTGTTTTTATTATTCTTTTTCTTGTTCTGATTCTTGCCTTTCTTTTTACCAACACCATCCTGAAAACAACATCAAACATTAGTTAGAACATAACACATACATGTACAATGCCATACAGCTATAATGCAAGCTAAATGTTCACATTTATTATTCAACAACTGACTTAATCAAACACTGAAGTGTCATTTATGTACATTAGGCTTGCAGCAATTCACTGGATTTATCATTTAACCATCTATTAGAACAATTTGCACATGGGAGTTTATACAAATACCAATAAGTGAAATGATAAGAGAAAATTGTTTTAATGTGATCTGAATGTGCAATGTTTCAAGAACTGTCATGATGAAAACATTACACATACCACTTGGCCAGGTTCATCGCCATCATCAGCTCCAGTACAAGCATCAGCCTCAGCTGCTGCTGCTTCTTCCTCCTCCCTTTTACGCTTCTCTTCCTCCTCCTGTTCTTTAATGACATCTTCAAGAACATTTGGCCAGAAGTCACCCTCAAAGTATGGCAGATCAGTCACCATAGTAACATTATTTTCAATGGAATCTTTATAAATATCCTGCAATGAAGAATAATCAAATTAACCATATGCATACATGGGGAAATGTTGAAAACATCAAATTCAGTATCTGGTACATATCTACCATCATTTTATGAATTTAATAAGAACTTGCTGTATTGTTGGTAAACAGAGTAATATGTTCCTAATTTGGTTCTCAGGCAAGTTACTTATACCCAATATCAATGAACAAAAGCTATAGATTTAATAGAATTTCTGATAGGGTGCAGAGAGTTTCATACCAGCCAATTATACATATAATCTCACCTTATAATCTATAACAATTCTTTCTATAAGAGCTTTGTCTAACATCTTCTTATACCATTCTTGCAGTCTTTTAGGTTTTGGAATCTTCTGTTCAGGTGGATGGCAATGAAATATGTAGTCATCTCCCTCACTTGGTGGGCAAGCCCAAATATGAGCCCAGACATAGCCAAGGGATTTGACATATTCTAAATAACCTATGAGAATTTCATGATATACTGCAGTGCGCAGTTGTCGTGGTTGAAAGAAATGTACACTGTCAAGATATGAGATGTACACACGTCTGAAATAATAAAGTACGTGGAAAGTGAACTTGATAGGAATATTTTAAGCATCAGTAATAGATAAAAATAATCATAACATATTCAGGAGTCTTGCATACTACTTAGAAATAATTGGACTAAAATTAACTCCTTAATCAGTCCAAATAACCATCCTTGAATGAAATATGCAATATACCTGGTATTTGGATGTTGACATTCAGAGCCATATTCCTGAACATGCATACCAAAGAAACACACATCTGTACCATCAATCTCTTCAAACACAAACATGGACTTTGCTTTATATTGGAACTGTTCAGGAAAACTTCCATTATCAACAAACCTGAAAATGATAAATAATCACCATCAACTATTCATTGTAATAAACATTATGTTTCAAAACTTTTTATAAGAAAAAAACCGTGTGCATGAAAAACAGTTATGTAATAATGAGCATGCATAATAAGTAAATAACATAAAAATTAAAGCATAAGAAAATATGCACTACAGATAAGATTACAATTAATGCACACTGAAAACAGTTAAATGAAACTTTAAAGTCAATTTATTTCACCATAAAACTGGTGAAGTACTAGCCTGAGCTATAGTTGGGCTTTTGAAAATAAAACACCACTAGCCAAAATATACAAGTTTGAGAAAGTTCACTAGCCAGAATGGAAATTTAACAGCCCCAGGCTTTTCGGCAAGTGGGTTAGCACAATGACTGAGAGAGACAGTGAAGAACTTACTTGGTTTTCATTCCTGGTCTGACTTCAACTAATTTATCAGAACTAGATAGCACTTTAATAGAAACTTCACCGGCACCGGCATCTTTCTTCTTTAAGAATGTGTTTATACGGTTCTCTAAGTAGTTACCTAACTTTGAACCAGGCAAACCTGTAAGAAAAACAATAAAAAAAATAAAAACTGAAATGAGTACATTAACCACAAAGCCTTTATCAAAAAAATTATTTCTAAGAAATGAAATTAACACTTTCAAGTTCTTATTTTTTCCTCAATCATTTATTTTAATACTAGTGTAGATGAAATGTTCTAACAGTTGTTTAACATATCATATACAAAACGAATACTGACTTGGCATTCAAACTATTCAATTTTACAAGCATTGTTACAGAGTGAATCATTTTAACAACATCTACTCACGTTTTGCACAATATTTGTTTTCTTTCCTCTTTGCACCTTTTGCCTTCAAACAATTTTCACAAGTAAATCTGAAACACAAGAAATCAAATATTTAAAACACAAAATCACAGATAAGTATAAACATATGAAGATAAGCATATCCTTCAGATCAAACTTAAATCTTTATTATGCACAACAGTGCTCTTAATCTTTCCAGGGATGTTACATATCAGGGAAATTTCTTGTAAATAATTGTATTAATTAATAATTTAGGAATAAAACTTCTGCCAATATTCTAAACATAAGGAACTATTTCCTAGATATAAAATTGGAAAACAACACAAAACTGTCACCAACAAATACATGCTGAATGCATTTAAGACAAGAGATCGTAATTCTTACCCATTATTCCAAATAGGTTCAAAATGTAGCACACATATTTTATGTAATTTTCTACCACATTCATCACAATCTACGAATCTGTAATTAGAAAATGAGAAGATAAGCAACATCACACAAAGAATACAAGACAAAATGTTCACTATGTGCTTAACAAGTGCATCAATCTTATATGTTACAATATAAGAACTGATACGAGTAAAGAGGTTTTATAAATTTTTTGTGAGGAACATATTATAATGGTCTAATAATTTCAATATTTACCTAGAAAAATACCATTAAAATCTAGATAATTACATTTAACATGAATAACAATTAACTTCAATTAAATGTACTTACGGTTCCATTTCTAGCACATCATTTTTCAATTTACGGAACTCTTCCTTTCTCACTTTCCTGTAAAACATCGTTTAATCAAACTTAGACGAAAAGAAAATAACAGAAAATTCTATGAAAAATTGTTTGTATATAACACCAAATATAAAAAGAAAAAAATGTTACAAGGAAAGTAAAACCACGTATCATGTATCATTATATTTACCAGCATACTGTACTTGAAATTTGATACTTCATACAAAATAAAAAAAAATGCAAAAATAGTATCTGAAATACATCTTAAGTGGTAACACTAACTACAGACATAAAACACATTTCACTCTTAGGCAGAAAATGAATTTTCCATATTATGAAACATCCAAATTTAGTAGCAATTTAAATTAAATAGTAACTTAAATAATGTTCAAATTAGAGGTAAAACTTGTATCTAAATGAAAGTGGCTGCAAAAGACTGTTTAACAACCACATTATTTATAAACATAACACTTACAAGGTAGGTTGTGAAGGGTCATCCATCAATTCTACATCATCACCTTGAATCTCTAAGAAACACTTCTCACAGTATGTATATCTGTCAGAGAGAAGGGTACTTGATCTGTATGAGTCCAACACGACCAAGCAACACACACCATTCATGCATGAAATAAAATGGAAGAAAACGCAAAGCATGAGCTCATGTACACAATGAAATGAATGAAGGTGAGATGTTAGTGATTAAAAATGAATTGTTCGGTTCTTCAAACTGTATCTGCTGCTATATATTTGAATTAAAACTAAAAATGCAGAATATTCAGCATTATCTAGGTGTGTAATAAACTAAATTGAATTTTAATCATTCAACTTCTCAGGTTGCGATTAAAACTAATACAAAACTGAGACAGTGGCTTTTCTATAAAAGAATTATGACTATAGGTCATTAACTTCACAATTTTTTACCTGAAGCAACAAATGCAGTGTGACAATAATAAAATATTAAATAACTGAGAATTGCAAGCTCCTGAGAAAACGTTTAATTCATGATCTTCAGAAATAATTCAATTATCTTCAAATAGCTGACCTGATGCAAGCGGTAACTCCTAGATCTGATTTTGTTTTAACTTTTACGTGAATGCCAAGTGATGATGAAATCAAGCAATGTGCAAAAACGTTTAGAAACAAAATGAACAAAGTACAAACATAAATGATAAGCAAAATCAACCACACCATTGCAAACATGTTTATAAGTATACAATGGAACAATTATACAGCTAAAGCATGATGATAGATGCCAACTTTCACACAGCTTTCAGACAAGCACAAAACTTCGAACAGGCAAACAATATAAAATTATTCATCAAGTGTTCTTTAAATCACTTTGTCAGAAATAAAATGCACAGATATTATTAAAGAGTTGTGTGTATAACATTTTATTTTGAGCAATATGGATAGCAAGATTAATTTTAAAACTCAGCTGAAATGTTCAATAACAAGAGAACTTCAATGGATACAGTAAATTAGTGAGGCAATTAATTCAACTGACATAACAGAATAAGACTCATTGAATTTTTCACAATGCATATCTAATCAAAAAATAGATTATTTAAAATGCATTCTGTTTCCTTTAGTGCACTGCTTCAAACACCATCACTAATGAACAAGAAATTCCTTTGTACCAGGCCTACTTCTTACCATCCCTACTTAATAATATTGATTCAAAGTTAATTATATGGAAAGTGTTTCATCATCAATATTTTTCATGAAAAAGCAACATCAAGTTCTCTTTTTTACTTATAAAATTACAATTATGAAGCTGTAATATTGATAGGTCAGAAGAAGTAACAACATTAAGACTTATGCAGACACAGAGCAAAGTAAAACCATGAAGGTTCTTATTCACTAGCAATATACACAAGATGAAAATACTGACCGATTCTGGTAACTGTAGTACACAGCTTCCCGTGGAATAGTACACAATTGTTTTCCATAACAACAGAGTACCTGTGGACTAAATGATTGCTTGATACCGCAACAGTATCCAAGTGACTGCATAACACTGTTTATCTCCTGCTCAAACACTTCAGATAACTGAAAACATCAAATATATGTTTAATACTTTCAAACAGAGAGTAATTCGAGAATCTTTAATAATACAATCTCAACAAAAAGAAACGATAACTTGAAAATTACAAAAAAACAAACAGACTAAAATCAGGCAGTATGTAAGGTACCGTCTCTGCAGAGCAGCACCAATGCTTGTCTGTTTTACATCATACTATTTAATAAGCAATTTTGACCAAAAAATCTAAGTTAAAAAGGCATAACTAATACTATAGCTTTCAGAATAATGGCCCATGTCTTGCAAATAATCAAGTAATCCAAGTGTGATGTTTATATCTTTGAAAGTGTTCGAGCAATGGGCTACATTAAAATTTTTGCGGTGACACAATAATAATAGATTGACTTTTTTTCTAAATAGACGAATTAGAAGTCAAGTAAGATCAAATATGACTGAAAAGTGACTAATACTTCAGAAGATTTCTTCATAACACTCAATTAAATTCAATAAAGATCAACTGATGAAACAGAAATGACGAATACATGAACTAACTTATACCTACCTTAGTACAATATTTATATACACGTGAAGATTTCTTATTATAAACCCATGCATTATCAAACATGAGCCAGACATCATCAACATATTCCCATGGATCTTTGTACTGACCAGTGTCCAGTTTACGTTTAATTGTTGACAGATCCATTGGTTTACGAACTATTTCATAGTAATCCTGAAAATACAATTTTTAAACATTGAAAATTGCAGCCAATCATTAAGATATATTTATGAACATAAAAAAGATATTAAATAGATTTCTATCAACTTCATGAGAGATGACAAACTTCAAATGTTACTTATTGACATAGAAATGCATGTTAATAATTATGAAGTATACATATCATTTCTAACCAATTTATTAAACTACTGACAAATAAAAATTAACACTATGAGATGGAACTTACGGGTATTTGTAAGGCTACTGGGTCAACAGGCTGACGGAATGGCAATGATTCAGGATCTTGTCTATAAAGCTTTTCTAAAGTTGGCATTAAGGCTTGTCTCAATTCATCTGGTTTGAATACTGAAAAATGAAATATAGATTAATGCAACATTCCCATGATACCTTCACTAATATTAGACATTTAAATTTAAAAGCTCATGACAGAACAATCAAAAAAGTTAATCAGAATGCAATATTGGAGAACAATCAATGCATGAAAAAAATACTTAAAATGAGAAAGTTATCACAATAAGCACTTTACAGTTAAAATGAAAATAGAAAAATATCAACAGAAAATGATTCACCATTGAAAGTAAAATCTGCAAAACATTCAAATCAATGTTTATTATTATCTTTAAATTGCAATCATGTAACATCAAAAATAAGAACAATACACAATCAAAGCTTACTTTTTCTGGCTTTAGGTTTACTAGGTGCTGGTGATTGTACAGGTGTACTGGACTGACTGGTCTCCATAGGACTTGGTTTAACATCCTCTGAGTTTTCAGTCGGTTCAGTTTTCGGGGTGGTAACAGCAGCAGAATCTACACTAGGTATCTCTTGTTTCACATCTGTAAGTCCTGGTTCCTGCTTTATCTGTAAATCATATCTTACATTATAATACTAGTTAACGTCAAACAACAGCAGTACTGGCGAAAAGAGTAACTAGTTCAAGCTTTCCAGAAAATTTATGTTTTGTTTTATGTGACTCATTGTCACTGGGGTTTAACGCTGGTTTTTCAACAATTTTTCAGTTATATACAGCGACCGGTTCACCTATCCAGTTTTCCTGGACTGTATATTAACCAGTACTAACTCACCCTTCCACATGGAGTCGGCAACTTCTCCACATATGGAGGAAAATCAACATTTTGTCAAATTTACATGGAAGGGTATAACCTGCCGAGACCGTGAATCGAACCCGGATCTCTAGGTTACAAGTCCAGTGCGCTAACGACTGGACCAGGGCCGCAGCATAAAAAGTTTATTGAAAGAAAAAATGGACACTCATAGTAACTTTGTAACAAACGGAACTTTCAAGAACAATAAACATCTAACACAAAACATAAAACTACTTCAACTACAAGACAGGATTTGTAAATAAACATTTTTTATGTTTTAATCATTCTTAACTCAGGTAATGAGTCATAAGAAAGAAGCATATAATGACAAAAAAACTCTAGGATCACTTACTTCTGACTGAATTTCAGTTTTAATTTCTTGTTTGATATCAATGGCCTTAGAAGCAGTACTAGTGATGGCACCTGATGAGGACAATGAAGTTACAACTGAAGTTGTTGACATAGTTGGACCTTGTTCTGATGAGGCTGGGTTAGGGGATGACAGAACTTCTGTCAGTGTCTGGGGTTGAGTACTGACATCCATAGTTCCTTCAAGTTTTATCTTCTTCTCCTGGTTATTACTAAGGGTAGCAAGAACATCCTAAAAGATAAAAATGTTATTCACATGTATTTTTCTTCATGTTATAAGTGCTTTTGTGCAAAGCAGTGAACTAGATTGATTTACATAATAACTTCAAACACAACAAGAAATAAATCGCTGACAAGATATCTAATGATGTCTTTTTCTGAGGTAAAGACAAAATGAATGAGATCTAGGTCAGTAATTGATTAAATCCAAACCAGATAAATACATCAGACATTTATCATTGCAAAAAACATACTAGTGACATTTTAACAAATTGCCCCAAAGATTGTACAATGTAACTTACCATGCCTAAACTGGTTTGTATTGATGAAGATGTTGCTTGTGAAGACTGTACAGATGAGACAAGAGTATCTGTAGATGATCGACTAGCCATGGATGCAAGATTATTACTTGCTGGCAGGGACTGTTGAATCTGGGACTGACTTGAGCCCATAACCCCCTGCTGATGTACTTGTGGGGACATTCCTCTTGGTTTGTTAGTCATCATATTTGGGTTAGATGCCTGCTGTTGCTGATGTTGCTGCTGAGCCTGCTGAAGATGTGGCTGCAGCTGCTGTTGTTGCTGCTGCTGCTGTTGTTGTTGTTGCTGCTGTTGTTGTTGCTGAGACTGTTGATTCATGACATGATTTCCAGGTAATCTATTACCAAGAGAGTCAAACTGACTATTGTTCAAACCCAGGTTCATCTGGTTAGGATTTCCAGGCATATTCATCTGTAAATATCAAAATTAGCACAACAGTGAGATTTGCTCATCACAATAATTTAGTTAATATTTATATGTTTTAATGAACATAGTTATCAGCCAATTGTATTCAGATAAAAGAGAACATTCATTATTTACAAATAGAAGTACTATTTTGCTGTTAAAAAACTGTTTCTGAGACCAACAATCCAGAGTACAATGAAAACAGTGCACATTTTGTCATTAATAACGAACTGGCAAAATTGTAACAAGTATATTCACACATGAAACATATAAAGACATAAAATAAGCAGAAAAAACATTCATTTACAAGAAGTAGAATATTAAAAAGTTGAAAATTACCAAAGGTGGAGTTGTCCTAGGATGAGGGGCTTGCATACTAGTCATCCTGGGGCCAATATTTTGATTCACCATAAAAGGATCATTCCCAGCTGTACCTCCTAAACTCACATTTGACAATGCATTAGGCATTGGCCCATCTAATAAAAGACAACAATATCTCATTTATATAAATCTACAACACAGATATTTATGGATTAAGGTAATTGCATTTACGAAATTAAGTAACATTGAAAGTAAATTCTTGAAAGAGTAATAAATAAGAGAACACTTGCAACACAAATAGAAAACATAGAAAAGATTCTGCTAATGTATTAAATGTTATTCCAGTAAATATTCATTGGACTGATCAAATGATTTAACATAACATACTGGATGGAGGACGTATTCCAGCAGCATTTGGGTCTGTTGCGGGATGTTTTTCATGAAACTCACGGCGTTGTCGCCTCTTGTCTTCCAATTCTTTTTGTATTTTATAAATCTTCTCAGCAAGAAAGTGATAATATTCCTCCTAGATTCCACAGATAAAAAAAAATTCCAAATTAAACTAATGACATTGTTTACATCACAAATCCAAATGTCTCCTTTTAATGCTAAAAAAAATACTTCACAAAAGAAACTTTGAAAATACAAATTAAGAGCAAGAGGTTTGTAAAACATAACACATTGCTCGTGTATTTCAGAATTACAAAAATATGTACAAATTGTGAAGAAACATATCATGTTAATAAAATAAATAGAACACTGTGATTACTGAATTTCCACATATTTGATGAAAGAAACCATCCTGATACCAGTATTAATGAATATTATTATAATTTTCACATTACAAAGAAACCATCAATGAAAAATACAGCACATTAAGATTTTCACAATATAATATCCAAGGTAAAGACAAGTTTGCAATCATTTAAAAAATCTTTGCAATAAAACAAACAAACCACATCATCATTGTAGTAAATTTTAATGGCATAAAAAGAGCTTCAAATTCTAATACATGATATTTTTACTCACCCTACTATTAGCAGTTTCATACATGTCACCTTCCACTTTTCTAGCATAAGCAACTAAATTATTCATTCTTCTATCTTTCAAAGCAGCAGGGTCCGGAGTAGGAAATATTGCTTGAACCCTGTAGATAGAACCAACCCTTTGTTAGAATTCTTAAGGTAATGAGCCTCATGAAAACATGAATAACCATAAGGCTAAGAAGACAAACCAAACAATCAATCATAAATAATAATAAAATCAACAATTATGTTGTAGCTGGATTTGATGACCGATTCCATTTTGGATTTTTCCATGACCATTTTTGGACATAAACACTTTACTGTTGAATTTCATGTCATTTTACTTGAGGAAATTCATATCTGAGTCAAAAGCACAAAATAAACTTGCATTAATCCAACTATTTACAAATGACAGGTGTCCCTACAGTTACTCACATTGGATCAGCCCTTTGACTTAGTACGCCAATTAGCCAATGAAAATAATGTTTGTAAGACAATCTGACAGATAATTTTTGTAGCAGTAGGACAAACTTCTTTGGACAGCTTAAAATCTCCTATTTCATAATAATCGCCTCAACACATTTTGTTTTTGTCAGACTCGCTGGGCGACCATTATATCATTCTGAATCACAAGACTGTTGTGTAGCATAGAAAGGACTTCCCCTTTGAAAAAAGTGTTTGAAGCATGGAAAACAGCTGTGCCAAGGAAATTGTTTTAATGACTGAAAATCTGTGTTACATATAGTTCTGTATTGAATTCTATTGAAATTACTACTTGAAATTGCTCTTTTTTTCAGATCAAATAAATATGATTTTTCAAGGCAACAATAAAGTACGCTCGCTAGTAATATTTATATCTTCAGACTAATTTCATGATAACAAAATGAATTGTTCAAAGTTCTTATCGTAATCTAGGACAAATGACCAGAAAAAAACAAAATATTTAGGACAACAGTCCCAAGGAAAGGGGGTCCAATCTGAATCACAGACATATTTAGCTGTGGCATTTTATTGAGTACAACTTCATTGTATTGAATTTCCCAAGCCACAAAATTGCTTTTAATAAACAAAATAATCATTTTCTCTCAAGAAAATACTGAACTTAATACTTACAATTTGTATACGAGATGGTTTCGTAAGTCTTGTGTAACACTCTGGTGCCATTCTTTCGTACCACGGTTAGTCTGTGCAATGATTTGTAGTTCATTACCAGGCAAACCACTGCCTGTATTTAACATGGAATTCGTTATGTTCTGGTTTCCTAGCAACTGACTAGCTGCATTCTGTCCACCTGCATTAAGACCTATACAAAGTAAAAAATTAAATATGACACACTTCGATTGTGCATTTAAAGTGGATAAATTAACATAGCTAAACTTAATTAAAGTTATTCTTTGGGGGCAATTCTCTCATTAACTAAAGTTGTCAAGAAAATTATGATGAACAAAAAAAGACAGAAAAGCAATCAAATATCTTTTTTAAGATAGTAGTAATATACAGTGTATATATCCTTAATTCCAAATTGATCATTTTACAAGAAAATCATACCTTGGGTATTCACTTGAGTCCTATTTGGATTATTTCCTGGTAGACTTGAAGTCTTGTTTCCATTATATGGTAGTCCAAGTGCAGCATACGCCTTTTGAAGCTGAGCATCATTCATACCAGGTGGAACAGCAGGGGGTCCAGCAGGGGCTGCAGTGTTTGTTTGTTGAGGTCCTGCTACAAGAAAGAAACAAATTATAATAAGGTTATCAAATTCAAAACAAGTTGAGAACCAACCCAAGCTACCATGTTTTAAACCAACAATAAGATCCAATTGTAAATTGTACGATTGCCAAAGCCTAAACAAGTAAAAATAGATTTGAGAAAGACAATATAGCCATAATTCATCAAATACACACAGAATAATTTGAAATAACTAGTCCATACATCCTGTAAAAATTCTTTCCACACTGCAACTATTTAGTCACTGTTTCGATAGTAATTCCAGTTCAATGATATACATGCATTGGCAAAAAAGTAATTAAAACATTCTTTCAAAGTCAAACTTCAACTTTTGAGAATAATTAGTACCTTCAGCTGTAAACGCAATATTCAGCTTACCCACTGGCTGTTTTTGCCTGTCAGACGCATGTTTTAAAGGTAAACACACAGGACAGTCTTGTCGTGTACAATTCTTCCAATGGGTAATTATTTGTCTGGAGGAAGCACAGTGTGCCACTGTAAAAATGAAGACATACAAGATAAAAATAAGTTAGCATTGTAATAGGTAAGTAAAAATTACATATGCAACTTGATTATTCAATCTTACTTTTAAAACACAGAGGTATCATGGACACCAGATAAGATACATAAATGTTCGCTTCAACATTTTGGTTACCAGTAAATGAGTTCACTTAAAACAGTTAATTATAACACTGACATTGGTTTCAAAAGGAAATATTTCATTGATTGGTTAACACTTACCTAGACAAGATTTTCCAGCATTGCAAGTTGTCATATGATTCAATACATTCTTCATAGTTCTGCAGTGTGGGAGCGTACATGTTTCACCATTGTCCTGCTCTCGTCTCTGACACTTGTGTGCATGTAGCAGTAACACTAACTGTTGTTGAATAAGTTTTCGTTTCTCTGGGTCTGCTGATTGTGGCTGAGCTGTAGCAGATTGCCCAGGGGGTCCGGGGGCACCTGGTACTCCAGTATGAGGAACTGGCTGTGTTTGCGGTACTTGTTGCTGTGAATATAAACAACACCATCAAATACTGCGCAACTCAATAGTACAATAAAGCTACAAGAGGCAACATAGTCATGATATATTTAATTTCTATGAAATAACGGTCAATACAAGTACCAAAGAACATGAATAGCAAAATACCTCTAAATACATCTGTTTAAGAGCTGTCAAAGAAACAACACATTTGACTAATAAAAAATTATATTCCATAAAAAATCTTAATATAGTTAATTAATGATTATTCATCATTAAGTCAATTAAAACCTACATAAATTCAAAAATTTTAAAGCTTTATTTATAGAAAATGTAAGAAACAAGGGAACATTATTTGTCCAAATAGAAACTTAAGAGTAATGTAACATTACATGAAAGAGTAATTGATGACATTAAACACTTGCATATACATTCAAAGCTAATCAGATTCTTACTTCTTGGGATATTTGTATGAATGCAAGTTTTAGTCTTAAAAAGGATATAATTTGATAAAGTGAAAGTCAGGCAACCAAGAACTTAAGTCTGGAAAAATGTGCCCCAAAACTTTATTAGGTAAAAGAAATCAGCACAGTAACTCCAGAAATATCTATTTTATTTCAATTTTCACTGAAATTTTATGTCTGAAACTGCGAATAGACCAAAATTAATTGAAACTACAAGTAATGCAGCAAAGTATCTGTTATACCACAACCTATTTGTTCAAAGTATAAGATGGATTAGACATTGTAGTTGCAAAGATACAAGCCTAATATAAATGATACCTTAGCAAAATTTCATAAATTAAAAAGTGATCATTGTAATTCAGTCAATATAAAAAAAATCAATATCTACTTAACATCTAAAAAGACATTGCAAAGGAATTCTTTAACCCTAATGACCTTGACCTGTGGGGCACCCAATATCAATACTTATCCAAATGAGAAGTCTGAAGACAAAGCAAGTAGCCTGTCCAATCAACTAACACACAGCAAATGTCAACATCAGGGTGAGTGTATACTTCAACTTATTCTTTGAATGGCTGAGTTACAACAACTGAACAAGCATAATCATACTAGTCTATAATCTATTTACTCTGTTCTGTTCTTGAAACAACAATAAAAAACAGAAATAAACTTGTTACAACTACCATGTTTTCACTCACTGAACAAACAAAATACAATTAATGCATGCAATCATTGCAGTGTGTATTGAAAGCAGTGAGCATGCATTTATTTAAAGACACCATTTTTATTTTGTAAAAGAAAAATAAATGTTTTTTTATTAATTTCATAATCTAAGTCAGACTGTGACTTAAGCAACTTGTCTGACATCAACAACATACACATAAAGAAAGCTCTAGACAAGCGTGAAATTTCCACTGAGTTACTGCAAAATACAAAACAATAGATTTCAAAAACATATTCTTGCACAGATATGTTCACTAATACTAGAGAAATTCTTAGGACAGCTAGAATTAACAACAAATAAATAACTATTTTAGTCAGAAAAAAAACAACCTTTTTTCCACCAAAAAAAATATGCTAATCTTATATCAGCACACAAAAACTTTCACCAGCAAAAAAGTCTCCACAAGAACATCAATGCCTGTATTTTTTAATTTTGTGTAAGTGAACTCCAGTCACAAAATATATTAATCAAAGCAAAACTTCAACATTTTGATTATTACAATCCATACACATTAATTTCAATTTGGTGAATAAACAATCTGTCACCATGAAACATCAGTAATATATCAAGAACATGCAAATAAAAAGCAAAACATAAAAGGCATAATTAAACACAAAATCAGTGATAAAACAGCAAACTAAAAATAAAAGAGATTAAAATTTTGTTGGATGATCCCCATAAAAAATGGACATATCAGCTTCAGCATTATTCACAATACTGGCACATTATCAACATACAGGTAGCTTTTAACAATGCGACATCAATTTCAATCGGACACATTTGAATATTTTCAGTGCATTTTGCATGACAAATGAAATAAAAAAAAAACAAAATCATAAAAATGATGAATTTACCATGCACAAACGCATACTTCAGTGCCTTTATGCAGATAAGTGCAATGTAAATTTATTTATAACATCAAAGTCACAGAAAAAATATTAATCAAATTGAACATTTCCAAGCCTTTAACATTCAGAGAAGCACAAAAAAATGTAATCAATTGAATTTGACATCATTGAATGAAAATGACCATCTCAAACAACCTAATGGGTGAAAGTTGAAAAAAAAATTGAAAAATCAAAAAAAAAATAAAGCTCAGTAATGTTGAAACAAGAAAAACTCAGTCTGGTCCATACCTGTAAAAAATGGAAATACTGGCTCAAGTCAGCAGCTTTCACCCATGCAATTTGCTTAAGATTAGATCAAACAAGCACTGAATAAATCTGGCTTTTTTTCATGCTGATATGAATGAAAGTCTAGTATAATAAATAAATCTTATACAATATTGTGAAACTGCAGTCATTTTTTTCCATTCAAGTGGAAAGTTGTATAATGCTAGACAAGATTTTGATGAGATGAAATGAAGGTACAGCATGAAAAACTCAGGTTATGTTGTATTTTAACAGCTTACACTGTGATTGTGCAAGTCAATCACACACGTAACTGCACAACACTAGAAAGACGCAGCAGCACACATAAATACTGTAACCAGCAATTAATCTGCAAAATGTGACATCCTTTCTGCACCATGTTAGTAATGGTGGCTAAAGATTTTGGCTCACAGTGCAACATGCAGCTAGGTTGACTTGCTGGTACTTACAGTGTTAAGGTTATGGGCAGACATGCTGTGTGGTGGAGAGGACATAGATGATAGAACTGTGGAGGGGTTGTTGTTTGTGTTTGTATTGTAGTTGGACGTGGGCATCGAAGGTGGATGCCCAGCGCCTTGTACCTGATTATAGCTACCAAACCCGCCACCTCCAGCAA
This sequence comes from Lutraria rhynchaena, assembly GCA_008271625.1. NCBI lineage: Eukaryota > Metazoa > Mollusca > Bivalvia > Venerida > Mactridae > Lutraria > Lutraria rhynchaena. The sequence goes on from VIBL01000163.1 coordinate 546,099, forward strand.
GTGGTCCATTAGGCTGAAATTAAAGATCTTGGTTAACATAATCATCTAACTGGCTTGCTGTTTCCAATAAAAAAATTCAAACTTATATCAATAAGAGTAAGTGTTTCACTTAAATGACCTGCCAAAATTACCACTGATTCTCAATCAAGGTTTGAGTATACATTTGTTTGTATCTAGTTTCTAACAACACTAAGAGTAAGAAGCACAACAAGCAGACAGTTAGAAGTTTCCTGTATTCTATATACTACACAAACTAGAAATTTGGAAAGTACTAACAAAAAACTAAATGGGAGAATATTTGACCATGAAAAGATCAGCTGGCACAGCAAAATAGAAAACAGACTTACAGGCAGAATTGTTTTTAAAACAACTTCCTAACTAACAATATGAACAACATTAACAAATAAATTACAAAACAAAGATAAAAAGAAATATGATTTTCTGTAAAAAAGCTTCTGAATATATATGAGTTCTATTCACAACATGTTTTCAATTTCAAGGTTCATAAATCAAAATGCATGCAAAATAGAGCCCACATATGAATAGGTAACTGCTAAATTTATAGAAGTGCTTCTCCACTAGAAATTTAAAATAACCCCACCACATCACATGCTCTTCTAAATTATCTATGCTGGCCACAACTAGTAAATTAGAATGTGAAATAAATTTGTGTATAAGTGTTAAAGTATGAACTACAACCATACTTATGAAATTATATATACCTTCATCATTTGTTGCTGAGTGCTTGGTATCATGCCTGCGTGATCCAAGGGTTGCCGTGACATCTGTGGATTGTTCATAGCTCCGATCATATTCTGCTGGGACATTCCCAAGTTTCCCATACCCTGAGATTGCATGGGAGAATTCGTATTTGGCATCATCATGCCTCGGACTTGTGGCTGCCTAACACTACTGGCAGAATACTGAGGTCCATTTAACACTTGATTTTGTGGATGTTGTATGTTGTTAACACTCACTGAATTCATCACACTGCCCGACATTGAACTAGGCATGGACATGGACGACAATGAAATTGATGACGAATTTGCTAAGGAAAATGATGCACTACTAGACACAAATGTATTATTGTCGGATGAAAAATGAGATGATGCAGGGGGTCCAGGCTTGTTTTGCACAAGTCCATGTGGAGGTGATTGTAAACTGTTAGACATGGGGCTTTTAACAGCATTGTTCAATACATTATTCATGCTAATGTTTGTATTGGCAATACTAGTGTTCGTAGCACTACTAGCTGGTGTTGGCACATTCGACAAGAGTTGTGACAGTTGTTGATGTCTCTGACTTGCACTATCTTGGCACCCAAGAAGTGGACCAGAATCTGTGGTTCCATTCTGAGCTGATGATTTGTCACTTGCGCACATCAACTCATCAGGTAAATCTGTTACAATGGTGTCCAAGAAGAAGTTGAACTCTGTAAAAAAGATAAAATCAATTATTAACCAAGAAGATCCATAAGTAACATGGCCTATATAAAATACAATGCACCCAAGCACAAAATATGTGATCTTTTTTTAAGGTTTCGAGAGACAATAATGTGTGACTAAAATTCATAAATTCAAAAAACTAAATTCATCCAAATATACCATAAATAGAACTGCTACGCATGAAAATGATAAACAGCATCTATAACAATGTTTAACAACCACAGAAATATCAAACAACTTACAACATCCGAAGCAACAAAAATTAGGTATGTCCTAATCCACTAAACAGGATTTAAATCCAGAACTTAAGTGTTACAAAGGCTAATGTCAAAACAGACAATCGCACAAGTACTTGCATTGGAAAACAAGGGCACATTTGTTAGAAAATAACGGATACAAGTGATTTTAAAATAAATCAATGTAGAATGCTAAAATGGAGAATAAAGCACTGAATTTTTATCAGTATAACTAACTAAGACCAGACTTTGCCTGAACTTTATTAATGCATTTGTCCGGTCAGGCAAGTTACTTGCAAATTTCACTTGCCCAAAAATGGATGAACTTGAAAGATATATTTTATACTGTTTACTGTGCATAATGCATAGTGTTGGATCTAGCATAGAATAGCAGGGCAGGCCACCCTGTCCTTTTTTAACAATCCCATCTGCCCTAATCACAGCCAGCTATTAATGCAACACCATCTAACAGCAAAATAACGAACATGTCTCAGAAACAATATTTTATTTGGTACAGTTATTATTGTCAAAATCTACTTGCCCAATTGGACAAGCTGATTGGAATTTTAAATTGCCCAAAACCAAGATCCCTTGTCCTGGGCTTAGGACAATTAGGTTACAGCGAAGACTAAACTAATGCAAATGTAACTTTTCCCTAAATTGATGCTGTTTTATTTAAGTATTAGAAACTGACACAAGACCTACCAAGTAAGAATGAAGAACAGATGAATAGCAGTCTAATGTGGCCACGGGGCTCTTAGCACAAGTGATCAAAGATAATTTATGCAGAAAATAAAACACGAAATATTAGGTCAGATAATCAACTTGCAAATGTGTTGTTTGTAAAAAATGCATAAAACTAACAAAGACACAAATCCAACAAATAACATAAGATGTCATATATTAAATATATCGAGAATGTCGTCAGAAAATCAACGATCAAGCCTACGATTGAAACTGAGGCTGCTTTCTTTCCGAGCGAAAAATCATAACAAACCACCAATTTAGAAGCAAACACGATATGCTACAACAAAACTGCCATCAATAGTTTGTTTTTCAACTATTTTGAACGTAAAATCAAGCTTGACAAACCTGATTCACTGCCACTTGGTGTCAGGGCTGGTGAATGAAGTTTTTGTCTCTTGTTCGGAGGACCATCTCCAGCGATGTCGGCCATTTTTCTTTTTTGGAATCGGAAATTTCCGAAATAACCAATATATAAATAACACTTTTTTCAATCCATACTCAAAGAAGTATTGTTTCAATTTTATATTCAACCATTTTGAATAGATTTGAAAAGTTCACTCATTATTATTTCCAAAAAGTGAGCACGGGATTCCCAAAATAATTTGCACTCCTCTTCACGATACAAAGCCGGGGGTTCGCGTTTGGAATAATCCTCACATCTTCTTTATAATCCGTCCAAGATCAGATTTTCCGAACTAAGACTGTTAATTAGACTTTCATCGAAACACTGAGTATCACCAATTTGATCAAGACGCCGATATGTTCCGTATTTTTGGGTTTAAAATTTACAATTTCACGTCCAAATCCTTTCAAGATGGCGGCTGTTGATGAAAACTTTTACGCTTGTCACAGAAAGGACCGAAGTTTCCCGAACGTACATAACGTTGTCGGAAATTAATTATTCATATCACGTGGTATTATATACGCATGATGATTGGATAATGAGCCTCAAGAATGAAATTACGGACACTTACGACATCAAAGGCAATAAACGGGAGTGATCGTACTAATACGGATTTTCCGAGCACCTTGCGCTTCTCAATCGCTGCAAATACTGGCTAGGCTACTTCTTTTTCAGTCGAAACGCTCAAAAGAATCATATAAAGAGAATAGCTAAATCTAGTGATACATTTAATTGGTGTACTGACTTGACAGAGGTCCTTACGAGGAATTGTTTTTTTTTTTTATAAAATAGGTTTATTTTATGTATTCATTACTTAAAATAGGACAAATCTAGTTCAAGATCAATAAGTTGATAAATTAATACCATCAGACAACCATACGTTAACGTGCATTTGCATTGTCGCAGCACTGCAATTGGTATAACAAACAAACAGATTGAAAAAAAAATGCGTCAATCACCTCACTGATTCTCTTAAAGTTGTTCAATACCTATTATTACTTAGATGTTTAGTTGAAAAGGACAACACACGTACATCATAGTATCGTGCATTATAGTATCTTACGACCTCCAAGTTACAGAATGATTAAACCACAAAGATCTGTATGAACCTGACGTTTCAAGAATATTACAGAATGTCTGACATACTTGCTAAATGCAGGAATATCTGAACATTGAATCAACATAAAAATTCAAATAATATATACTTACTTAATTTATTAAACTGTTACAATCGATCAGCTGACGCATTTTCTCCGAAACCAAAAGAGTTAAAAACCCATTTTCATCAGCAGTAAATGTTCATCAATCTATTAGGAGTAACAGCATCAAACGTTGGCATTTTTTGTTCATTTACCTCTATACAAAAAAAGATCTTTTAAAAACAATCAAACCCGGTCGTACCATCCTAACTTAGTAACGGTAAGTCTGATTATTTCTTCGGTGTTTGTTTTGCATTGATGGTTGAACAATTTATTCCTATTTGTCTTGATTGCTTCTTAGGTTACATACCAAAACCCCCACCAAACTTCTGAATATCATGGCCAACCAGTCTCCCAACAGTCGAGATTCAAAACTGTGGCGGGATTTTCTAAAGTCTACAGTTTTCTCAAAGTCTTCAGTTTGAATGAGTATGACTCTTCATTTCTTGAAGTTGTGTTTCTGACAACCGTTTTTTTCGCGTAATTTTCTTATTTACTATTTATGAATCGATCACGCGACCTGATTTAATGAATTTGTAACATTTCGTATGCGTAAGGGGACGATTGCGGCAGCTAGCAATCCGGGTTGGTTTGTCAAGAACAAAATCAAGACGAATCTTTGCTCAGTACTATATTTCGCGTTTGCTTGTATTCAAACGTAAGAGCAAAATAATCATGGGTAAAAATATCTTAATATACATGTATTTAAAAAATAGTTTTTATTAGACTTAAAACTTAAAATGTTGTAAGCAAAATTCCCTGATTTTATCTTTGTTCATGCGGACATTCAACGGTGATTTTATCTCGAAGGATGAGTTTAAAGTATATGATAATAGACTTGCTAGGTGATAGTCGAATTTGAAATCAACTAAAATTAATACTGACCTAATATTTTTTTACAAATTAGTGATACAAGCCTACTTTCGGTTTCGTTTAGTATGGTGTAAGTTTACCCATTGTCCTAATCTGCACTTGGATTTATTACAATTGCGAGATAAAACTTGACGAACAAGCACTTGTCGTATATTAGTATTATGTATATATGTAAAAAAAGTCCCACAACGTAGACAAATAAAACGCCGCAGTAATTTATCTAGGACAGTAGACAACGGCATACGCCATTTCATTTGTGTGCATTGAAGTTGCATTATAAGGTTGCAGTGCACAAATGTATTGAAAAGGTAACTAATTAACTGACAAAAATCATTAAAAACTGACAACTCTAAACGTTAACAGTGGGATTAAATACAGAAAGTCGAATACCATAGAAGGAATATTATTATATCAAATATAGATCAAACTAATCATGAAATAATATTTGATTGATTTTCTGGTTTACCAGCAAAAAAAGTACAGTTGTGTAACAATAACTCACTTCTAAGAACAACGACCAGTCACTTCAACCATATGATAATTTTATACATGTGTGAAACTGACTCGAGTGACATATTTTACTTTATGGATGATTAAAAGTCATTTTCCGCCCGGACCTTACCATTTAAAGTCGTAAATTTCCGTAAGAACAGAAACTGTGTCCAATGTCTTGATGACTAATACTGGCTAAAACATTATTAGTTGTATAATTATCGTCAAGGTGAGGCAGTTTGAATAAAACAACTGATAAAATATTTTTTAAGTTCTTAGATTGTGTAGATATAAAGCGGAGATACGCTGTGGATGTCTAAGAAAAAAAAGTGCAATTTTTACATTTAATATCAGATATACATCACTTCTCTGTTGCCTTCGTATGTAGACTATCAAGACTACAAACATTCAAACTTGTAGAATATGCCAGTCCGCCCGCTTAGCTCGACAGAGCGAACGTTATGTCCACGGACCTCTGATTTGGGAGTTCGAACCTTAGACGCGTTACAAGTTCTCTATGACGATTTGGTTGAAGACATTACATCTATGGCCATACTTCTACCATCGCTGATGCGAATGAGTTATTTGGAGAAGTTGACTGATGTATAACGGAGAACTATGTAACGGTACTAGTGATGAATTCATGAAAATGGTTCATTGCACGCTTGTGAATAACTGAAATACCTGCACTGTTGAAAACGGGAGTAAAATCTAAAAACAAACATTTATACCAGAATGTATTTGTAAAATAAACTAGATTGTATCATATCTCTAATCTGTTTTCGTAAAAAGGGATGACATTCGTGCTAAAGAAACTTTATGGAAGAGAATAGTAAATGTGCCAAGACTTAGATCTCGATATCGAATATGATATACAACAAGTAAAATCTCTACATTCAGTGGATCGTCCATATACATCCACTGATAAAGTGTTCAGCGTCATGTCACATCTGAGGTCGATAGTTTTTACGAATGGAGCGATTCCGAGCGAGTTGGAAGCGCTACTCCAAAATTAATATGTTTGAAAAGTAAGAATATAAAAACTAAACCTGCTACTAACGCAAAGAATAATTTTCTGTATTAGTTAGTTTCAGAGCTAGTGTATACACATGTTTATTCTTCGTCTACTAACGAAATATTGGTGGTAAGGTCATATTATTGAAATACTTCTTAGAAGTGTCCACCCTCCCTAATCAAGAAATGTAGATTCACCTTTGATGTCATATTTTTCTCTATGTAACCTCCCCTAAATGTACGCGGTCACGCGCTCGTCGTTACAATATTTATAGATCTATACATCGTCAAAAGCATTCGACAGTGAACAAAGACCAACATACTTGAATGCGAACCAACTTGAATATTTTTGATAGTGAGCAATCTGCAGAGACACACAGAGAAACAGACAGGCGGGTTGGCGAGACTGTTGAATTACCCACAGTCGGACCAACTTTTTTAGCTCGATTGTTCAACGATTTGTTGGGCTATATATATAGAGTGCAAATAGTATAAGTAAACTCAGCGCAGCATACGTAATAGTGAACAAACGTGCAGCATGCTCGACAGAATTCAAACTTTGTAGTACATAAATTGAACAAAATGTGGAACAAATAGTTTACGAAACATGGGTATTTACTTAAGATGCAATTTTGGAAAATGTTTGTTTCATTACGATTAAACCAATGAAGTGAAGGCCATTAATTTTGCAATGATGAACTTGATTTAAAATCACAAAGTCAGTGCACTCCTCCTTATGCTAAGAATACTGACTAAATCAGTGTGTTGATATGACAATTTGATAAATATGCATTTTAACGGTTCAATTTATGCCAAAGTAATAATTTTATCAAAATTAATAGCGGATTCTGTTTTTAAAATAATGATTTTTGGCGGGATTGTTAGCTTCTAGAACTATACAGTGAATAATGATGGTTTATCAACAAGCTTTGTTTAATCATTCGGCACACAATTAGATGTGCAAAAGAGCCGCTTTTCTTCGGTGTAGGTTATCAGTCAATTAGTGTAAATAAAGAGTTCTCAGTGATGGCTATGTCGACCGAATCGACCTCATTTTTGGAGTGTGTATCAATTCCATTAAATAAAGGCCTAACGTAGTTTTGCTAGATATAGGATGGATAGACAACGGCAGACAAAAAATGTCTTCTTCTAAATTAGGAAATATCCAGCATTAACAGCTTCTTTCAAATTTATATTTGTATCAGTGTCAGAACCAGTAATGAGTTTGTTACCCACCCAGCCAGTCACATGGTTATTACGTACTGAAAATAACCAGAATATATACGTATTGGGCAACTATAATTTTAGTAAATTCATATCATTTTCCCAAAATGCCATTTCTTAGTTTTCTCTTAGTTAATTGCTCATTGATATATAACATTATCAAATAAAGTTGTAATTTATCACTGGCATTCAGTACTTATATTATTTATAAACGCAGCCAATGCATTCGTTTTCAAATAGAAATTTCCCTAGTAGCGCCCCCTTACTATTTTCCCACGGTCCACTGTTTCATTCATACATCTCTACACCGCGGAAACAACGCAATGCACCATGGGTAATCATTAGGCGGCGTGCCTTCACCGAATACCGACAAAGAGAGAATGGCGACATAAATTAACTGTCAAGATATACGTCTTTCTGTCGTTTTAAAGAGAAAATCTGCCTCTGTAGAAAATTTCATAAGCTGGCATCTAGTAACAAGTAAGTAAATTATCGCGTTTCACGTCGCTATCATCTGTCTGCCATGATAATATGGGCGATAACCAACCGTCGAAATTTATGCAGGTCTCAAAATGGCGTCGAGTTTAGTTACGTGCCCTTGAAATAAGGGGGACAAACGTTGTGCCAAAATTGCATAAAAATTACGTACCTTGCAAAAATAATGGTCACCGGCGAAGCGGTGCCAAATGGTTTAAGATGCACAGGCTATGCTATGCGAAATGCATCTAAAATGTTTGTTTTAAGATCGATTCAATCTTTGCACATGTTGGGACGCCGTGGCGAAAAAATGGCGGAGTTCGATTTTTCACCACTAAATTTAGACGGTCATTTAGGCTCTTCATACTTAAAATAACGGTTCTGCAATAATATCGTTCATATTGCGGCTACGATGTAACATTATTATTGTAAGATTATTGAGTAAGTATTTGAGTTGTTGTCCTTGCTGAAGTTGTGACATGATTTTTTGAAAATGAAATTTTAGTTGTGTGTCTTTTTTCATGGTAGATTTCAATTTAGAAGTTATCTAATGTGGTAATTCTTTCAAGGCATAATCAAACCTGATGGGAGAATTTCATTGCAGCTGTAGAATTTCACTTCCTGTTTATAGCATGGAAGAGAGGTTGCCACAAGTTGTGGAATAAATTTTGTTCCTGTAACCTATGCCAAAGGCTATGGTTTGAACATTTCTTAAAATCATGACTACAGCTTCTATGACTTTGATGCTGTATGTAGAAGTAGAAAGTAAACACATGTCAGCAATTTGTTAATTTGTTTAATAAATTTTATCTTGACATTGTTAGATTTTAAATAAATTTAACATGAAATAAATGGAGCTATGCTATATTCAACATTATAACTATTTTAGCCTTATTTGCATAGCACCTGTTTATGTTGTTTTACCTGTTAATAAGAATTAATCTTTTCTTTTCATAGGAAAGTGTAATCAAAAGGAGCTATATTATTTGAAAAATCATTTTACATGAAATATGAACAAAATACCACTGTTTTCCTCACTTGAATAACAAATTGATTTGAAGTTTGTCTGCTAGCATTCATCACACTTTTCACAGAGCATTTTGCTTGGTCCATCAATGGATAAACACTTCTGAATGATTATTTTTTTCTAATGGCGGATGAATTTATCATAGAAAATGAATTTAGAGTACTTTAACTGCTATACCGATAGAATAGTGATGTGTTGTCAAATTTACAAATGGCTAACATCTGTTGATATTTTTTGTACTTGGACGAGTACTATAAAGTACTTCCATTCATTCTTTCATGTAATTTATTAGAAATAGTTTAGATTACACACAGGGCATAATATTTTTGTTGTTCGGTTTTTATTTGTTTAAAATTTTTGATCAGAAAAAAAGTAACACACAAATACAGATATACAGTATATGTTGATTTAAATATGTCATCCTATAAGTAAGATGCGAAACACTTTTTGATAGAATGTTTCTTTATGTTTGAAATTATCATAAAGTCTTTGAATAATTCTTGATTTTTTAGACTTGAGATAGGAAACAAATAGCCTATGTTTTGATATACATACATAAGCTTTTTACTTCAGATTTCTTGTTAAATAACATCATTTTGAATTCTTAATCATTTTCTGTATTTGAAGGGTAGCCATGGAAGGGGAAAACATTATACCATTAGTTGAGGATGGTAAAGCTGTGACAGAGGAATTTGCAAGTGCAAACAATGGTACAACTGTGTACCAGGCACAAGGTAATGATTGAACTCAAGACAGGCTCAACCAATGCTTTGTATTGAAGACTACTGTTATAATGTATTTACAGATTAACGGTTTTTAACATATAGTTATTAATGTTTAATTTGTAAATACTTTCTGCTGGTTTCATTTTTGTAATTGATCAATTAAATGAATTAGGTCTTCTAAGTTAAGCAGTTTAGATGGCATAATTTTTAATTTGCCTGAATAAATGTAATTGATTGATTGCTCAATTTCTTCTGTTAATGTATTTATATGAACATTTTCTTTCTCTAGGAGATGGTTATGAAACAATACAGCCTGTAACTGACTCTGTGCCTCCTGTGATAATGGCAGATCAGTCTACCCAACAACAGGTAAACATTAACCATTGGTTGATACTTATATTTTACTCTTGTATGTAATGATACTATTTGTGATGCCACTTTCATGCTTACATACTGTTGGCTAAGCTTTTTGGAAGCAATTTGGCACAGACAAAGAAGTGTTCATTATATTTTTACCCCTATTTTTCACTGTTTCAAATCCCTTTTTTTAACATTAGCTGTATTGTGTGGTTGATAAAAATTTGGATTTATTCTGGTCTTATTGTAATTTGGTTGACAACATCTTTGTACTTGGTTCCATTTGTGGCATTTGTTTCAACCTTGATTGTAGCATATTATGTTAAGTGCAATCATATCTTTTTACATGTCTATTTTTAATTGTAGCATACATCAGGCACATAGCTTTGAATGCAGAATATTGGTAGAAAGTTAATTTGTTAACTGAAGCCTTTTGTTTATCTTGTAGGAATTTATTAACGGAAGTCAAGAACTTTTCAGTCAGGCATCAGGAACTGAAGGTAGATATCAGCTTCTGTACTTTTGATGTATTAGTTACAGATTCTTTCTGTTTATGGAATTAAGGTCTGATAATTATGATAGCAAGAACTTAAGAAATGTGGCTGTTACTTTGATATCAAATTTGGTTGTTGTCTTGGTAGATATCTTGTAAATTTAAATAAAGTTATATTCATACTTTTTATAGCAAATTTTACATCAGTACTGAAGCTAAGACATCTATGAACTGATTAAGTACATCTAAAGTAATCATGGATGTAAAATCTTTGATGAACAATGATTGTATTTTGAATTATTATAATTATGCCATCAAATGAAAGGCTTTTCTGTTTTATGAAGTATAAATTTGGAATTAAGTTAGTTTAAATGTTACTGTCTGCATTTGTGTATACTTTTTTATGTTTGTGTGTTCAAGTAGGTAATACATGAATGAAATCATCTTAATGTATTCTTATAAAGCTTATAAGGCGAAATTGATTACGTTTTAAGATTCTTTAGACATTAATATGCCCGTTAAGATTGAATATATTATGTGATCGCCCACAGTTTCCCCTGAATTTGTCTTATTGGAACAGTTTATTTATGAACTTCACGTAAATTGGTCAAGCTGTTTATGTCTCTTTCAAATGAGATGACCTTGCCTTATTGCTCAGGTTATGACAATTAGGCCTTTCTGCTGTGGTCAAAATGTTGTAGTATAAACATAGTTCTAGTGTGGTTATCTGGCAATTACTCAAGATACTTCTAAGTTATGTCCATTGAATCATTCAAAATGCTGTTTTACTGCTATGACTAAAAGGTTTAAATGAATATATATGTATTAAATGTACATCTACATAACATATTCTATTATTTGTTACAGATATGTATTCTTACGATTTTATTTCAGAAATTTCTGGACAAACACAGATTAATACGAATGTAAGTAAAATGCAGAATTAACTGCCTTCCTATGTGCTTACAATGTTTGATTCTGTGACTGCAGTATATATTGACTTTAAGTTATTTTTGTACAATATCATTGTGAGTTTAAAGTATGAGTTTTGCCTGTTACCAACGTCACCCTTTTCACCAGAAATGTTGCCAGCAACATCTGAAAACCTTTGTTATTTGAATAAACCATCATAAAAAATGAGGATCTGTTTGAAGTGACTGGATAATAAGATGTATTCTACATTTGATATCAAGTATTTTATGCTGTTTATGTTATCTGTGTAATGCCTAGTACTGTTAAATTGCTGAATTTTCTCATTTGTTGACATCATGTTGTTATGCAGTTTGCAGTATAATGCCTTGTAATTTCCTGAGAAATAATTCCTCGTATAGTGAAGAAAAGTTTTGCCAAGTCTCATTATTGAGGTTTTACGAAATTGTCAGGATGTGGAACCAAATGGACGACATTTAATTAATGATTATCTTTATTTTCAGGCTACTGGAAAAAATCCTCCAGAAATTGTCAGTAATTTTGCTCCTGAAGCAGTTGTTGAGGCTACCATTGTTCCTGAACAATATAATCCACTCGGAGATGGTACCAATGCCAGTTCTGGAACTGAAAATGTTTCAATGGAACAAAAAGATGATGCATCAAGCAAAGAAAAGTCAATGTCACCTCCTGTCTTGGAAGAGGAGAAAGATATGGGCCAGACTGTTGATAGTGGAGAGCAAGAAGCTCCTGTTATTGAAGCAGAGGAACCACAACGTGGTTCTAGAACTAGGAAAGGAAAGCAGTCCAGTACTCTGTCTGAAGAAGTTGAAACAGTAGGAGCTGTTGAAGGTCGTCCAAAACGAGGAAAACAAATAGTTTCAAAACCAGAAGAAATTGAAGAAAAAATCACTCCCAGAAGAGGACGAGGAGCTAAGGTAGTTAAAGCGAATGAAGAAGCTGTTGAGGAAGACGACAAAAAACAATATCCGAAGCGAGGGAGAGGTGCAGCTGGTACACTTAAGAAAGGAGAGCCAGTTGAAGAAGAGGTAGATGAGGAAGAGGAAGATGATGAAGAAGTGGAGGATGAAAGTCCTACTAAAAGAGGTAGAGGTAAACCAAAGAATGTTGCCGAAGAAAGTAAACCTTCACCAGCTAAAGGCAAAGGGCGAGGTAAAGGTAAAAAGGTGGTGGAGGAAGAAAGTCCATTACCCAAGAAAGGCAGAGGCAGGGCAAAGAAAATAGTTGTAGAAGAAGTAGAGGAAGAAGAGGAGGAAGAAGAAGAGATTGAAGAAGAGCCTATTACCCCTAGAAGGAGAGGAAGGCCATCGAAGTCAGCAACTCCTGTGGTTTCTGTGAAACGTGGACGTGGTAAAAAAGTTGAAGAAGAGGAAATCGAAGATGATGAAGATGTTGAAGAAGAGACTCAAACTATTTCCAAAAAGCGGACCCAAGTATTTGATGTAGAATTGAATACACCTGCTAAGAAGCGCAGAGGTGAGATGGAAGTTGGTGAGGTCAAAGAGGAGATATCAGAAGAAGAGGAAGAGGAGGAATATGAAGAAGAAGAGCTAGAAGAAATGGAGGAAGATGAAGATGAAGAGTATGAACAAGTTGTTATTAAAAGAAACGTTCCATCTGCTGATCCATACAGCTTTGAGGATATTGACAGTGTCCCACAACCATCAACATCTCAACAAGCTATCTCTGATTCCCCAATGACGCCTATTCCTGTTATGAAAACATTCTCTACTCAAACCCCAATTGAGACTGCAGAACTTGACAATTTTGTGGAAGTTGTAACATTTAGTGAGTCTCCAGGAAAAAGGACTGTAATGACTCAAACTGATCCAAGACTAAAGAAGAAAAGGTTTGGGCCACTTGGCTCTGATGGTGATGAGTTTGAAATGGATGATTCGCCAAGAAAAAGACGAATGAAGGATGATGGATTGGGTTTGTTTGAAGATACAGAAAATAGAAGGAGATCATTTAAGAGGAATGCTGAAGAAGCTTTGAAATGTCCATTTTGTGACAAAGCATTTATTGGCCTTGTTAAGCACATCAAAACAAAACATAAGGATGAGCCTGACTTTGATGAAGAAATGAGAAATGCCAAGTGGAGAGAAAGAATTATGAAAGTGTCAACTATGGGAGAAAATGAAGATGGCGAGCCTTGTCCAGAATGTGGAAAAATGTCCAAGAATCTGAAACGTCATATGGAGCTTCATCAACAGAACCGCATGCAGATTCCTTGTCCTATATGTGGTAAGGTGGTGTTGAAGACTGGAATGAGTTCTCATATGAGGACTGTTCACTCTGGACGTAGACCATACAAGTGTCCACACTGTGACTATGCCTCTGCTTTCCGTGGAAACTTGAACACTCACATCAAGGGAATGCACCTGCATACTCGTCAGTACCTTTGTAATACTTGCAAGGCAGCATTTAAAACTCTTGGAGCCCTTATTGGTCACACCAAGCGTGTGCATGAAGGTTGGAAGTCACCAAACCAGAAGATTTTCATTTGCTCCGTTTGTGAGAAGCGCTTCACTAAGAAGTACCATGTTGATCGTCATATGTTGATCCATACTGGAGAGAAACCACACAAATGTCATGACTGTGGACGCTGTTTTAACAACAAGTCCAACTTGATGTCACATATTCAGCTTGTGCACAAGAAGCTAAGTCCTTACCAGTGTGACATGTGTCAGGAGACCTTTAAACGCAAGAAGATGCTTTTAGAACATATTGGTAAGGTGCATGTATCTGCTGGTGAATCGGCCCAGGCTATTATTAGGAAGTATGAGATAGAATATGAAGATGATGATGACGATGATAGCTATGTCAAGCAAGAAATGGATGAGGAAGAGAATGAAGAGGCTGAAAGTATTCAGCAATTACAAGGAGAGGATGGCCAGACCTACGTCACTGTGTCTGAAGGGCAGTATGCCATGGTGAGTGATGGTCAGTATCAGGCTATACAAGCTGTACAGGGCCAAGAAGGACAGGAAACAATCATCATTGTACAGACCAATGATCCTAATGAAGTCACACAAGCCATTGTGAACCAGGGAGGTACTGTCCAGTACGCAATGCAAGAAGGCTCTGCTGCTGTTCAATAATAAATGAGAACTTCTAGACACCCAGTTTTGTTTGAAACTACTCAGAACATGAGTCTTACGTAAAACTCATAATGTGATCCTGGACAAAAGAGTGAAAGTCTTACAGACCTAACTAATTTTCTAGGTCATTTATGAAGTAGATTAACTGCTTTTATGAAATTATTTAATATTCTCTAGTATTGTTGGATGTGTTCATTCCAGATAATGTTTCAAAAAGATTGACTGCGTGTATGTGAGGGAACATGTATAGTTTCATTTCTTATTGTAATATTTTTCTGTTGTTATAACCGGATTTCAGAGGATGTTTTTCTTCTTTTTAATTATGTTCATTCATTTTTTATGTACATTTTGTATCTAGCATGTAAGAATGAATTTTATGTATTTTTGTATGGCTTGATTTTATCTTCGCAGAAGTGTTCTATGTGAATTGCACATTGTTACTACTCTTGTATATTTATGTACTTCACATATTATATAAAGAAAGGAATAACAATTAGCTACATGTTTATACAGTCAGTTATCAGATTGTGTGTGGATGAGTTTTTATATTGCATGGTACAACTGAAATATTATTCTTAAGAATGACTGTAGCTGTTAGGTTTAAATGAAGAAATGCTTTTAGTTTCGCTGTTAGATTGATAAAAAATGATTTAAAATCATTGAGTAACATTTCATGTAGGATATTCAAAGATCTGTGTTTTTTTTCTCGCATATTTGAAGCTTGTTTTGATCTGTCATTGTTTTATTTAGTATGTGCAGCGCTGTATATTGATGCCTGGTTGTACTTGTATTGTATATCAAGAGAATAAATTAGCAAAACAAGTTGATTCTATTATGTTTTCATTGTTGTATTCTAAATTATTTACATTTATTCTTGTTTAGGCAATAACAAATTAATTACTTGTAACCTCAATTAGTAGCGAATTTCCAGTTTATTTATGATCAGTAATGTTAATGATACCAGCCCTGTGAAATTAAGAAAAATAGGAATTGTAATTTTGTAATGAATTTATTATTGCCTTTACTTTGTTAAAACTGGAACTTTGTAGACATTTGATGAGACTTTCAGAATTGGAAATACAGAATGTAATTGAATAGTATTCTGGGAACTGTATTACTCAAGAATGTTGTAGTGTGTGATGCTTTTGAAATCCTGATTGATTGAGGTTCTGATACTGGCATATTAGCATCTTGAGATCATGAAAAACAAAGATTTATTGCTAACAGTGTATTTCATCAATATTACTAAAAACTGTTGAAGCAGTTACTAAGTTATATTGGTTTGCATGAGTTTTATCAATATGTTACAAACTTGCTTCGGTGGAATGAAATTCATGTTCCTTGTTGGGAAGGACAAGGACAACCATGCAGTCAGTACGTGCAACTTCTATTAGTATTAAGGCCATCCTAGAAAATATTCTGTGCTTATATGACCCAAACTTATATTATGGGATAGGTAGGTTAAGCAGCATTTTTTGATAACATTGCTTGCTCTGAAAACGAAACATTGGAATAATGAAACATTTTTTTTCTTTTACAAGATGGTTATAATTTTTTTTTGGTTTGATATTTGAATGACTTGGTCACATAAGTGCAAAGCAAACATTTTTTAAGGATGGCCTAATGTTAAAAAATTGCGCATTTATTACATCAAAATAAATCTTACATAATTTACTACTGAGAATATACTGATTATTTTGTACTGATATTCATGTCAGTCGTGATGTACAGTTTTTCATAAACAATAGTAAAAGTTGTCAATATACAATGTCAATATGAATGTACAGATACACTTGAGAGAATTTATTTTGTACACAGTGAAATATGATTTCTAATACACAATATTGTTATACATCTGAGTACATATAAATGTACATCCTAATCATAAATATGGACAATGAATACACCATTATACTAATTAAGTTCCAATGATAAAATGCTGCCTACATAAGTATACACAACAATCAGATGTATGTTATATATTACTTGTTGAACATGCACTACATGTGTCTGGAATAGAATTTCATTGAGAGAGATAAACACACACTGGGTATATTAGAGAAATTATACGTACAATACAACACACAAAAAAGAAAACATTGAATATTAAAGAACGTGTACAGAAAACTATTGTCAGTGCTCTCTATGACATTCTCTCAATAAAATACAATTGATGTAGATTACTTCTATTTGTTGCTTATTTCAGACAGAAAAAGAAAGTTTTAGGACCTACAACTACAAGAGAACATTTCGAATATAACTTGAATTTAGCTCCAACCAAAGCCTTCTCGATTTCTTCAAATCCCCAGCAAGCCCCGTATCCAACATGAGGTTCTTCTGTCATACTTGAAGCTAAACACATGAACGTACTTACAGAGTAATACATAGCAGCGACCTGGTTATTGGCATTGTCTGCTGGGTTACTATGGAAACCCATCTCGATTACACTCATAAAGCCATCTTGTTTTAATACGCGGTAAATTTCATCTAATGCTCTGTGTGGATTGGGTAGATCATGTAATGTGTCGTAAACGAATGCCATATCAAAACTTTCAGTCCACTCTTGTGGTAAATTATGGGCATCTCCTTCAACAAACTCAACATTAGTTACTCCAGTAGCAGCTTTCGTCTTATTTGCCAATTCAATCCCTCTAGAAGAATACTCGAGACCAACAAATGTGGAATTAGGAAATTTCTTAGCAAGAACATTTGTGTAGCTACCACTACCTGATCCAACATCAATGACTTTGATACCTTTTTCTGAAAAGGGGAAAATGTTTTTTTAAATGACCAGTTTTTGGCAAACACGAACTTGCCTGTAAAATCGATTTATCTCCAAAGGAAGGGATTACGAATTAGAGGTTTATGTACGGCTTACCGATAATTACCCACCTAGTAAGCGAATATAAACTGCACGCGAAAAAAAATTAGAAATTGTTTATGCAACAGATCATTCGTTTTAATATACATGTACAAATTTTTTAAATTTTCATTATTCATGAATAAGTTATAGAACATATTATATATGAGATAAAACATATTCTGTCTTCTCCTATGTTGAAATTTCGGCTACGGGTTTGCATAAAGCGGCAAATTCAATGAAAGAAATGGTTTCAATCAGCAACAGTAATCTTCAACATTTTCTTGACATATTTTGTTTAAGGAATATCATCCAAACAGTACTTATGAGCGTGGATTTGGTCATCTTTAAAGTGCGAATAAAATTTTTATCAGTAAATCAGTTCTTCCAATCACAAAACATGGTTTCAATGACCTTGACCGCTCATGCTGTAACTTGGTTATTGCATAAGGCTCAAATTTCCGAAGTGATGAAAATTAATGCAGATATACATTGTTACCTTCAGATATTTAGTTAAGAAAGCTGTAATGCATCCATTACAAAAGTAGGACAATTAGAGAGTTGAATACGTAATGCACATTACATAATAGATACCAAGTTTATGCATGACATTTTCTTGTTGACGAAAGAGAGGCAAAATTTCGCTTTCAATAGCATTCTCGCACATTGTGGATCTGTAGTCGTCATACCAGTCGAACCATTCAGGTGAATCACGAAAATCTATGCCTGAAAATGAATTTGTAAAGAATAAGGATTATTTATATTGCTGTACGTTTGATTTTGATTATTGCCCATTTCCAAAAGACCGATACATTCGTATCATTTTACGGTCTTGCATGTAGAGATTTTTTTGTATAATTATAACCCTACAATAGAATACACGTGCCTTCATCTTCAGGAAGAGAAGACAAAGTGAGGGACCAGGTATTAAAATGTACTTGAAATCTTAAGCACCGTAAAATATATGTGACATTTCCAGTAGATAGAGTTTAAAACTAGAATCAACTTATGCCTTTGAGAGATACCCTTCAATGCCCTTCATGTTATTCAGGACGTCACCGAAATCTCGTGCGTTCATACGTACAATAAAGCAGACAAATCATTAGTAACATATCTGAAGATGACTTTCGGCACCGTTGTCAGTACCAATAATGTGGATTGCAAGCATCGAGCCTTTACCGAATGACTTGATCGTGAGTGATAAAGACGCATTAGTTCTATTTGAATTCCATATTATGTGATCTTTGCTGAAAACGAAGAAGTCGTAGAATTAAAACTTGATCTACTTGCTTGGTACCGAATGTCGCAACATAAGAAATATAAGTCATGCTTATACACATGAAGTACACGTGACTTGAAATTTGAACGTGTTTGAACGTCCGCATTGTTTTGATTTAAAACCTTTAGAAATATATTGTATTTGAAAAGTAGAGTCACCCATACAAAATGTCTGTTTGTGTGTTGTTGTTTCTTGACATCAATCATGATAATGCCCTTGCAAAATGTTGTATTCAAACAAAATACAGTCATGTACTTTTATATACATATACATGTAACATACATTTTGGTAATAACTTGTATATAAAAACAACGCAATCAACATCTTCAAACGTTTTATTATTTTTTTTTTACTTTTTTATTATTTTATGTATTTTTTATTACCGACCAACACACCTCCGCGGCAAAATATTGATTTTGAGTCTGAACTATAAGTCGGAACATTCAAGGCATTACATTCCACCTTCCAGGAGTCTGAAAATTCTATTGTCTGATTAGCATGAAATCATCTTGACATAGTACTTCCTGGAAAGGTTTGACTTTACTGTGTATTAACGTTGACTTGTAAGAATAGGACGTCGTACGTAGAAGAGACAACTTATTCTCAGCTTCCTCTTGTCTCGTGCACTGACTTAGTGGATAGCAGATTGAAAACGAGACAACGTTATTCGTTATCATAGGTTCAACCTCTGCCAGTGTACTTTATGACCATATGACATTTAAGTAACCACGTGATCTGTCAGTGCACGGCGTTCAGCTATTGGCCACTAACAGTCACGTGATTTGCTTAATATACCAGCTGAAAGACTGTTGAAACCCCAAGCCTATATGTTCTCGCTCGTAGACCATTATTATTAGTATTGGACGTATATCACATCTACAAACGCTTACCTACAGAGACAGGACACAAGACAGATAAATGCCACGAATAAAACCCGAACATTCAAATTGTGTTGTCTCAACTACGAACGACGTTCTGTTCGCACAAGACAACCTTGACACATAGATAAACAGCACTGCCCTGGAAATAACAGGTCAAAACTCTTTCAACAAAATCAGAAATAGAACAGAGGATCTTTTAAAGTGAAGTAATCGGACATATGACTGTCGTATCATTGATGGTTGATCGGCACGTTGAAACTTAAGCGGATGGGATGGGGTGTGACATCCCCGCTTTCGTCCACCTCCATCAAGGTTTCAAGGCTGCCTGACTGTTCTTTCTTTTGAAGGACTTCTACCCTGGAAGGGGGTAATAAAAATTAATTTCTTTATGAACAAAAATAAGATTGGTTCAGGTTTTGTAATTAATGTTCACCTTTCTTTGTTGTATGTCCTTATGACAAATCATAATAAATTGTTTACTGGGAACATTCTACATGTATTATTAATGATATCTAATTGATATCATTCGGATAGTATATACCACTGCTGGTAGACACCACACTCGAATATGTCAACAGAACAAGTAACACAAATATAGGTTTTCTACAAGCGTATCACATAGCCCAGCAAACACAGGACGTCAGATTGACGTCAGATAGTCGTCGGGTTTCGACGTCAGATGACCGTCGGGAAAATTGTTAGAAATGAAACGTTTTTAGACGTCAGTTTCCGACGTCGGATAGACGTCGGGTTATGATCGAATTTCCGACCAACATCCGACCATAAATCTAACCATTTCTGACCAAAAACCCGACCATTATCCAACCAAAATCCGACCGCTTTCCCGACCATATCTGACCATTTATCCGACTAAACCTGACCATTATCCAACCACAATTCGACCATTTTGACCAACCAAATGGAACACTTTTTCAGAAAACACTGGCATTTTACATCTGCCACACCAGTTGTGTATATACACGAAATTAGGTCAGTTAGTTACAATCCAGACCAATGAGTGATATGAGTACTGATTGCTCATGGAGTACTACAAATGAAAACAATTTAACAGTTTAACAGTTTATTTGTATATCAACCAATCCAAAATGAAGGCAGGCGTAATACGAGAGTACAACTGGTTGTAAAACTTCGAATTCCTATGGATTGTCTCAATGCGCCAAAATTTAATTTCAACGCCCTGGGCCTAGGGTGGGTGGGGGAATGCATGCAAAATATTTGCATCCATGCATGCACAAAACAAGAGAGACAATACATGCTATCTGTCTTGATTTAAAGAAACTGAGCAACAATACATTGTTTGCATGCATATATATAACCCCAAATACTTTTTTGATGGAAAGATTTCTGGAATCAGAGAAGCTCGAAACTGCTCGATTCGTTGAAAATGGAGCCGTTCAAAAAACGCACGAGACTGCGCATGCGCTAACCATTGCGCATGCGCGAGAATTTATTTTCTTTGGTCGTATTTTTTTGGTTTAATCTTTTTATTTGACCTGTTAGGTTTATATACAACGAGAATTCGAAAATAAATATCAAAAATATTTTAAAGCAGATTTTTACACATTTAAAGGAGTTCAATGAAAATACCGCGAAATTCAAAATTGTGAGGTTTGGGTCAAATCTAAAAACAGCACCGATAGGGGAAATAATGATCAAAACGGATTTAAGTACCTTTGCTACTTCAACAACCACAAACAAGATGCTTGCTGTTAGTTCTAAGCCGTATCTTAGTTTTCTCAAATAGTAATGACAAAACATGTTCCCGACTGAAAACCGACGTCATATTGACGACTTTTTCCGACATCTATCCAACGTCAATGTGCGACGTCGGAAAAACGTCGGATTTTTGGTCACCGACGGTCGTGACCAAAATCCGACGACAATCCGACGTCTATCCGACGTCATGTGTTTGCTGGGAGAAGTATACAGTGTATGTATTTATTACGAATAATACCTTATCGTGGCATCTTATCGTAGAGAGAGTATTTTCTCTTCAAGCATGGCTACTCTCCTAGTCTCTAGTACACGTAACCTTTTTTCTATGGACATCTGCAATCAATTGTTAAATATATGCAGCGATGTAAAACTAACAATATTTTTTCATTATATATTATTAAGAGTCACCCAATCGTTGAAAATACGGCATTATACATGCAATTCACTTCGTGTAATTGTTTTTAGACATTTCCGTATATCTTATCGAAAAAATAAAGGAACAGTGAAAATAGTTTAATAATTTAAATATACGATGTAATTTAAATAGAATTATGAACAAACAATAAGTTACATGCAAGAATGAGTTACGGACGATTTAGAAGCAGGCATACATGCTTTAACAAATTACATTTTAGTTACAATCTAGCATTGTCAAAAGAGTCTGTAAACACCACCTTCATGACAGTAAGAAAGGGGTCAGTAAGGGAAGTGGTCTTTATTTAGAGGATAAATACACTACAGATATTTGTGTAAGAAGTGAATCTACTTGTCTTTTGGGGCCATAATTATGCTCTTTATTCAAAGGTGCTCATTAGCACGTGCTATACTCATACCAGCTTTCTGTTGCTTTATTTTTGCAAATTCAGTAAAACTTTACTTAGAGATCACTTCAGTATTAAGACCATCTCATTATGATGACCTTTTAATTTCACACCGGTTTTCCACACTTCCTTAAGATTTCAACTTGATAATGCGGCTGCGACTTAATATTGAGGCGGAGTTTTGCAGCCTTAGCACTGAAAGTTTTATTGTACTTAAAATTAGCGCGGAGTGTGATGTTTTTCATAGCGATGAAATATTAAATGCTTCAAGCGAAATAACAAGCAGGATTATTAACATATTTACAAAGCAAATTCAATTACATGTAAAATCACCACTTACATGTTTAGGTCCAGGTCTGGGGGTCAAACCCCGGAAAGGAGTTGGTGGTCTTGTACCAAAATCCTTGCCAAATGAGACACCATCTGTAGTGGTTCTCTTTGTAGACAACCTGTCTGAAATGGAACGTACATGATACATTACATAACATAACATGACATATATAAGAAAAGGGCTTCTAGAAAAAAGTCGCATACAAAAAAATCACATCTTATCAAAATATAACATACCCCAAAACCGGAGCAGCACACAGAAACGACAACTTACACGTCATTTACAAGGCTTGAACCATTTGAGGAATTGCATAATATGAATGAAAGAGCATTTCATATAACCCGACATTTTTCTAATATAATTTGCATGAGTCATTTGGGAAAAAATCACTCGCAAGCTAAGCCAGAATCAGGCATCGGGGAACGTTATGTATTTTGCCCATTAAACTCATATAATATTTGTATAAGATAATATTTATTTACAACTCAAATGTCAAATTTCTAGTACATGTAATTCAAAATTTACATATACATTCTACAATTCGATCGGAGAAAAATAACAAAGATGAAAATATATATTCACATACAAAACATATGAGTATTTAAAAAAGCAAAATACACATGCCATACAGAGAAAGAAAGAAGAGAAAATATGACCACATTATGGATATCAAAATTAGATAAAAACTTCAAAAATATTATTTACTTTGATTCGTTTTAAACTAATCTTTGGACGAAGGTTATTCAGCAATATATCGTTCGATTCTATATTCACTAAAATCAAAATTATATTTATAGAAATTCCATATTGAGTCTTTATGTACTAGATCTACAACGTTGCTACATGACTGCATAATAAATTAATTCAAATCCTGAATATTTTCTACATAAATAACCAAACAAATTGTATTAAACATATCACTTACTACGTGTGGCTCTAGCAGCTATTGCTCTTCTTTTCTTTTCCAGCTTTTTCTCTTTATTTCTCTTGAGGAATGCAAAGCAGTCCATTTTGGCCGCAGCGTTCTCTCAAGACTGAAGAAAACTACGTTTGCGTCACTAAGGAACGCCGTCCAAATTATTACGTCATGACGTCTTTATATAACTTAGCGATTTTCGAACGAATACAATTAGCGCTAATAGATGGTTTTAAGAAAACCACGTCTGGTTGCCATGGTCGAGCGCAATTTAAATGATGAAGTACATAATACGTACATTATATAAGATACACACGTTTAACGTCGAATATTGAAACTGGAGATCTGTCTGCCCGAGCAGACAAAATTTTATATTGATTTTATGTTGATGTAAAATATATATAAGCACGATATTATGCATTTCTATGTTGGGCAACTTACATTTACTGTACTCGTTATCTTGTAAAACAAACCGCCAATACAGATTGACCGACTTCCAAATAACATCTGGTAAACCCGACTTAGGTAAGTTTTCAAAACAAAGTAGCAAGACTATTTTAAACGTTGTACAGAAGGTGAAAAATATTTTAAGACTTTCGATAAAATTTCACAAAAATAGTCAAATTTTGCAAAACAAACTGATTTCGTTTGTAAGTATCTTTTGTTTGAACATAAACAGAAAATAAAACATTGTTTCTACTTCTCTTACATTTTTCTTTAGATGTGTTACAGTAACTTTGATAAAACAATTTACCGTATGGACCATCTTTCTTGAAGCATTGCAGTAACTTGTCTGATCTTTTAGAACAAACTATCAATATGGGTGAAAAGCTTGCAATCATCTGTAGAGCTGGTTTGTGACTGTCTGGTAATGTATACATATTTGTCTCCCTGTCTTGTTTTATAATTCCTGCAGCAACCATAGATGACAACCATTCCTTGGTGTATCTGTTAAAATACGACTAGTTAACCAATAATGTCTATTCACCAATTGATGACAAAACGACATCACAATCATGATTGCTGATCACAATCATCTTGCATACATGTACGCTGTCACTCGGAATTAACCCTAATTAATTTTGTATTTGTATCATCAATTTTTTAGACTGGAGTTTTTGGCACTACAGAAATTTAATTGCTGATGCAGATCATTGTGGGACAACATGCCATCATTTCTAAAACAACAATATAATAATACTATCTACCTTTCTTTTAGGTCCAGTCCATCAGCAATTTCAGACACACTAAGAGGTTTCTTGGAGTTTATCAGAAACTCAAAGAGTCCAAGCTTATGTCCAAGACCCATTGACAACATCACAAATCCATTCTGGAATACGCTATTCAAATATGTTTGAAACTTTGTTGCGTCCATATTGTAAATATAAGGGCTTATTAAATTTTATATTCAGAGAAATAATAAACACTGAATAGCAATACTTCACATGAGAGGAGAATAAACAAGTAATTCTTCCAGCAATAAATAGTATAACGATGTAATTTTATGCTCAACTGAAAATAGCACAATACCGGAGATTGAATTACTAAAAAATTACACAAATACAGTATTCATGTACTTTAAAGGGTCTCGACTCCATATTGTAACAACAAAATCATATGATGAAAACATAGAAGTCATTTAAAGACTTAGTATCACTATTAAATGTTTTTGTTAATCTTTTTTTAATTTGAAAATAAACTAAATTCGCCTTTATTTATATACTGAAAGGATAAAGAAACACAGGGTGAACTTTAAACCAGAAATTAAGTATGATATCGGGCTTTATTTAAAACGAAATTTTGCATACTTAAAGATAAATTAATGCTTAAAAATTTCCAAAGTCTGCACTTTGCATCTGACAATTGGTTTAGAGGTACTGACGATTAAATTGAATGGACCCATAGGATTTTGAAATTGAAATTGAACTGAGTCATCATTATCTTGTGTGTCCGCCGTTTGCTGTGGTCACGGCCCTTATTCTTCTGGTCATATAGTTCATGAGAGCGTTAATCCGTCTTATGGGGATGTTGTCCCACTCTTCAATCAGAACTCTGGTCAACTGCTCTCGAGTAGCAGGGGACTTTCGAACCTGTCTATCCAACTGGTCCCAAAGATGCTCGATCGGGGACAAATCAGGGCTATATGGCGGCCAATCTAGTGGTTGAATGTTGTTGTTGGCCAGGAAGGCTTGGAAAATCCTTGCTACGTGGGGCCTAGCATTATCCTGCTGGAGGGTTAGATTATGCCGCTGTAAGAAAGGAATAACATGGGGTCGGAGGATCTCATCTCTATACTTAGCTGCTGTTAAATTGCCATCAATAACAACCAATTGTGATTTTAACCCGTGTGAGATTCCTCCCCACACCATTACTGAACCGCCCCCAAACCTATCCCTCTCTACAATGCAAGCGTCCGTAAAACGTTCGCCACGACGTCGGTAGACACGTTGACGGCCGTCAGATCGATAAAGGCAGAATCGAGACTCGTCCGTGAAGAAAACTTGTCTCCACTGCCTCAGTGGAAACCGTCGTGGAGCATGTGCAGCGACCCAGGCCATACGACGCTGACGTCGAGCAGGGGTAAGGTGTGGACCTACGTAGGGGCGACGTGCTCTTACACCAACTTCTCGTAATCGATTCCTTACAGTTTTTGAACTTATAGGACGCCCATAATTTCCACGAACATTAAGTGCACTCTCAACGGCAGTAAGGCGCCGATTACGCACATGCGGGACGACGATATAGCGATCCTGACGTCGTGACGTTACGCGCGGACGTCCTGACCTAGGTCGATTGGCCAATCGCCCAGTTTCCCGAAGACGTCTTACAAGACGTTCTATGGTGGAAACATTTACACCAAAGCGCCTAGCAACCAGATTTTGCAGCTGTCCTTGCATCAGCATCTAAATGGCCTGACCCCTCTGAACTTCTGTGAGTCGTGCCATTCTTAAAACGAATCAAATTCTCAATTAATTTTAGGGGAGCAGTTGGTCTGTATAAAGACTAACGAAGAGTGACTTGATCAACGCTGCATGAGACCAGAACAACACGGTGCACGAGATTCTTGTTTTTTCCTTCCTCCATTTACCAGAGCTGCGCACCGTACCGTGACAAAAGCTTCGATACATGGCAAGGTGTAATATGACCTAATTACTCAATCCACAAAGTTTCACTTTATTTGGAGAACCCGTTTTCAAAATATCGGAACAAATGTTACCCTGCTTTTCTTTATCCTTTCAGTAAAGTACATGAAGGGATGAATGCAAGAAAGCACCTGTCTTTTTTGTCAGGGAAAAGGCCCATTAACTTGTACCCACCGTATTATATATATCTACAGTAAGGCTCCATAAACATAGGCTGGCATATGTGTATTGTGTTAATAAAACCCAGTACTTGCAAGCTTCACTTGCCATGATTATACCTTTTATTACAATTTCTATCTACTGTAAAGGACTTCTTCGAAACCTAATTTAGATAATATACATGTATAAATTTGGAGCCAAATCCCTTTAAATAAATGTGACAACTAACACATATCTTATTACAATAGTACAGCGAACCAAAACGCCCACACCTAACTTATATACAATAGAGACAGTCACATAAAAACAGTTTTTTCAACGTTACAGATTCATTGCTGTAATAAAGGTTTATACTAACTAAGAGAATAAAAAATAGAGCATCAGGTTATTCACAGTGACGTGGCCGAAATTAAATACATACATATACAGTGTAATTTCTGAATACCGAATATGGGACAAGAAGAAAGCTCGGTTTGCGGAAATTTCCGGTTTTCGGAAGTTTTCAATGTATGAACAAATGCAGTTTTTCTTATACAGGTGTTATCACTTCAAATGAACATCAGTTGCTTATACTGGGTACTAGTTGCTGTTGTATGTGAACATGGAACAAATAATCTCGCCAATTGTACTGATCATGTTCTTTAAGGGCAGTTAAATCCTGCGACCTTTCGATAGTGTTTTATTTAGTTTCAAAATGATACTAATTTCACAAATAGTTCAGAGGTAATGGTTGTAGAAAGAAAACAATCCGTTGTGACATGATTTTGGTAAGATATACTCGATAACCTTGTTTACTGTACGTATGTTCAATGGTAAAGGAAGACAACTCAACGAACTTTTCGTCGTGTCTTTATGCTTAAGGTGAGGACGTGACACTGATACAAACGCACTTGCATAGATTCGGACATCGATGAATGGAATATAGGTGCACTTGTATGTTAATACCCAAATGGCCATCACGCAGCATGCATGTACGAGTAAACAAAGTGGTGTTGTAAATATTGCCAGTAAAAACTTTAACCCATTTTTTGCTAACAAACCTGTGAACGAGACTCCAAAAAGATAAATATGGCCTTTTAGTTTGTCATACGTTTACATGGAGAAGACACAGTGTTTTTCGGGAGAGATTTATACAGAGTTTACGCGACTATTTTGAAGAGCTGGTCGGTTTCATTTGTAACAGAGAGACATTGAGGAGGCATACAACGATTTACTGACTTCACTGACTGCTTCCGATTGAACATAATGACAATAAACCTTGGCGATATAAGCGCCATTATTGAAATTTATGATCTTTCAATACCATCATCAAGTGTCCTGTGTCCAGTCAAGCATGATGTACGCATCATACACATGAGGGTGGACATCTGCATTAGCTACATAATCTACGGCGGCGCGTAATCGATGCGTGATTTGAACTTTGAATAGATAGACTACGGATCCCCGTACTTGCCACTATAAATATAGTGAACATATTTTGATTATTTTCGCGCCTGTTCCTGTGCTGGATGGATATACAGGTTTGATTCTTAAATATCACACTTTGCACTCAGAGTCCTATATATTTGACTAATTGTATCTTTAATTCACGATAAAAACCGTCGTTGTTAATATCGTGGTCTAGTTCTTTAATGTGGCTACATTGTATTAACTTTAAAAATGACTGTTAATTCTTAATGCACTTATTAACTTCAAAGATGGCTCTTGAAGGTGTCTGGAAACTTTAAAGGTATCTGTAAACTTTAAAAGGTGACCGTTAACTCTCAAGGAGACCTTCTACTTTAAAGGTGACTGTTAATTTTAAAGGCGACTGTTAAGTTCAAAGGTAACTGTTAACTTTAAAGGTGGCTGTTATTTTTAAAGGCGGTTATTAACTTTAAAGATGGCTGTTAAAGGTAGCTTGACACTTTAAAGGCAGCTGATAACTTTAATGGAGCCTGTTAAGTTTAAAAGGGACTGATAACTTTCCAGATGACCATTTACGTCACAGTGACTGTTATCATTACAGTTGACTGTAAAGTTTAAAATTAACTGTTATATTTACAGGTGACTGTTACCTTTAAAGATTGCTATTAATGCTAACCGTAAAGGTTGCTGGTGGTGCTGGTTTTAATGGGGGGTATTATCCTTATTCAAGGATGGCTATAAAGGTTAGACTGAACTAAAGGTTTGAAAGAACACTGATAATAAAACTGAATTTTCGTTAATTGTATACTGTGACTAAATTTCTTAGAGAAAGTAGTAACAACAATCTTCAAGTTCAGTTTATGTAAGCAATAAGGACACATTTATATTTTACATTAAACATTAAATCATTTCGTACTACTGGAATCTGATAATATACACGTCTGGATATCACTATAATACAATGACATGTACAAATGATTGTATGATTTCTTTATGTAAACGACTGCATGTTATGAATATGCCAAACAGTAAAGTGAAACATTAAAAGCGCATTTTACAAACTAATACTAGCGACTTTAATTGCTTTAGTACTCATAAAGTGACATTTGTTTGGCTATAACTCATTTCTTACAGAAATAGAAGGTTTTTGGTTCGACGAGAACTAAAGTTGTTTTCCCGCATAGCTTAAGTTTTGCCTCGCTGAGAGCCTTCTCAATTTCTTCAAATCCCCAGCAAGCTCCGTATCCAACATGAGGTTCTTCTGTCATACTCGATGCCAAACATATGAACATGCTGAGAGTATAATACATGGCAGCTACTGGGTCATCAGCATTATCTACTGGGTTACTATGGAAACCCATTTCTATTATGGTGACGTAACCATCTTGTTTCAATACTCTGTAGATCTCATCCAAAGCTTTATGTGGATTTGGTAGATCGTGTAATACGTCATACGCAAGGACCATATCAAAACTTTCAGTCCATTCCTGTGGTAAATTATGAGCGTCCCCTTGAACAAATTCAACATTTGTTAAACCAAAAGCTGCTTTAGCCTTATTTGACAAATCAATGCCTCTGGTAGTGTACTCAAGCCCCACAAATGTTGAGTTTGGAAACTTCTTGGCGAGAACATTGGTAAAATTACCGCTTCCAGATCCAATATCAATAACTCGGATACCTTTTTCTGAAGAGCAGAAATATATGCTAGTATAAGTTGTTCAAAGGACATCGGTCTGGACCATGCAAACAAGAGATTATCTTGTTCGGGGGAAAATCACATGTGTTTCAATTTTAGACCATTTTCAACATAGACAGGATGCAAAAGTCTATCACAATTTCTTCAGTGATTTTAGACATTTTTTATTATTTTATATTATCAAATATTCTTTTTATTATTTTTCGTCTTTTTTCTTGAATGATCCTCTTTGACAAGTTCCAAATGACTAAACACGATCGGACCTCTAGCCTTGATCTTTACCTTATGTTTAGGGTCCACACCTGTATGTTGTTTTTTATGCCAAGAACAGATGCATAGATAATGGGACTGCAGGGTTATCAACATGCTAACAGCAGAATAGGTATAAAGATATAGTTACCAAGTCTTGGGATGGTATCTTCTTGTTTACTAAATTGTGGCAAGACCTCATCTTCAAAAGAGCTCTCGCACATAGTCTCCCTATAGTCATTAAACCAATCAAAAAACTCTGGTGAGTCGTGATAATCTATACCTGAAACATGGATTGAGAATCATATTGAAACAAATAATCAGTTTAAATATTGGGATATAGTCTCCTAATGTCTAACATTCCTATCAGTTATGGATGCACCTTGAGCTTAACTATGAAAGTACAACACGGAATCAAAAAGAAGGAAAAACAGTTATGATGAGCTTAAGATTTTTCCGAGATGAAACCGTTTTAGTCCAACAGTTTTAATGTCTTCTGTTATTAAACGAGTAAGTGGTTACCAACTAGAAGAGGGAATGCCGATTAAATAAAAAAATGTATAAACATGTACTGGTATTTTATGCAACTAACGATGCACATGACAAGGCCGTGTCATTTATAGTAGGAATATGACCGAATGTTCGTTTCTTGGCCGACTATTCAAATACTAAAAACAAACACGTATATTCGTTTGAATAAAAATGAATTTTAAGATTTTTGGCCAAATTGAAACGAAAATAAAATAAACAATAAAACGTTCACATTCTAAACACTTATGGAACATGTTATTTAACTTGAGCGTATTCTGCAGGCAGTGGTGTCAGTCAGCTATCACCAATTAGAACCGTTGTGTTTGGCCACTACGTTTGTTGTGATAATTTACAATAATTGACAAGGGGAGCAGAGTGTACTTGTTAACAGTTTGACACTCGTTATACTCTCAAATTAGCACTCGATGCATTGATAATTGATGTGTTTAATTCGACCCATATACATGTTTTTGTGCAAGAGTAATATTCATGTAGACTAATGACGATTGTGTCAATAGTTATAGGTCATCCAACTATGTGTACGCTCATTAAACGTTTGACCAATAATTATGCTTCTGTTACTACCTGATTTTTTTCTAGTAAAGCTGCTGATAATCTTCATTGATTACTTAGTCACCTCTTTATACCTTGTCTATTTTACGTATTATGAAAAATACCAGGAGACTGTATTCACTATAACAAGAAATAATATGAATTATGTACTCATATTTCCTGTAGCGTAACAATCTATTGTATTTGATGACTAGAGAACTTATGAGGAATAACATAGGAAGATAACAATAATTTGTTCCTACATCTAGAACGCGACTAAAAGCGTTATAAGAAAAATAACCACATTTTAAATGCTTTAATTGATGTACATCTCATATCAAGTAATTCAGCAACTTTTAATACCTGTTCAGTACTCTATTTATCAAGTTTGACGGTGCCAGTACGCAACCATTCGGCAAACCTCGATCGAATACGTTTAATCTCGGCTGAACGACTTGCAACAATTTGTAATTTCTCGGAAGTGAAAATGACAAATGCGGCGGCCTCCATTAATGAAACGCTATTTAAGTTTGTTTTTTCTTCTTTACAAACTGATAATTGTTGTATATTATTTACCGTAGAAAACGAAACATTACACTGGTAGAAGGACAATTATGCCATGACAGTCTTTGACTAAACTTTGTGGTAATTATTCCTCATGGACAGACACATCAAAATGTAAGGCGTAGATGCATATTATGATGCAAAGTTCATGGTTAGATGGATGGGTGTACGAAATCGGCCGAAGTGTTCCGAATTAATAAACTAAAGAGAGACAGTCAAAATAAAAAGTTTTGTTTTTCATCACACACCAGCTGTAATATTTTCAGTTGAACGGTTTAGATTAAAAAAATGAAGAATACTAGTATATAGAGAATTTACCATAGGGACCATCTTTCTTGAAACATTGTAGCAACTTGTTTGTTTTCTTTGAGCACAATACAAGAATAGGTGAAAAGCTAGCACTCATCTTTAGGACTGGTTTGTAACTGTCTGGTATAGTATACATATTTGTCTCTCTGTCTTGTTTTATAATTCCTGCAGCAACCATAGATGACAACCATTCCTTCGTATATCTATTAAAATAATATTGGTGAAAATAAACAACAAATGGTGTATAAGACACAAAGCAAACATCTTTTTTGTAAACCATTTCGAAATCTAAAGTTAGTATTCAAAAATTGGACAAGAAAAATATGTCCAATCAATTTTGTGCTTCTATCCATGAACTGAAGGGCAACAGTGATTTTTTCCACAAGACATATTTGCACAAGCAATCCCTAAATGATGTTTTGTGGTCTTCAAAGTGTGGCAAGGTAAGAAATTACACGTGTGTTAAACAGTGTTTGTTTAGCAGAATTTTAGGTAGTTATACTTAAAAGCTAACCATTTAGACAGCGTCATGCTACATAAAAGTGATTGTTACCAGTGCCTGCTGTTACTGTTTTTATATCGTATAAAACAATTATTAAGAACAGAAGGCGCAGGTTCATTTAAGTCCCTAAAAGGACCTTGTATCAAACTCGCTCCCCCACAACTGTCATTAGATTATCGCTGTTCTACTTATTTGAAGCTTGATTCTTAAAGCATTATTATTAAAACTATTTCAATGTCAATGAAGATTTTTATCAAACACAAAAAATACTACTCTTGCAAACCGTTTTTATGGCTTTCAATCAACTTCAGAAAACGCTAAGGTAATGGTATAAACTACTTTTTTCTACCTTTCTTTTAGGTCCAATATCTTCGCAATATCAGTCACACTAAGAGGTGTCTTAGAATTAATCAAACACTCAAAGAGTCCAAGCTTATGTCCAAGCCCCATTGACAACATCACAAATCCATTCTGGAATACGCTATTCAAATACGCTTCAAACTTTGTTGCATCCATCTTGAAAATAGTTTGCACCTGACACAATTTCACACGGCAGGTAAAGTTTATTATTAAGGACAAAAGGACAACGAGGCATAAATACAGATATCTCGACTCAGCAAATCCTTAAGTGGATCAGATTAACAGATTAAATGACAACTCAACAACATCAGAAGTATTTGCAAATAAGACGTTCAATCATAAATATTTACTAGCATAATGTTCGTTTCACCACACACTGAATTAAAACGTCTAGAACTAAGAAAGTTAAGCAAAGAAAAAAGAACGTACATTGAATAGTTTACTTATTTAACAAAAGATATCTTTGTATCTAGGTTACACAGATTACATCTTACATAAGTGTGTACTGGTATGGCAAAAGTTTATAGAAAATGTACACACTTGACATTAGTATTAACAAACTAGGATTCGTGGAGGAGGTTCCAGAGGTTCAAGTCCCTGATCCAGACCAATGTCACGGGTCACTTTGAGAACGTCCTGTTGGTCATTATAATATTGCCACTTGAGTTTATCATTGATCTGTAATATTATTATTAAACATCATCAGGGGTTATGAAGCCAGTATAAGAAACTGTATCTTTACTTCACAAACTAAGGTTTATAAAATATGAGTAAAACGTTCGCCTGAATACACGGTTAGGTCTACCCATTAAAACGGGGTTTGAAGTGTAAATACTGTGTTTCTTGAGGGTTTATTCTTCTGACGGAAGACAAACTGTACTAAATTTAATCAAGTGAAACGTGTGCTTTGCGTTACCAATTATGGCAATGGGTGTTTAATCAAAGGAATATTTACAACATAAAAATTTATTTTTACAGAACATGAAATAATGTAGAACACAATGAACCAAGTGATATATTATTTAAATCTAAAATAGTATATTGGAATCACTAAACTGAAACATGTACATGTATAACACTTTCGTTGAAATATTTTAATAAACGTCAAGTTTATGGAAATGTATAATGTCCGGGAGCAACGCTTGTAATGTGTTTCATAACCTTGCTTTGCTTTGATGCGAGACTTGACGGGCGTATGCTGATCTACAAGGTTAGCTTTTGAAAAAAAAACTGGAAAGCGACATGCTTGGTTCTTGTCTCCTTTAGATAATGGAGAGACGGGATCAAGGAAATATCAAGAAGGACAACTACAACGCGACCATATCATATTGAGTTGTCTACCAGTAGGATAACAGAGTGTCTGTGACATATTATAATGTTGTTTTTTTGTGTGTCTAATATGTTAGCATCAATCTGCTTAAGAGAAACGAGCACAATTATAATTATGAGTACTTGATCTGTACTGTTTTAAATTATTTTTATTGATCAAAACGACTTATGATATACTGGACAGACAATCTTGCATTAGAATGCGGTTTTTGCAATTTCGTGGTGACCGCATCTTTGTCTACTAAAAGATATTGTGTAATTCTAAAGTTTCTCGACCGACTTCTTGGGAACAGAGTGGGGCAGGATCGAGCATAGACTTTGTCTCATTTTGTGACAAAGTACATACCCGAAGCCACTATTAACTTCCTTTTAAAAGCTTTCATCCCTATTGGCTTATACTTTAACGCTTGGAAGCGGTGTGCATTCACAGGAATAAAAAGGGGTGGGTACAAAACGCGGACACATTACGCTGCTTTATTGGTTATAGAGAGAAAACGCAGACAACAAAGAAATAGAAGGATATTGCAATATGCTAACAAAAAAGAAAGATATTGAAGGATACTAATACAGCAGACGATATGCAGTTGTTGGGAGCAAATTAATAAAAGAATTTTAGTGATGTTGATTTGGAAATTATTGTTATAACATATTTTGTTCTAAAAATATTAATTATTATTGTTTGTTTAATTCTGATAAAAAGTAATAGTTAATGAAATTATTCTTATGAAAATTCTTAATAAAAAGATGTTGCATTATTTCTCTAATAAAGCAAATACACTGGCTTAGACTCGAACATCGATGAATGGAAATATATGTGCACTTGCATGTTAATTTGATGCCGGCCAGATACCCAAAAGGCCATCACACAGCATGCATGTACTAAAAACTAAAGTACTGATGTAAATATTGCTAGAAATTACTTTTATTCATTATTTTACTACAAAAGGTTTTGAACTAAACAAAAATGGAAACTAAATGGTATTCTATGTTGATAGTATTAGTGTGAAGTGGATTCACTGAGTCAACAGTAGTCTCTCTCTAAGAGGTAGGTATATAATGTGACTAGATTTCTTCGTGAAAATAATAACAACAGCCTTTATGTTCAGTTTATATAAGTGATAAGGATACATTTGTGTTTTACTACAATGTTACATTAAACATTAAATTCTAATTACCCGGTACAAGTATTTCATACTATTGGAATCTGATTACATACACATTTAGGTAACACTAACGCGAGTGCACAAATGACTGTATCATTTCTAAATGCTACATGATCTTATCTTTTATGAATGTGATATGCAGATGAATTGAATCATTTAAAAGAGCATTACTACAAAATCACTAATAAATACGTGTACATCATTTGTACAGTAAAGTTTTTGCTATCTTAGCAATAGCAATTGTGCTTGCTTTAGTATGCAAGAAGATACATGAGTTTGGCTTTAACTCATTTCTTACAGTAGAAGAAGATTTTAGGTTCCATAAGAACTACAGACGTTTTCCCACATAACTCAAGTTTGGATTTGACAAGAGCCTTCTCAATTTCTTCAAATCCCCAGCAAGCCCCATATCCAACATGAGGTTCTTCTGTCATACTCGATGCCAAACATATGAACAAACTGACAGTATAATACATGGCAGCTACTGGGTCATCAGCATTATCTACTGGGTTACTATGGAAACCCATTTCTATTATAGTGACGTTACCGTCTTGTTTCAGCACTCTGTATATCTCATCTAAAGCTTTATGTGGATTTGGTAGATCGTGTAATACGTCATACATAAAGACCATATCAAAATTTTCTGTCCATTCCTGTGGTAAATTATGAGCGTCTCCTTGAACAAATTCAACATTTGTTAAACCAAAAGCCGCTTTAGCCTTATTTGACAAATCAATGCCTTTGGTAGTGTACTCAAGCCCCACAAATGTTGAGTTTGGAAACTTCTTGGCGAGAACATTGGTAAAATTACCGCTTCCCGATCCAATATCAATAACTCGAATACCTTTTTCTGAAAAGCAGACATGTATGCTAGAGTAAGTTGTTCAAAAGAAGTCGGTTTGGACCATGTACACAAGAGAACGCCGTATTTAGGGAAAATAAGGTTACATGTACTTCAATTTTAGACCATTACAACACGGACAGAATAAAAGAAGCTTATCACAATTTCTTTAGTGATTTAGACAAATTTTATCATTCTTTTTTGGATAATACATATTGGCAAGTTCCAAATGACTAACACATTCGGACCTCTAACCTTGACCTTTGCCTCATGTATAGGGTCAACATCTTTATGGAGTACGTTAATTTTTTTGTTAAGAATGCGTGCAAAGGGACTGAAGATAGAATACAATGATGCTAACAGCGGAAGAAATACATGTATGTAGAAATAATTACCAAGTCTGGGGATGATATTTTCTTGTTTACTAAATTGTGGCAAGATCTCCTTTTCAACAAAAATCTCACACGTTGTCTTCCTGCACCCATCAAACCAATAAAAAAAATCTGGCGAGTCTTGAAAATTTATACCTGAAGCAAGTACTGGGAACATTGAATCATGTAATCTGGTTAATAATTGAGAGGGAGTGTCTGATTGCCTTGTCAGTAATTGATGCTCTCTAGCTTACCACATGTAACTACAAATGATGGACAAAACCAGGGGGTTTCATTTATCGAAAACAAACAGACAAGAATTGTACTTTCTTCTGTCTTGCATTTTCCGTACTGCGTAACTATCTGTTTATCAAGTGTTGAACAAAAGTGAATAATTCTGCAGGGTTAGTGTTAGTCTCTACCCAGATTTGCTGTTCGTTATCTCTCACGTCTCGTCTGAGTTTTTACAAGATTCTTGTGAAGCGAAATAAAACCACCAATGGTACAAATTTTACAACTAAGGGAAACAATTTCTGTCCTTAAATACTTTGTGGAGACAAAAATTCTTATTACTTACCAGAAAATGCGTTTGATTACTGTTAGTATTGAAATGGAAACAAAAAACAAAACTCAAACGTAATCGTGAAAAATTATGACAACAAATGCTAATTCAGAGAAAAACAAAGCGTTATTTTGTGTATCAGGTGGAAACTAAAGGAGACCCAGACACATGTTTTTGAGCTGCTTTTCAGTCGATGACAAAGATGTATGAGAGGGATAACGAATGACATATCTGGAAGGAATTCGTGTCGGTATGCAATCATTTGGCATACTTCGACCGACTACGTCTAATACAGGCTGTAAGACTATGGAACTACATGGATTTTCCTGAATGTCAAACTGACAAATATGGTGTCCTCCATAGATCAAACGCCTGACAAATCTGTTTTCCTTCTTCACAAACTGCTGTTTGTTGCATACGATGCACTGTAAAATGCAAAGGATTAGACTGCTTGAAGGCTATTCTGCAATGATAACACTAGACAGTCTTTGAAAGACGCCATTAAAAACCTAGTTCAGTGGTAATATTTCACTAGCAGTAAATTGGCAGCCATATCACAAATGTAAGATGTAGACGCATACCAAACTACCATAGACAGATGTACAGAAGAGGCCGAGGCATTCCGAATGAATAACAACCACTTCCAAAATTATTTGCCGCGCAATTCAGAAAGAGAGGCGGTCAAAATAGCATGAAGCTTTGTTTTCCATACAACATTGCCTGTATATTACGGTTATATACATACGGATGCATACTTTTGAAATATTGATTGATAATGATGTAAAGAATTTACCATATGGACCATCTTTCTTGAAACATTGGAGTATCTTGTCTGTTCTCTTTGCGTACATTTCAAGACCAGGTGAAAAACTGGTACACATCTTTAGGACTGGTTTGTGACTGTCTGGTATAGTATACATATTTGTCTCTCTGTCTTGTTTTATAATTCCTGCAGCAACCATAGATGACAACCATTCCTTGGTATATCTGTTAAAATAATACAGGTGAAAATAAACAACAATGGGTGTATAAGACACAAAGCAAACATCTTTTTTGTAGACCATTTAGAATAATAAAGTAAGTGTTCAAACTTTAGAAAAATTGTCCAATTTTGCGCTTCATTCCATGAGCTGATGCGCAACAACGATTTTCATAAGACATTTTTGCTCATGCAATCCAAAAATGATGTTTGTGGTTACCAAGGCATGCTAAGAAATTACGTATATGTTAAACAGTGTTCGCTTGGCAAAAAAAACTGACTAAAAACCAATCATCTGGACAGCGACATGTGACATAAAACTAGTTGTTATACCTGCTTATTGTGACTGTGTTTATATCGCAGGAACTAATTGATAAGAATAGGAGGAATATAGGTTCATTCAGGTCCCCAAAATGACCTTGTATCAAACTCACACACCAAAACTATCATTAGAAGATTGCTATTCCGTTGTTTATTAAAACTAAATTTCAAAACAAATATTGTTGTAAATCACTCGTCTTTACGAGTTTCGATTAATTAAAAAAAAACACTAAAATAATGGTAAAGCTGATATTTACCTTTCTTTTAGGTCCAACGCACGCGCAATATCAGTTACACTAAGAGGTGCCTTAGAATTAATCAAAACATCAAAGAGTCCAAGCTTATGTCCAAGCCCCATTGACAACATCACAAATCCATCCTGGAATATGCTATTCAAATACGCTCCGAACTTTGTTGCATCCATCTCGGAAATATTTCACACCAATAATGCACACGGCAGGTAAAATTATCATAAAGGACATAAGGACAACGTGTATCATGTTCATGCATTTTATCAGCAATTTTGATAATGAACAATACATTGTATATGTCAAATTGAATGGAATCTAGTATTGCAACATGGTGCATTGTTCACATTATAGGATATGCTCTACCTAGAAAACAACCTCTATTCAGATCCCATAGCAGTTTTTATTCCTGTCTGACTTAATGGAAAACCAATTTTACATCTAATCAGTACTAAGTCAACACTTGTCAGTTATATTTATTATACAAGGTGCTGTAATGTTGGTTTATCATTACTTTTCGTTTAAAATTAATCTATAATCATTCAGAATGGTTTAGCTGTGAAAATACATTTGTACTTCTATGAACCTGAACTATTTGCAGATCTACATAAGTTATTAACATGCTCTTTGTAAAACCCGGAGCACACTAATTAGAAGTTAATTTCCAGAACTAATGAAACAATTAAAATTGTGCAAAATTCGCTAATTGATTCAGTACTCTTACTAATAGTTAAGAAACATTGTCATTATTTGATCATTTAAATTTTCTTCTTTGCACACCCTGAAGAATTGATTTTTTCTTCCTAACAAGAGCAGAAAGCTCAGAAAGCTCATCTTAGCTTATCATTGAAATTAATCAACCTTGGGACAATGCACGTGTACATTTGTCTAATCGGTTCAATGAACTACATACAATCGTATACCAGACACGGCATTATTCTTTATTGTGTAGTTATGATGAGTCAATCAAAGTGTAAGACAAATTGATTTTGCAGGAAGAGAACGATGTTGAAAGTTTTGTATCCTAAAAGCTCAGTTATGAGCACAAAGTAGGTTTTGTTCCAAAAAATACTGGTAACAATATACATACAGGATCTTAAATCTAAACTTTCAAGATAAACAACAGGCTTTGACAGGCAAACACAGTCATGTTCAGTGCAAAGTAAACTGACCTATAAAATGTATACACCAAAAAAATTAAACATGCTTATGTATGCATGCTTGTTAACTTATTATTACATTGTGCTCAATCTGGATTTCGTGGTCTTATTCATTTTGATTGACAATTAGTCGAAAAAATTGACAATGGGAAATATGTCGGTGCCGTTTATCTTGACTTGCGTAAAGCTTTGACCTTGTTAATTTTTCTGCAAACCCATTAAACTTTTTTCTTTTTACTTATCTAACATAACACAGATTGTTAAATATAACAACTTTATGTCAAGTATGCCCGGTGTTCCTCAAGGTTTTTTGCTGGGACCTACTTAGGCATTTTATAATTCTTTTATTTGTTGTTTGAATGCCAAGTTGAAATTTAGGATATCATGTACATGTTACCTTCGTTAAATAAAGAATTATTATATTATTGTGTTATTATCATTATTGTAAAACAAAACGTATCTATTCATAACGATCGAAGGGTTTTACAGAGGCTGGTTTATTCGTATGAAAATCACATGGTAACTAACTGTTAACCCTTTCCTTCATATAGACGCAAAGTGCGCCCAGACCCTTTCCCTCATATAGACACGAAGTGCGTCCAGACCCTTTCCTTCATATAGACACGAAGTGCGCCCAGACCCTTTCTCTCATACAGACACGAAGTGCGTCCAGACCCTTTACCTCATATAGACGCGAAGTGCGTCCAGACCCTTTCCCTCATATAGACACAAAGTGCGCCCAGACCCTTTACCTCATATAGACACGAAGTGCGCCCAGACCCTTTCTCTCATACAGACACGAAGTGCGTCCAGACCCTTTACCTCATATAGACGCGAAGTGCGTCCAGACCCTTTCCCTCATATAGACGCAAAGTGTGTCCAGACCCTTTACCTCATATAGACGCGAAGTGCGTCCAGACCCTTTCCCTCATATAGACGCAAAGTGCGCCCAGACCCTTTCCCTCATATAGACACGAAGTGCGTCCAGACCCTTTCCTTCATATAGACACGAAGTGCGTCCAGA
Source organism: Lutraria rhynchaena (assembly GCA_008271625.1). Classification (NCBI taxonomy): domain Eukaryota; kingdom Metazoa; phylum Mollusca; class Bivalvia; order Venerida; family Mactridae; genus Lutraria; species Lutraria rhynchaena. The sequence goes on from VIBL01000163.1 coordinate 587,155, forward strand.
CCCTTTCTCTCATATAGACTAGAAGTGCGTCTTCGAAATTAAACCGTAGATAAATCATATTTTTCGTCGAAATCGTGTTTTTTTTTATTCGTGCATATGATGCATCTAACATTAAACATACAAATATGAAAAAATAGTGTTCCAATATGTAAAGTTTTCTCGCTAATACCGATCAAACTTACCTATGTCGTGTTTGTTCGTTTCACATCCGATTTCCATTAAAAATCCAGTTTGTATACACTGCAAGCACTATTTAAGACTGCACACCGCTGATAAATAGCGATTTTCGTGGAAATCGTGTTTAATTAATCGTGTTTTTATGCATCTAACATTTTACGCACAATATATGTAAAAAAATAGTGTTCCTTTTTTTCACAAATACCGATCCAACATGCATCGTGTTTTTTCGTTTACCACCGGATTTCAAGTGTTAATTATATGCAAACTTTCAGAAAACGTGTAAATTGCATATAAAGTCATGCCACCAATTAACCTTAAATTGACATTTTAATACCCGCCGAGTGCCTCAAAATCGACACATTTCAATGTGACGTGACGTAATTTGTCGCGTGCCTCTGAAACTGAGAGTATTAGCAGGTGCAAATAACGGTCGATTTATGCATATGCAACATTTTTGGGACTGAATTTCAACACATTTGTTAAATAATTATGAATGCATTGTTTTAATCGTTCATCATGGAAATCATGGAAACTGAATGAATTAAATAAATCGAAGTAGTTGTCGCACAGCATCACGTCTGTAAATTCGATAAATCCGTGTTTTATACGTACGTACATGTACAATTATTGCTCTGTTTGCATGTGTTGCCGGACTTATGTACAGATATCAATATGATTAACCTGTAGCTAAATTCTATTGGCGTCACAATTTCGTGTTAATGCGAGATTTCGTTGTCGGCGACTTATTATAATCAAAATAAAAAAACTATGTACATCCATAAAACAACGGGTGATATACATGTATACGCCAATCAACAAGACCCCTTACTGTTTTTCTAAGGGTATTAAATGTCTGCCATTAATTGTTATCAGTATGCATAAAAATAATATGACAGTGATAATATGCCTGAGCAAGATGTTTTTATTTTCCTGGTTATCTTATACTACCAATAACTTTCTTCACACCTTGCCTACAATTAAAATCAATACATCATTGGAAAGAAAAAATAATTTCCTAAATCTTTTACATTCATACGTTTTTATTAAGTCAATATTTAATGTAGGTACAGCCTGTTAAAAAAACCTCATGTATCAAAAGCAGTAGCTGATCAAAATAACTGTATTGAAGATAAGGCCATCATTGGTACTGAGCCAGTATTAGTTACAGGTTATCAGTTAATTTTATCTACTAATCAGTATGTAGTTGGTAAATGGAATAGGGGCTGTGAGGCAAAGGGAAGAAAGATATAATATCGGCTTTGTCCTAATTCTGTTTAGTTCATTGAACTACAATGTGTTGATGTTGTGTGTTCCATAGAAATATTAGGCTGGAAATCTTTTCACCCAAGCAGAATTCCCTCTTTCTCTCTCTACAGCAAATGGTGTGTAATAAGGCATAGTGGCACGTTTTCACGCTAAGAGAGAAAAATCATGTTGCATATATTTTCATGATAAATAGATAAAATGTGTTTTGAAAGAAAGGCATTGAGACCATTACTGCACTACGTTCAATGATGGACAGTTTTCATCTTAACCCCATGGATGTAGTACAATAAAGATCTCGATGTCATTCTTTCAAAATGCATTTTATCTATTTATCATGAAAATATATGTGTATTTTAAAGTATTAGCTATCTGTATACAACCTTGTATCGATATATACATACACAACGTTGTCTACAGACAGCTAATACTTTATAATACACATAACCAATAAACATTTGCCCAATTCAAAATAATGAAGCAGAAATTTCATCTTTTTCTACCGAAAAATTGTCAATTATGTTCAATCGAACGAAGCCAAATCAACCTGATTATCAAAATAAATATGCATTAAACTCCAGGGACTTGGTGCAGAAACTGTCATTTCTGAAGTCTGACCTTTGTATACATATATTAGTCCATTTGACAATTTTAGGCCTTAAAATAACATTATACACCATCCCGTCAGCATGTTAGCCCTCTACAATGTATCATGTCCATGTTTACACCAGGATTCGTGGTTCAGTCTTCAATTAATATTCCATATTTATTAAATAAAGTAAGAATATAACTATTTCGTAGAAATCAGTGCCATTACAGGTACAGACCTTATGTACTGTACAGTAAAAGCTTCAAATTACGGCTATCATTTAATATTGAGTAATATCCTTATCAAGTTGATGTATATAAGAAATATGGAGAACTAGTCAGAAAATTAATAGTCTTCATAATAGTTAAAATTGTATTACCTTCTAAATGAGGTTTTACATACATCTTCTTTTCATGGGAAATTTTACGTTCAGATTGTCAAGACAAAACAGAACTAGTGACAAAATGTATGTATAATTAATATTTCTATTAATACATCACAATTAAACATAATTAACAATACATACAAATCACAATGAATTAAAAGTATAGCACAAACAATTAATGAATAAAAAATTTCTATAAAACAGTAGCACTCACATCAGCAAGTGTACTGCAAATCAACATATGTTTTCTTTTCTCTGATGCATAACATTGCACCAACAGTCAGGGTCATTTGGATCCATTTCCAGCTTTAACAGTGGATGGAGACCTACACCTATTAAGTATTGCCAACAGGGCAGATTCCTTGCACATGATTTTTTTCTGGTCCCAGGTGGAACTTGAACTCACAGCAGTGAGGGGCTAGTGATTACAAGTCAGAGTACATAACCACTCGATTATAAAGGCTCTTCGCAAATGGACATATAAAATAAACGCAATAATTGTTTGTATCTCTGTAAACAATGACTATTATTGATTATAATTCTTATTATATAAAATTTACATAAATGTATACAGGTCATTGAAAAGAAAAAGTTACAATACAAACGTGACAGGAACAACTAGAATAGCATCAGTAATAAATTTCATTTCTGAATAATACACTTCTCTTAAAAGACACACTTGTTACAATTACTGGGTACTGAAAATGGTTCATTCTTGTTCCCTGGGAGCATGAAATTTTCAACGTAGAGGGGAAATAGAACCACTATCATATTACACCAAAACGTTCAACTTAGAAGTTGTCAAATTACTTAGTACTGTTTGTACTGTAGAAGTTCTATTGGGGACTCCACATTACATTGTAGTTATACAGCGGTAATACCTAGTGAAGAAATGATTTCATGAATTAAAATTTGCTTCATTGTGGATTTTATACACCTTTGATTGATTATAACATTCCTAGAGGAAAGAACCTCTTTGGATAAACATACAGGGATGGTTATCAGAAACAATACAGTAATTCTATCAAGTATTGCATTCACAAAATAGGGCTTACTTCATACAGAAAAAGAAAGTCTTTGTTCCCACTATAACCAGTGAAGATTTTCCATGGAGTTTGAACTTGGCTCTAGCCAGAGCCTTCTCAATTTCCTCCTGTCCCCAGCAAGCCCCATATCCAATATGAGGTTCTTCTGTCATACTTGAAGCTAAACATATAAACATACTACAAGTATAATACATAGCAGCTCCCTTGTTATCAGCATTATCTACTGGGTTACTATGGAAACCAATCTCTATAACACTTAAACATCCGTCTTGTTTTAAGACTCTGTAAATTTCATCTAATGCTCTGTGTGGATTGGGTAGATCATGTAATGTGTCGTAAACGAATGCCATATCAAAACTTTCAGTCCACTCTTGTGGTAAGTTATGGGCATCTCCTTCAACAAACTCAACATTAGTTACTCCAGTAGCAGCTTTCGTCTTATTTGCCAATTCAATCCCTCTAGTAGAATACTCGAGACCAACAAATGTGGAATTTGGAAATTTCTTAGCAAGAACATTTGTGTAGCTACCACTACCTGATCCAACATCAATGACTTTGATACCTTTTTCTGAAATGCATAAAATATTGTTCTTATAATTACATGCAGATTACTCACAGGAATTCTAAACAATGTACAATGCATTGAAAGAATTAAAACAGTAAAACTTTCAATATGATTGAAACAAAGTATATTCATACATTTGTTGTATGTGGATAAGAAAAGGATTTCTTGAAGAAAAAAAATATCAAAATGCCCATGTTCCCCAAAATACAACCTTGCCCAACTAATCAATCAACAACCCATAACTCCTCCCACACAGAAACATAAAACAAATGGAGGACAAAACACAATCTTCCTGAGGAATAGGTAAAATAGTTACCAAGTCTTGAAATCAAATTTTCTTGTTGACTTAAAAGAGGTAGAATTTCTTTATTTACAGCATTCTCACACATTGTAGATCTGTAACCATCAAACCAATCAAACCATTCTGGTGAATCTGCGTAACTGATACCTGTATATATGTACAACTTATGCCTGTAAATATGTGTAACTGATACCTGTAAATATGTATTTTTGCCAATAGCAGATTATTGCAATGCTCAGACACACACAACAGGACAGTCACTGGTCCTATACACAAAAAAGGTGTAATAAAACTGATACATGTGACCTTATATGCAAAATTATCTAGATTTCAATTACATTAATTATATTTCACTGTAAGCAGGCAAATGCTTCAAAAAATTAAAACAGCATCTACAAGCAAACAGACCTAAACAAGAAAAATAATTATGCTTCTTTGGTCAATACATGTAAATATATAATACATGCCTAGATTCATTTTTGTGTTCTATAGAGTATTCATAAGCAATTAATACTGTTATTCTGAAAAGGGACAAATAGACATTTCGATGACTTGGATCTATTTGTGTCATCTAATGTTACCACTGATGTTTACATTATCACATAAACCAGACCTTTTCAGCATTTTCTATGATAAAAAGATATGTAATTACCATATGGACCATCTTTCTTGAAGCATTGCAGTAACTTGTCTGATCTTTTAGAACAAACTATCAATATGGGTGAAAAGCTTGCAATCATCTGTAGAGCTGGTTTGTGACTGTCTGGTAATGTATACATATTTGTCTCTCTGTCTTGTTTTATAATTCCTGCAGCAACCATAGATGACAACCATTCCTTGGTATATCTGTCAACATATGTCCAGCAGACATGTATAAGTTAAGTAAACATTAATATATCTAGATACAAAGTTGTGAACATTAAGTAATCATAGATTGAAAACAACACACTTGAAATGTTGAAATGGTAGTTTAGCCCCTGGTCCTTTGACCAGTGCATTGCCTTGGACCTACAAGGAGCAAAACTGGCCCCTTCAATTCCTGACCAAATCAGTTAAAATGATAATATAAACCCAGTAAATACTATGAGTGTTTGAATGAGAGATTTGATGAGTAAATAAAAATTTCCATAAAAATTTCTTACCATAACATAATTTACTTTTCAGAGAGGCAAATAATACAATCTCAATACACAAAAAAAGATACTATGACACTGCTAAGGACATAAATTTTATATTCATGAATAAAAGTATTCAAAACAAAAAGGCTGAATATTTACCTTTCTTTTAAGTCCAAACTATCAGCAATTTCAGTCAAATTAAGCGATTTCTCAGATTTAATCATTAAGTCAAATACACCCAATTTATGCCCAAGTGCCATTGACAACATCAGTAAACCGTTTTGGAATATACTGCTTAAATATTTCTGAAATTCTTCTGCCTCCATCTGGAAAAATAGTACATTTTATAGTAAATTAGGAGTGAGAAAAATCCAAGGTCACGAACCCAGGGCCCCTAGTAATGTAAGCAGACACTCAACCACATCACTAAAGAGTTAACCGACAGCAAAGCAGTTGAAAGTGGCCCATATTTCTACAATTACTACAATTTTAAAAGATGGGGGAAATGTAGCCTTACTCATTCAGCTTTCAGGTTGACCAATTTCATAAATGAATTTGGAAGGGCAGGACGGGGCCAAATAAAAAAATGTCTCACTGTCACAAACAGTCTAATTAGTTGGACTGTGGGAAATGTAGATTATTGGTAATACCCAATCATTTAGCCATATTTTGGAAGAGAATATTATAATCAACTTGACATTTGTTTATATCATTGATGTTTATACAATGCTACAACATGTTAAGTTTAATTAATTCATAGCCAGAGCTGTTCAGTTTTTATTTCTAATGCCTGTGATTGTGATTAAATTATAAACAACATTCTAATTCATATTCATTATTACAATGAGTACATGTATATACATACATAATTATCTTGTAGGTCGAATTGGTTTTAGTCATAACTTTAATAAAGGAGAAAACACTGCATTGTTTAATTATATATCTAATACAATGAATAAACATGTAGACCCAAGCGCAACTATATGGAAACTGAATGGTTTCTGGACTATATGGCCCAGGTACTTTATAGCCAAAATTTGGATGTTATGGCCCACATATATATTATATAGTGGTAATTGTTAAGCCCATGAGGTGCTATTAACACCCAGTTATTATCAATAAGCATCTATTGTGTAGAACTAGAACATTGTTATGTAAGAATGTATTTCTTTTCTTTTTAAATATTGATGGATAACTAAGCATTAATAGCACCTCCTGGGCTATAACATCCAAATATGGGCCATTAAGTACCTGGGCCATATAGTCCTGTTACCAACTGAATACACGATATATTATGTGTATCAGGGAGGCTATTGTACACACCCCATAGGTGTGGTTTAAATGTCCAAAATAGAAAACGTGACAGTTTTTGCAAAACATAATAACGCTTGTCCTAAACAGGGACTTCTAAACAAGAGATCAAGTTCAAAAAAATCCACAAGTTCTCCAAATATTACCATTTGTTGCTAGATAAACATCGCGAAAACTTATGACAATGGTAGAATTATACTACTTAAATCGCTGATCTAATAATTTCACGAAGGTGAATTTACCTTGCATAAAAATCAATCTAAATCAACCAAAAATTCATTCAAATTCAGCGAACAAGCAATTGTCAGTGAACACAAATAAAAATACTGTAAAAATTTCTAGGACGAAACCGAAGGTGAGCCAAGGGAGACCACTCAATCTGACAAAATGTAAACTGGTTCCCGATGCATGTTGCAAAGCACCAAAGTACAGAGTCAACGGGAACCAGTTTAACAGAACTGATGTTAAATATATTTGTAATGTTCAACGGCTTTGTAAACGATCAACATTCATTAACATAAAATTGTCGATTTATTTCATGGAATGCGATTTCATATCAAAGAGTATTGGTCTATTTAGTAGATTCTAAGACTTGGCTTAAACTACAAGGTTCCGTAACTTGGCACTCTGAACTGTCATGTAACATGTGAAAGAATAGTAAGGGAGTTTTGAGTCAAATTGATGGGAGTTGGTGGGGCCCAACTGTATGTATCCAAGTAAATTGGAGGTTGTGGTTGGTAGTGAATCATGGTCAGCGATTTATTGAAGAGTCAGTATTGTGTGTATTTATGACATCTCACTATACTGTATCTGAGACCATTATACAAAATGTGTATAATGGTCTCAGACTGTATGTCAAAGAACAGTAGAATATTTACTAAATATTGTAATAACATATAGATAACAAAGATGTATTGCAGCATAATATGTATTTATTTCACATAGTTGTATGAAATGTATTGATATAGATGCACAATGACAGTATACATAGTAATCTAAATTGTACTAATAAATTCATGAACAAAATAATAACAAATTAAATCATCTAAAAGAGTAAACAATTAATTATAATATTCTAAATGCAATACAATCAATCAGAATTTATATCTAAATATTTATTCATTGTATAAGAATCATGTATTCTCTTATCTCCAAATAACAACAAAAAAAACGTAGGTAGTCGAAGTCAACTTTCTTCCTAATAAGACCTACGTCTAAAAAGTTCAGATTCAGAAGTTTATCTCAAAAAACCAAGTGTGCAGTAACTGTTAAATCTAATTATTAACTGTGAAATATTTATACCTAAATTACACAGGGTTAGAATATAACCTGGACATCAACCATAGCAATATTGCCCAGCAATGATCAACTAACATTACCAATCCAGCATCTGCAATCATGAAATCATCTAGTCACCTAAGATTTATTTATGTGGCTCTGAGTGAATAAAATATAATGGAGACAATAACACCATTAGTGCTTATTTTCATTGCCGTACCTGTGTGAAGTCAAAGAATTACTAAAATAAAGAACTATTGCAAGTTGATATCTGTATGAATCAAAGCATAGTTCAATCATTAACAATGTAGTTGTATTACTGTGATATTTAATGAAAATTAAGGCCAATTTACAACAAGGCTACTCACTAAAAGACAAACAAATTAACAAATGAATGAGCAAATTCATTTAATGTGTTTAAATCTTACACATGGTTTGACAGTATTTCTCAACTAAGCATATGTGTGTGTGTGTGCACTGGGTTTTTATGTCCCGCCGACACATTTATACAGAGACAGATCCATTATAAGGATCTAAACTTAATCAACAATGTTTATTTGGATGTAAATCATCAAATAATGAATGAGTAACAAAGCTGTTTGCAGTCAGTGTAATGTTCATAAACCACTGCAGTAAATGATCAGGATATTAGAAGCAAAACATACTGCCTATGTTGTTTAGAGGTAATGAAGACATAAAGCATTGATCACATTTCTTATTCAACCCTAATAGAACTTAACAATAGTTATACAAAAGTAATTACTAACAAAGTAAAACAGTACTTAAGTATTTACAGTTGTACAAGCATTTTCTATGTTGTATTCAGAAGTAACCACGTTTTATACAGAAAAATAAAAAAAAACTAATATTACAAGACTCAGACCTGATCATTACTTTAAAAAAAGTCACCCAGTATAGTTTGACCATAGCTGACACACAAGCAAATGAAACAAAATCATAGAAGAAAGCATATTATATAAAGTGAAATATAGCAGATTAAACACATACTTTATTGTGTCATATACCAGCATCTGGAAAATAATCTTGGAAAAGAGGTGATTTTGATTTTCAAATTCAACAATCATTAAACAAAGTTATCATACGTTCAGTTACAGGTAAAAAAACATGACATTTCAGCCATTCATAAAAACTTGTTTTTTACGTTGGACATGTATTTTGGGGTTTGCTGTGGACGTCCCATGATTTTACTTTACTGTAACAAGCAGTAAAAAGTTCTGTTTGGATTAATTCAAGCTTACCAGAGATCTGACAATGAATCTGGTTTGACCAAGCCAGCAGTTCACCTCTGACATGGTGAGAATGCTTTATACACTTAATGGTTGTATTAAATGCTTTGGTTTTATAGTGGTTTACATTATGCAAAAACAACATCATTACAATTATTCTTAAACAGATGTTACATGATTTAATACCATACTTCTCATTAGAATCTTACAGATGAATACAACAAATACATGACTTCAAACAGAAGTATAACCTCATAAAGAGGGCGTCAAATCTGAAAGTTCATTACGATATTACTTCAAGTTAAATAATTGATTCAGAGCCTTGGTTAAAATTTAGCAGATAATTGTTCTAATGATTAAATATTATCACTTGTTGACAGCAATGTCTTAGGTTAATTGGGGTGCAGTGCAGCCTAATAACAGAAAACTGCTACTTATCAAGATCAAGGCAAGAAAAAGATATACCTACAAAATTTACAATAAAGCTTTGCAAAACAAAAGTTATACTATACATGATAAATAAAATTAATTGTTTCTTTTTTAATGACAGTTCATATTAATACAAAAGCATCAATCAGAAAAAGAGATGTAACATAAACAGGTCATCTGGTTTTATGTTTACTGTAGTGATTATGGTAAGCAATACATTACATTTGATGAAAACATTTATCAAATAAGAGTGTGTCAGTTCTATGGCTAGCATTACACCAGGCAGTGTGTAAGAAAGGTATTGTTTAAGTACTGCAACTGATAGTTTCAGAAGTTTTAATATCTCATCATATAGTTTCAAAATTGAATATTACCAGATATAAACAAATATAAAGGGTAACTGAATCCATCATCATATACTATGAGATTTAATCTGCATATATTTGACAAACATAGCCTCGTTTAAGCAGATAAGTAAGACTATTGTAGCATGGACAGTGATTTTTTAATTTTGCAGTCTGATTTCTGACATAATGATAAAAATGGTTAACAAACCATTGACAGTTGACTAACTAGATTATGAGCTAATTTGGACTCACATAAAAAAACATGTCAAAGTTACTGAGCATGAGGTTCATAATGAATAATGAAAAAGCTACAAATGTAGTTTTTATGTATGTTTATCATATACAAATATTACTATGTACAATATTTACAAAGAACTTGCATACATAAATGCAAAAAAATTGTATGCATACAAAATAAAATGACTATTGAAAAAAAACATTATCGCAGTGCACAAAAATTGACTTCAACAATAAAAATGTTTTACTTATAAACTGTATGAATAATACATGACACAAAGTCTATAAGCATTCAAATATACAAAAATGTAGGAGATTTGTTCAATACACAAGTGTATAACTGTAACAACCACACTAAGATACATCACACTTTCAAACATGAATATAATCATTAAAGGGAGGCAACCGAGTTTAAATTAAAATTTCTTATTTCTCTTCACTAAACAGATTCTAGTCACAGTAGACACAGAAATCTTTGTATCATGATTAATACTGGCCAGTTATTCATCACTTGAAAGTTAATGTGAAGGAAGACAGGAAAAACTCTAAAGATTAAGGGAAAACAGTATGATCAGTCAAGAAATAACTTGTGCACAAATATAGTTAGCAAAATCAAGAATTTGATAATCAAGAGAGAAAACTTTCTTTCAAACTCTGTTGGCCAACCTTTAATACAACCAAATATGTAATAAACAAGCACTAATATAATAATAATAGTAAATACAGATAAGTCTGTACCAATCAACTCTAAAAATATTTTCTATCACAAATAAAACAGAATCTACACCTTTCATAATTGATATATAAGCACTCATGCAGCATTATGTAATAATTCAAAAGTATCAAAAGAGACAAACAGCACCAACTACTGTAGCATTAAGGATCATATCTTATGGTCAGTTAAGACTTCAAAATTAACCTTTTTCATAATTTCCTAAAAATAATTAATTACAATTCAAGACTTTGTTCCAAAAATATTACAATTCGATACAAAGAGAACTATCATAGACAGCATGAATATGAACTCTACAAACAGTAATACCTCACTTTGCCATCACTTCAATATCAAGACCATTTTATTTATAAGAGTCACTTACTTTTTGACCAGTTTTCTTTGTGTCATCTTTACATTAACTTGATAATGAGTCAATATCAAAACTGAGACTGCTTTTTGGTCTAAAAGATAGACTTAACAAGCTTTTACTGTATATTACAGTTAAAACTCATTTTAAGAATATGCAAAGATCATTTCCAAGGCATACACCTTTGTTGAAGAATCAGTTAAAATTGGTGCTAAGACCAAATTTCACTTGTCTAACAAATGAAGCTATTAACGGTCACTGGTTTACAGTCCTATTACTCTACCCTTACACCTGAGATCAACTTACAAATACAGAAAATGATAAAAAAAGAAGAGTACAGTATATAAATATATACCTTACAACAAAGTCACCACATTAGGACAGATTAACAGACAACTTGACTACAAACATTAAACAGTTGGTGAGCAACTTAAACAAGCAACACTTCCATACCAGACATGCAGAATTCAAAATAAAACCTGTATCAATTAAATATATATAAATGCACAATCTTACTTTCTAAATAAATCATTGCACAAGACAAAAAGAGCAGGTTTCAGGTCTATAATCTGTTAATCAACCAAACTAATCCTTGTTATAAAACATGTGAAAAAGGGGCTAAAGTGCATTATATTGCATTACTTTTTAGAGTGTCAAAGAAATCTTCATAAACAATTTATTGATAAAAAGAGATGTTGTATCCCTATCAAGGGGAGATGATTTTTTGAATGTAAGATTAATTTTATTAATGAAATAAAATCTTTTCAAAGTATTGGAAAATTAAATGAATCTATGGGTAACAATGGTAAAAGATTTCATAGTTATGCTACATGTTATAAAGCACAACATTTCATGTAGCACTTTGAAAATTACAGTCACACTCTTTGTTCAAAAACAATATCACATATAAAGTCTGTATTCTAAAACCAATGAATTCAACAAAATTCAAACCAAACCATTAGATAACATCACATTTCATTGAAAATGTTACGATGGTGAGGTACAATGCATTGTCAATAAATAAATTCAAACATTTTTATTCCAATTAAACAAAAAAGCCACAGGCAGATGTGAAATGAAAACATGTTATTTGAATGTTTAATAAACCATCTATCTAAAAAATAGACTCCTTGTAAATGTTGAGTAGAAATTCTATGCCTGACCTTAAGGTGATCATGTTATCTGTCATACTACACACCACGCAATTTATTAGAATATGTAAAGAGTTGATCAATCAAGAGCAATATAAAATAATGAAAACAAGCCATATAACATACATATCTAATCAATAAAATTTGAGAATAACAAAAAAATCTACCACAAAGTCAATGTAAAACAAACATAAAACAATCTATTTATAAGAAGTCATGATAATGAAATCTATACGAGAAAAACTACCATACATCTCATGTATTAGAAAAAATACATCAGTAACAAATCTGAAGATCAGGAACGGCTCAATGAGGCC